>MNCI01006224.1:184160-288666 GCA_015680685.1 Gnetum montanum
TTTTTGCAAAATTTTATTTGTTACAAGTAGGTATTATAAGGACTACGTAGACTAGGCAGTTGAACAAAATAGAAAATTTTCAACAACTCACAGTACTTGGCAAAGTTGGCTTAATCTCTTTAAAGTAAGTCATTTGTAGTTTACATGCAACGCAATCGTTACATTTCTCACAACCGCACGCCGCAACAACACACACACATACTCACATTAACTACTGAGTTTATGTGGAGGTATCTGGGCCTTGGTGTTGCCAGAGACCAGCAGGCACCTAAATCTTGTTCGAGGACACTCGTTGGCGGTCGCGTCCCAAACGGTCGCCAACACACAGATCGCTTAAAGCTCAAGCAAGGGGAAGTATAAAAAGTAAGCCTATAAATGATCAATAAAGATCATGATTTTGTTATTTTAAGGCCTTAGTAGGCCTATGATACCAATTTAAGACCTTAGTGGGCCATGATGCTAGTTCATAGTCTTGGTGAACTATGATGCCAGTTTAAGACCTTAGCAAGCCATGGTCATATGGTGTTAAACTATGGTTAGGGAAGGTCAAACCCCACTATTTAATATCATTTAAAGGCAAAAAAGGTAAATAGAGCTATAATAAGAAAAAAATGAACACATAAGGTTGTACAAAGGCCATATAAGGTCAACAAGGTCAACAAGGCAACATAAGTCCAAAAACAAGAGAAAACATTATGTAAAAAGGTAAAAATCAAGCAAAATAGGATATATATGATAAAATTTTGCTAATATAGGTAAAAAATGGTTATGTTTTTCTATTTTTAGGACTTAGCAGGCCATGTTCTAAGGTTACAAGACTATTACATGAGTTTAGGCATCAATCAGGGTTGTTTCTAGGCTCTGTAGACCCAAAAATCAAGTGTTTGAGGCTTCCAGATCAGGCTTAGCATGGAAATAGTGACCCTTAGTGTAAAAACAAAGGAAAATAGGTTTTGGAGTTCTCAAAGGTGAAAATTAAGGTTCCAAGACATTCCCAAGGTAGTGAAAGGTCATTTACCTCGAAATTGATCATTTTGTAGGTCTATAAAGGCCAAAAAGTAAGTTCTAAAGCCTTTCCCACTTGTTTGCATGCTGGCCAGCATAGAAAAGAGGAGTTTTAGCATGGAGAAGCAAACATAAAGAATAAATAGGGTTAAGCATGATCAAACAAGTAGCTGGAGTCAAGATCTAACATTTGTGCATCTCCTAGCTTTGTTTCAAGGTAATTTGAGGGCATTTTCAGTGTCAATATGCATCGAAATGACTTCCACCTTTTTTTCCAAACTGGGCATAGTATCCTTAGTGTGGAAAAATAGGGGGCATAGTATCCACCTTTTTATGAATTTAGAGTGATTTTGGAGCACTATGACCAAGTTTCTAGGCCCTTAGGGCTATAGACTTCGATTTTGTAAGTTTCTAGTTGATTTTGGACATGTTTGAAGCCTATTTAAGGGAACTTAAGGTATTCCCCCTATTTCCATGATATGGGATTTACTCCAACATGGAAGAATGAGGGGAATTGAATTTAGAGGTTGAAATAAGGTCAAATAAGCAATATCTTAAGGCTATGAAATCTTGAGCTTCTTTGACTTAGATCTTTGGCTTCTAGGAGTGCCATCTTGCCTTCAATAGTCAAAAACTAGCTTCTCCCCCTTGTTTCCACATTATGGAAGTTACTCCAACATGGAATAAGAAAGAATCATAGATCTAGACTAATTCAGATCACAATCGACTATGCATGTTACCTTCTAGAGTTGCCAAGGTCAAGGGCTATGGACCCATGTCAAAATTTAGCTATTATGAGCATTCCTAAGTGGTTTTTTGGCTTCCCCACCTTTTTTCAACCTAGGAATGGAGGGCTTAGCATGGAAAATAAGTGGGAACCACTTTTTTATCCATCTAGGATCAATTTCATGAAGTTTAAGGGCTCCAATGGCTACTGCCAAGGTTCTAGAGTACAGTAAAGGCCATTTAATGTCTTTTTGATGTGTTTAGGAGCCTCAAAAAAGTTTCCCTTAAGTTTCCATGCTAGAGATACCATCCTTAGCATGGAAAAAGGGATCTCTAGCATGGAAGAACCATGAAACTTAGATATAGGCCAATTTAAATCTCAATCAAATGTGCATGTCAACCTCTAGGATTATCAGGATCGAGGACTATGGTTTGATTTTAAGTTTTGGTAATTTTGAGTATTTCTAAGTGTTTTTTGGGCTTTCCCTTTTTTCCACATTGGGATTGGGATTCTTAGTCTAGAAAACTAGATGCTCAATGTGGAAAACTAGGGGAAATCAAATTTTGACCTCCTGACATTAGTTTCTTGAAGTTTGAAAGCTCCAAATGATGTTGACAAGGTCCTAGAGTGCATGCAAGCTTAGTTAATGCCGTTCTAAGGTAGTTATCAATTCAAAATGAGTATCCCCTTTACTTTCCACATTTAGCAACATGGAGGGGGAATTACCAATGTGGAGATACCATAAAACTTAGATCTAGCCCAATTTTGACTTTAATCCCATGCATGTTAACCTCCAAGATTTTTGAGGTCAAAGACTAGAGTTTGGGATAAAAAATGATTAGTTTATTGGTTCCCCAAGTGGTTTTTGAGCTTCCCCCTCTTTTTCCATGTTGAGGATAGTATTGCCAATGTGAAAAATTAGGGCAAATAGATTTTCATACTTTTGTGTCATTTTTGGTCATGCATGCAAATCCCTGAGGTTGATAGTGGTGTTTGTCAATGCCTGGTGTATAATTTTAATTTTTTTGAAGGTTGATGAGTGGTTTTTGGGCTTCCCCAATTTTTTCCATGTTGGGGCTTCCATGATCAATGTGAAAAATTAGGGGAAATGCTTTGTGATCCATTTTAGTCACTTTTGGTCATGAAGGTAGGCTCCTAAGGTTGCCAACATTGACTACTACTACTTGATGTTAAATTTTGGTTGTTTCAAGGGTTATTAGGAAATTTTTGGACTCCCCCCCACACCCCCTCCCTTTTCCACATTGGGTCTTCCATGCTTTATGTGGAAAATTTTAGGAAAAGCTTTTTGATCCTCTATGGTTAGTTTTGGACATGCATGCAAGCTTCTAAGGTTGCTAGCATTAATTGCTAACATCTAATGTTAAAATTTGGTTATTTCAAGGGTCACTGGGTAATTTTTGGGCTTTGACCCATTTTCCACATTGGGAATTCCATGCTCAATGTGGAAAATTAAGGGCAAATATTTTTTAACTTTTTATGGTTATTCTGGCCATGCATGAGTGTCCATAGGGTTGTTGGTGTTGGCCATTAGTGCCTAAGGTCAAGATCTGGCCATTTCAAAGGCTGTGAGGGGATTTTTAGGCTTCCCCCCTTTTTCTCCATGCTGATGGTGGAAGGGTTAGCATGCAAAAGGTCTCCCATAGCCAAGAAAGTCAAATCTAGCTAGATTGATAATCAATTAACTATGCATGTCAACCTTCAGGGTTGATGTCAATGACCAATGTTGGGTGTCAACATTTGATGATTTAGAGGCTTCTAAGTGCGTCATGCAATCTCCCCCTTTTCTTCCACACTAGGCATGATGGCCCCAACATGGATGAGAGGGGGTTGGTAGTTTTGTACCATATTTGATCCATTTTGGGGCTTTTGGAAGTTCCAAAGGATTTGAATAGGGTCTAGGGATCACCAAGCATTAAGAAATGGTCATTAGGTCATCAATTTAGGTCATTTTTAGCTTCCCCCCTTATATCCATAATAATGGTAAGAGGATCAACGTGGAAGAAGCATTCCATAGCATGAAACACATCAAATCATAGATTTTGACCAAGTTTGACTAGGTTTGGTGAGGTTGCAAGGCTACTAGATGCTTGGAGGGGTTCTAGGTCATGTGCGGTAGCTCACTATGGAGTCAAACTTGTGCTAGATGAGTGTTGGAAGGCAAGAGTGAGTGTTACCCACCTTCTTCCATGTTGGGAACTATTTCCACAACATGCAAATCCATGGTACTTAGCCTTCCTAATGTTTTGCCCATTTTTGGAAACCCAAGGTAGAAAAAGGCAAGTTTGAGTTACCAAAAATAGAAAGGTATTTGTAAGGCTAATGAATTTGTAAAGTGATAAGCATATTTCCATGTTGGGCATGGCATTTCTAGCATAGATGCATGGGGTTAAGGTTGCCATAATGTTTTAAGTGTCAAAATTGATCAAAATTTTAGTGTTGATGCAAGTTTTGTTCAAAAGTGAAGGTGCAAGGTGGGACCCACAATTCAAAAATTTAGAATTTTGAAAAGTAAAGTTTTTTTCCACCCAAAACCAATGTGAAATAGACTTTCCTTCCTATTACCTTAGTGCACTTGTAGTTATGGTGCACTGAATTGGTGGTTGGTTTAGGTTTTAGATGGTTTTTATATGTCAAATTTTGCAATTTCTAATCATAATTGTCATTCTATAGAAACAACACATTGGAGGAGAGCTCTGGTAGAGATTCTTATTACAACCATAACCAATTTTCATCATGGAAGCCTTTCATTTCCCCTACAACCAGTGTAGAACTCCTATCTTCACATAATTTCCATCATCCTCAACATTGAGCATACCATGGCACCCAAGCAGCGAGGGGAAAAGAGCAAAAATCCTACAATCCATAGGATGGATGAGCATTCGAGGGAGTTATCAAAGTTTCCCAGGCCTATCTCTATTCAAGCTCCATCTATCACTACTCCAAGGTGGGCAATTCTACCTATTTTTGCCTTTCTTTCTTATGGTTTTTTCTAGTTTTTTGCTTCCTATGTGTCAAGGCCATTTTTTTAAATCTACTTTGGTGGAGGGATTAAGATAGAATTCTAACAAAATCCCACCTCCTATTTTTGTTACTTCCATGCATATCTATAGTTTTTAATTACTTTAGCTTTTGTAAATTTGATTTTGAAAATAAGGCTTGTTATTTCAAGCTTTTTTCCCAAAATTTTTGGCTGTGGAAATTTTTTTTCAAATCTAGGCCTTAGAATTTATTAAAATGAAATTTTAAAAAAATCCTACTGTATTATTTAGGTTTGAATTTTAATTGTTTTTAATGGTTTTCACTATTTTGATCATTTCAATGGTTATATGAAATTTAGGCCTTCAACTTTTTTTAAATTTTTAGCATGAAAAAGAAAGAAATGTTGTGTATTTTATCTTGGTATAACGGTTGTACTTTTGTAAGATTGAAGGCTATGGGTTTGTATCTCTTTGTTAAAGCTTTTTGATGGTTGTTGTCTCATTTAATTTGACTTTGAAATGAAAAAGTTATGGTTGTTTTCCTAACATTGTGTAGTTAGGTTGTTTGCACCACTTTTGTAATTTCATATAGATTTGTGAATTTTTTATAAGAAAATGGCAAAGGTTTTTACTATTTTTTGGTTATGGATCCATAGGCTTTGGCTACAGATTTCCAATAGAGGTGGAATCACTTCAATTGAACTTAAAATGAATCTTTTATAAATTTGTTGGCTATGGCTGTGTGAATCAAGGCAAAAGTCATGGTTGTAGTATATAGAAGTGGTTGGTATGTATAACTTATATCAATATGCAAAAATAATGCTTAATTTTGTTTTTTGATAATAGTAAAAGCTTTTTCTATTTTAAGCAAGCTTTTGCCATGGCTTTTTCTAAGTTTATTTTGCTTTTTCCAAATTTATGCATGCTTTGCATAATTTAGATGTTTTTTCTAAGCTTTGTGCATAGTTTAGATGATTTTTTCAAATTTATGCATGCTTTGCATAATTTAAATGTTTTTTCTAAACTTATGCTTGCTTTTCACATAATGTGGATGCTATTTTCTAAATTTATGCATAATTTAGACTAAGACATAGTTTTGGGATATGAAATTTTGGCTATGAAGTCTATAAAATATGGTAATAATGCTTTTATGGAATTTCTCAAGCTAATTTAGATAAACATATAAGAGCTTTTTATAGAGGCTAATTTCACCTTTGTCTTATGAAGTTTTCTCTAAATTTGTAAAGAAATTCCAATTGGTCATGATGCAAGGTTATGTAGGGTTGTGATAATGTTTTCTTCTACAATTACTTAGACTAATTTAGATAAATACCTTAGAGCTTTTTATAGAGGCTAATTTCACCTCCAACTAGATGTTTTGTATAAATTTTCAAACTCTAATAGGTCATAATGTTTTTGCTTTGAAAGGTTGTAATAGTGCCTTTTTGTGGAATTCTTTAATTCAATTTAGATAAGCACCTTAGAGCTTTTTATAGAGGCTAATTTCACCTTCAACTAGGATGTTTTCTTAACTCGTTAAGAAATTGTAATTGGTCATAATGATTTTGTTTTGTTTCATGCAAGGTATTCTTGAGGTCTATCCTCATCATGGTGGAGCTAGTTGGTATTTTGTGCTACATTGGTCATCCCAAGACCAATACTCCACCACATGACATGCCTTTGGAAAAACTCTCATTGTGGTTCTGGCCTGGGCCAAGGGAATTCCTTGCCTTCATCCATAGGAACTTTAGTGTGATGTTGTGGTCACACTAGCCGAGGTTATTATGGAGACCTTGTTGCCTCAAGCATCTAGCCTAATTACTAGGTACATTAATGACAGGCTGCTTCCTAAGACTATAGGGGGACTAGTAGATGTCATGAGCCCACATTACCTTATGAAGATCTAGACAATGCTAGAGTATAGTTAGTATAATACTAACAATAATTTGATGATGGCACATAGAGCCCACATATTATTCTAGAACCCACCTGGCACTATGTATCATTCACAAGGTAAACATGGTTATTGTAATGTTTTTATGGTTTTGGCTTGATTACCTTGCCTAACTTCATTGATTTTACAACTTATTGCAAGTACAAGGTTAATGATCAAGGCTTGATTACCAATGATCAAATCCTGGTAGTGGCTCAAACTACTTTGGAAAAATTCACCAAGAGTCCTCAAATTAGAACTACTATGTATCAATAGTGAAGAGTGGACTTTGATGAATATGCTACTAGGTTTAACCTTGTATACGAAAAGTGCAAAGATGATGGGATGATGCACAGTTGGTGGGTAGATGTCAATGGCATGGATTAGACCCTTATAGTTGGAACCTCAACACCTTAGAAGAAAAGTAAAGGTGAACATATAGCTTATAGTGTTTTATGGGTCTAAGTATTTTATTTCTTTTCTTGGTTGTTGAAATTGCTCATATTGATGCTAACCTTTGGTTATTGCTTTGTAGGACCTTCCACCTCAATTGATGTCACTATACCACTTTTATGTTCACGTCATGAGGATTCCCTCATCTTGAAGTTTGGTGATGTGACATCAACACAATGATGGTTAAAGGGGTAGGTGCTTGGATATGCTCAAGCAAACATCCAACATGTAGGTTTGCTCAATGTACTCATGGCACCTATCCCTTCCATTCCTACTATGGAGATGCTACATGTCATTGACTCATTTAATGAGAAGTTTGGTCATTTTAGTACCATCATCTGAGGTATTAAGGTGAACATGGACATAGGTGTTGGCCTCTTTTGTGATTTTTATGGTATCCCTACTGATTGGGAAAATGTTCCCACTAGGAGGCACTCCTAAAGCAACCTATGGTTTAAGGACTTGCAGATGTAGGTATAGATGATTTAGATGCCTTGTTTGGGGAGGTAATACCAAGTACCTCTCCCATTATTACAGTGTCTAAAAACATTGGTGGCTAGAACACCGAGAGGTCGTTAGACGTACAACCTAACCCCGAGTCCGCGAGAGGGCTATGCTGGGGAAAATGGAAATGGGGTGCCCTAAATTGTTTGGCCAATCAAATAAGGACTTATGTGGCATACAATAATCATTAGGGCATCACATGTGGGAGTCAGAACAAGTAGGAGTGTGACATGCATAACAACGGGAGTGTATCAACGTGAGTGAATCAATGCATATTGACAATACAATTAAGTAGTTATACTAACAATTTGAAATACATGCTACAAGAAAATGAAATGAGAGTTTAGGTGAGGAAATGTGCCGCCCCAAGATTGGGGAACATGAATTTTGATTAAATGATGGGTGAAATCAGTATGCAATGTCTGATAGGCATAGTGGGGTAGCAAGGTGTCGCATCTGAAAACGTTAGTGGCTGGAACACTGAGAGGTTGTCAGGTGCATAGCCTAACCTCAAGTCTACCAAAGGGTCATATTGGAAAGGATGAAAATAGGGCAACCTAAACATTCTAGTTGATCAATCAGGGTCTTACATGGTGTCCAATAACTATTTGCGAATAATAATTTTAGAGCATTAGGAGCAAGAGTTGGAATAAGTAGGAATGCAACATGCATAACAGTGAGAAAATATCAACATGCATGTATCATGACAATAGAAAGAAATAGATATGCTAATAGTTTAAAATATGTGCTATAGAAAAAGAATGAAATGAGAGTGCAAGTGAGGAAATGCACCACCCCAAGATTGGGGGACATGAATTTTGATTGAATGATGTGTACAATTGGTGTGCAACATAGATAGAAATAGCTAGGCAACAATGCAATATGGTCATAGTTTCTGGGATGCCGTAGACATGATGCTGGTAAACACAAAGGAGTAGATGCTTGTTGGGCTGAAAGTTGCTATGTTGTGTATGTGCAGGTGTCACGCTCAAGTGTGGGAGTGGAACAAGGATTTGGAAGGCTCTAATGCTAGGATTTGTTGCTTATTAACCTTTTTCTTGCCAATCTTCTACGAAGGCCAACTGCAAAAGCCAACCTTTAGAATGCTGATTACTGGGGTATTTATAGAGCCAGGGTTGGGGGGAGACATGGTTTCAACACCACATGTCCTAGGTCCCACATAGCATGAACATAGATGTGTCACGCTAAAGTGCTACACTTAAAGTGCGGTGCTACACTCAATAGGACAAGAACAGGGACTAATAATATGCTAAACTATGACTATATTGCCCAAACCACATGTGCCAAAATTTGAGGAACTACCATGTTTTTACAAAAATGCCTAGAACAAATGCAAATTGGAACCTACACTCGAAGACTACATCTTCCGTTCTCTTTCAAGTAGGATCAAGTGTAGGGACAACTTTGGGGATTAATAAGGGGTGTAAAAAATAAAACAAACTACTCACTTTGTCGACTAGAGAGATGCTGAAGAAAGAATGAAGGTCAATGATGAGATTTGGGCACTTTTGGAAGGCATTCAGAAAATTTTTCCAAGTGCTACGCTGTCTACGCTGCCCACCATAGCGTGAACACTTTGAAAATTATGTAGTTTTGGCCTGCTATGCTATCTACATTGCATAGCGTAGTAGAGCATAGCATTCATTTTCCATGAATTCTGTCAAAAAAAATGAAGACATCACTTTGATATTTAGCAAGAAAAGCAACTTCAGCAACTAGCAACTACATCTTTCATGTTGAAAGAGCTTGATATCTCCTAGTTTTATTTTGGGAAACTTTCAGCACTGGAACCTCTACTATGCTATGCTACATTGCACAGCGTAGCACAACATAACACCTAATTTCAAACAAAATTTAACCCAACTCATAATGCTTTTCCATGGGACCTTGATCATGCTTTGAGGATGAAGTAGGACACACAACCTTGGAGGTCAAAGTATTGTCAAATGCATCTTCTATGTTTGGTTCAAGACTTAGGAAAATTTTAGCCCTGCATGGCCTACTACACTGTCTACGCTGTGCAGCGTAGTGGAGAATAATAGGTCCAAACATAGAAATTTTTCCAAACTATTATGTTCATCTTGAACACTTTTAACAACTCCTAGCTTGGCATTGGGGTGGACTTGCAACCAGGACATGTGTAAAGCTGGGAAAGCTAGAAAGCATAGCAAACTTGATGGCCCAAAAGATAGAAAATTTACTGAATTGTTTAGTCTACCCTCAGTGTCCCTTTTGTGCAAACTAGCCTTGAAAATGGATGCTACGCTAGCTATGATAAAGAGCATAGTAGACAAGCTTAGAAAAATCTTTGTAGATGTTAGGACTTGTAGGGTGCCATGCTGTCTACATGGCCCAGTGTGACACCACACTTGGAGAAATTTTGCCTAGGCCTCAATGCTCAAAAAAATCTGATGTTGAGTCATGAGAGCCCAAAATTGATGGTGTTTCACTAGTCCCTCTTTGTTGAAGTCTAGAGGATTTTCCCAATATACATCAACAAAGAATAGGAAACACCATGATGAATATGACACGAACACCATTCATTAGTTTCCACTTAGATAATTCTTTGCTATGCTTTGCTATGCTTGAGAGTTCCATGGAAGTCAAGTATGTTAGGGAATAGGGAATAGGTTTGAGGAGATGGAATCAAGGGATAATGGATAGAAATGGAAAAATGTAGGATGCGATGCCATGAGAACTGTTGCCATAGTGTGATCCCTTGTTAGAATGCTTGTGAGGGAGTTAGCACATATAGGTATCTTTCCCTTTTGGATTTTGACCTCTCATTAGAGTGCTTAGAGATGGTTGATCCAAGGCTGAGGTAGTTGCATAGAAATAATTATGCCATTTGACTTGGGCACTTGTCTAATCTCATTATTTTTTTCTTTTTCTTTCTTTTCTTCATCTTTTTTTTTGTAGATGAATTACACACCCATATCCACTTGAAGGCAATCATGTCATCGCTATAGGACAAGTGTTTCTTCCTTGAGATGAGTTTTGTTACATCTGTGTGGGGCTTTGACCAGCCTATAGAGGCTTCCCATGGGACAAGTTGCATTATGTTCGTCATGGGATTAGTGGTTAACTGTGGGAATGGGTTTCATGTGCATTGGAGAAGCTTACGAGGGGATGCTAGAAATTGTGAAAGCAAGAAATAGGTGTTAGGTTAGTTGAAGGGATATTAGGGTATGCACTCTCAAGTAGCTAGGCTAATCGAAGTGGGTACTTTGGAACAATGTGGTGTGTTACTCTTGTAGTGAAACACATTCCTAAACAACGCCATATCAACTTTATCTTGTAAACACAATAGAGAGAAAATAAAAAAAATAACCACCATGCAAAGTGAGGGCAAAGTCCTATATACTCAGGACACTGCGAGGGTTGTAAGTGTTGTGTTTGGTGTGTGCAATATCCAAAGAAAGAAGGCCAGTGTAGACATCAGTGGTGGAAGGCTGAAAAACTCCAACAGCCACACTAGAAGTGAGGACCCAAGAGGCTAGGAGCAATGGTGATGCAGGTGCCCAAGAATCCTCACCAAAGGTAGGAGACAGGAAATTCAGCCATAAGGTATGAAGCCAAGCTAGTGAATGTTCTTCCAGACTTGGACAATGGTAAGGGCTAGAGGATGGCAACATTTTGGTTGGTCCACAATAGCGCTGGGGCTCTAGAAGGAGGTGTTGATAGTGGGAGCTACTACCAAGATGATTGGTGATGATGGCGGTAGCTCCAAAAGGTTAGCAAGATGTCAAAAAACATCTTTGGAAGATCAAAAAGATGCTAGAGATGGAGATGTTGCAAATGTCCTAGAGGGTTTTCCCTTGGTGATGCAAACTTCATTCTGGAACTGCAACACCTCACCCCATCTTACCTGGGAGATGTGGGTAGGCAATTGAATATTGAAAGTATACCTACTCGTTCACAAGATCACATGCATCAAATCAGAGATATTACCTTGCGAACCTAATTATAGGTCTTGGTAGACCATTGGCTATGCTAGTTTAAGGTTCCAACAGATTGTGATGTGCTAGTTTAAGGTCCTAGCAGACTACTGTGCTAGTTTAAGATCCTAGTAGACTGTTGTGCTAGTTTAACATTGTAGCAGATGGGGGATGGCCAGTTTAAGTTCATAACAAACCATGCTATGGGTGCTAGTTTCATGTCATGGCCCAAGGACATGTTGTGCTAGTTTAGCATTAGGGCAGATGATCTATGCTAGTTTTACATCATAGTAGATTATTGTGCTTACCTTGCTTTATTATCAATGTGATACTGCATGTTAGGCGTAATATCGTTTCAAGTACAAGTGGTTGATAGGACTAGCAAAATCATTGCCATCTAAGTCAGCAAGCTTGAATGCCTCATTTTCATATTCTTTTGTGACTAGAAAAGGCCCTTCCCAGTTAGCTGAGAATTTGTTCATAAGTTTGTGAATGGCCTTGAGGACTAGATCCCATTTTTTGATCAGGCGTTGGTGTAGATTGCATTGATTTTTTTGCCATTGTTTATCTTGATACCACTCGATACAGCTAAGTGTTTGGATGCACTCCTCCTTCATAGAGTCAAGATTAATGATTCTTGACTCATTGTTTTGAGCCTCATCCATAAATTTTAAGAGGATAATTCAAGGTGATAGGACCTGCAATTCAAGAGGTAACACTGCTTCAGATCCGTATACTAGACTGTATGGTGTCTTACTTATGATAGTTCTGCACATTGTGTGATAGGCCCAAAGTGCATAGATGAGTTACTCATGCCATCATTGGTTGCTACTATTGAGCATTTCCTTTAGAAGGTTGACAATGGATTTATTGGTGGCTTCCACTTGATCATTTTCTTGAGGATAGTACGGTGACAAGAAAGAGTGTTTAATGCCAAGGTTTTCACAAAAGGCTCTAGTTTTTGTGCTACTGAATTGGGGCCCGTTGTCTGTAATGATAGTCATAGGAAGGCCGAATTAAGTCACTATATTGTTCAAGATGAATTTGCAAACCTGTTGAGATGTGGTCTTCCTAAGGGGAATAGCTTCTACCCACTTGGTGAAGTACTTAGTTGCAGTAATAATGAAACTATGCCCTACAGAAGACTTGGGCGTTATGGACCCTATGATGTCTAGGCCCCAACCTTGAAAAGGCCATGTGATTTACATGGTATGCAACTCCGTAGGTGATACATGTATTAGATTCTTGTGGTGTTGACATGTATTGCATGTCCTGACCTTAGAGAGGCAATCATTCTCCATATAGGGCCAGTTGTAGCCTAGATGCCTAATTTTTGCTACCATAGCTCTAGGAGCTATGTGGACTCCACAAAGTCCCTTATGGACTTGATCAATGATTCTTTGGGCTTCTTCACCACTTATGCAAGTTAACAGTATCCCATCATCAGATCTATGACATAAAGCACCATCACCTATGAGGACATATTATCGTGCTCATTTTTGTACGGAATCTTTTTGGGTAGATGTTAAGCCTTGTGGAGGCTCACCATGTTGGAGGTATGTTTTGATGTTATCATATCATTCTTGAGTGTGGGCCGTACTTACAGATGCAATATTTTCAGTGTGAATGATAGGGTTAGTGTATTTCACTATTAAAGAAGGTAAGGTAGCAAACACATGTGGTGATAGGCTTAAAGCTAATGTAGCTAACGCGTCAACTATAGGGTTTTTATTGCAGGGTATATATTGAATGTCTAAGACATCAATTTGCTTTAGCAAGTACTTTGCCAGATCATAGTAAGGTTGTAAGTGCTATGCTTTACAAGCATACACCTCTATGACTTAGTTAATGACCAATTCTAAATCACCTCGAATTGCTAAATTATGGATCCCTGACTCTCAAGCTACTAAAATGCCCCTAGGGAGACCCTCATATTGTACTACATTATTTGTGCAAAGAAATGTGAAGTGGTACACAAAAGGTCGGATCTCCTGGAGGGAAATGTGAGGATAGTGGTAGCATTACTACCTTGCATGGTTGAGGCACAATCAAAGTGTAAAATAAATTCAAAGTTTGCAAGTACTGTGCTTATATTGTTAACATGTTTGTCTAAAAATTTGGGTTCTATTATTGCTTGGTCATCAGTGGGTGAAGTCGTAAGTTGCGTGGATATCGCTTGACCATTTGTAGATTACTACGCTACGTAGTGTAGATCAAATTCTATAGTTATTGCTTTCCACCTAGCTATCCTACTACTTTCATATATATTGGTTGTAATGGCCTTGAGTATGTTATTTTTGCAAATGATGTTGACTTGGCTATGAAAAAAATAGTGTCTCCATTTTTAAAGTGCAAATACTAAAGTAAGGAAATTTTTTTCTACATCATTGTATTTTGCTTCGTAAGCTATCAATGTACGACTTAAGTAGTAAATAGAAATTTTAGAGCCATCATCTCTCTTTCAATAGAGCAAAGAAGCAATGGATGTATCTGAAGTTGCAAGATAAATGTAAAAGGGCTTATCCCTTTGTGGAGGGTAAACGGTAGGAAGATGAACAAGCTCCCTTTTCAAGTTGTTGAATGCCTCTTGGCATTGGTTCATCCATTCAAAGTTAGCTTCTTTTTTAAGTAAGTGTTGCATTGGATGCAATTTATCTATCAACCTCATGATAAATCTTCATATGAACTATATCCTACCTTGCAATTCATGTAACTCTTTAAGGTTTGTATGTGGTGCTACGTTGATAATGGCTTTAACTTTATCTAGGTCTACATGTATTCCTATTTATGACACTACAAAGCCTAACATGTGTCCAGTTTTGACACCGAAGACACATTTCTTAGGATTGAGACGAAGGTCATGCCTATGATAGCATTGAAGGACTAGGTTCAAGTCGTTTGCATGATTAGGAGCTTTCTTCGATTTAACTACTATATTGTCCACATAGTCATTTAGTCATTTCAAAAGATAGTCACTAAAAATGTAAGTCATTGCCTGCTGGTATGTTGCTCCAGCATTTTTTAGTCTGAAGGGCATCATCATGTAATAGAACATTCCCCAAGGGATCATGAAATTAGTAGCAAGTTGATGTTTTGGGTTTATACGGATTTGATTGTATCCCAAGAATCCATCCATGAAGGATAACAAGGCATGGTTGGCCATAGTATTGATCAGTTGGTCGATAGTGGGCAATGGGAAATTGTCCTTGATGATTGCTTTGTTCAAATCTTGGAAGTCTATACAGATGTGTATGCCCCTAGTTTTCTTGGGGATGATCATAATGTTTAATACCCAATCCACATAATTGACCACCTAGATGAATCCAGGTTGGTAAAGCTTGGTGATTTTGTCACGCATAGCTAATGCAATCTCTAGTTTAATTTTGTGAGATTTTTTTGATTGCTTTGACACGTGAATCTAAGATAATGTTGTGTTGTATTATGCATGGGTCTAAGCTCAACATATCTTCATAATACCATGCAAACACTTTAACATTATCATTGAGGACTCTAGAGATATTTTTATGAACCTATGGCTCCAGTAAAGAGCTAAGTTTTAAAGTTTTTGCCTCACCTCTACATGTGGTCACAGGAATTTCTATAAGTGGATCCTTAGTTACATCACTGGCTTCCAAGTCTAAGGCTTGGACCAGATGTTCTGGCTAATCTAGTGATGTTTCTAAGGATGCTACGTTGGTGTTACAAGAAGGAGGCTCAAAGTCTATGAGCTCTATGTTCAAGCATCTCATGAATCTTCCATGGGGTCCAGTCAAGATTAAAGGAGAATGGAGATCATCATGTGTGGCCATTCCTAAGTGATCCTGCAAAATAGCCAACAAACAAGACGTCAAGTGGCACTTGCCTAACATAGAAACATGAAGCAAAATGCATGCAAAGTAATAATGCAATATTTTAAAATTGCCAATTTAATGTCTTAGTGGATCATAATTATGCATAGGATGTCAAATTATATTTCAAAATTGTCAGTTTAAGGTCTTAGCGAACCATCAAAGTGCCTATTGTAGTGACCAAAAATGTCAGTGACTAGAAAACACCGATGGGTCATCGATTGTGATAGTCTTAAACCCAAATCCGTGTGAGGGCCGTGCTGGATAAAACAGAAATGGGGTGCCCTAAACGGTCTGGTCGATCAGACAGGGACTTAGTCGGTGTTAATATAACCTTTTGTAAATGGATAATTTGAAAATGAGACTTGTAACATAGAATAATGACGCTTAGATGTTAAATGCAAGAAGAATGGGAAACTATGTAAAATGCAATGATAAGTAGGAAAGTAAAGTAAAATGTAGTTAGGAAAGTGCACTACTTCAAGAATGTGACTTCACTCTATTGAGGTGGATACAATTGGTCACATGTCACTAAAGGGCCTAGTGAGCCCAAGAGTAACTAAGATGTTCAGAGTGATATAGCTATATGCTTGAACACAGACTCGGGAGTCAACAATGCAAAATGCTATGAGGATAGCAGGAAAGAGTAGAAAAAAATTCCAAATGAGAGTGCTAACTATTTACAATGTCAAACAAGATGTTTACAATGCTTAGGAATACAATGCTAACCTTTTGCTTGCTTGCCAGCCAATTCACCAACTAGCCGACCAGCCTCCTGAAAAAAGTCCCCCTGAGCATTGCTCATTGGGGTATTTATAGGGCCAAGGGCACGTGAAAGATGCAGTTTGGATGCCATGTGTCTTGGGACCATGTTGACTTGTCTGTGTTGCATGAACATGCATGACCATTGGACATGCCTACCATGCTATAATTGCAAACCTGCCACGCTGTAATTGTGTCGTCAGAGCTTAGAGATGTGTGCCAATGGTGTAATTAGGTGAAGTGCATTGATGTGGAGTAACTGTCTGCTACGTCGTGCTAAGCTTTGTGGCATAGCATGTGGGTGTAGCGTAGCAACTTGCTACGCCATGCTATGCTATGCAGTGTAGCATAGCATAGCCATAAGTTTGAAGCAAAAACTTGCTCTGCGTCCTACTGCATGTGCTGAAAACCTTTGAAGCACATTGATTATTTATTGAATATTTTCTACACTATGATACGCTACATAGTGTAGCATAGCGTAGCAGCTAGCCTTAGTCACAAGAATGTTGCCAATATGCAAACTTTACTTTTTGCACTGTGAATCCTACGAACTTGCTAATCCTGCCCTTTGAGATGCCTTTCGTTATTCTCGTAGAGTTGCTACGTTGTCTTACGCTACGTAGCGTAGCAACTGACATAGCCTGATTTTCTGTTAAGTTTGCCACTATTTGGTGAAGGAGCCATTGCTGAAGAACTTGGAGTTGAGCAAAGAAATTATCTTCGAATGCCTAACTGAGTGCTATTGAAATTACTGAGTTAGACAATCCTTCTTGTCTTGCTCTTGCTACACTATGTAGCGTGGCATAGCATATCATCTTGTCTTACAACAATTTATGATTGACTATTTGAAAAACTGTCTCCCAAAGCCTGCTACACTATATAGCGTGGCGTAGCGTAGCAAACTCCTAGACTAGAAAACTTGCCAAACTGTTTTATCCATTTTGAGCATCACTGACAACTCTCCGTATCGCTTTTGTGTAGGATATTAGTTGGATGAATTACCCAGCTAGAAAATTTTCCAATTGTTTAGCCTAAAGCCTAGAACATCCATCTCCTGATGAACGTCTGTGACGCTGCCTGAATTGCGATGGCCTGGTGAAGCAAGGATGCCTTGAAAATTTGGGGTGTTTCATTGGCCCCTCTTTGTCGATGTCCAGAGGATGGGCCCAAGAGATGTTGACAAAGAATATGAAAAATACCACAAAAGATAAAACACTAACATTGTTGTGTGGTGATCATCAAGACATTTCTTAGCTGTGCTTGAGAGTGTTGCATTGGTTTTTTGTTGGGGGAAAGGGCAAAGTAGGGAGGAAGGAGGTTCAGGAAAAGGATAAAGATGAGGCTTAGCAGAGTCCCTCATTGGAGTGCTTGTGAGGGAGTTGTTCGCATTTTTATCTTTACTTTTTCTGACCTTTGACCTCTCGTTGGAACATTCGAAGAGGGTGATTGTGAAATGGCTTACGTGCCATTTGTTTTAGGCACGTGAGCCTTTTCTCTCTTACACTTTTGCTACTTGATGTTTCACCGTTTACATTTGCAAACAACCTTGTTGCAGGATAGGTGTTTTTTTCCCTGGATGAGTTGTGTTACATCCATGTGGGGGCTTTAACCTACCTACAGATGCTTTCCATGCAGCAAGCTGTGTTACACATGTCATGGACTTTGTGATTGAGCAAATAGGAGGGCTTAACAAGCATTGGAAATGGCTTGTAAAAGAGAGGGGAGCAAGTAGAAATTATGAGAACAAGGAGTAAGGTAAAGGGAAGGTGCTTAGAAGTTGGGGTAGGGAGTGCACTCTAAAGTAGCCAAGATAGTCAAGACAATCAGTTTGCAACGTTGTAGCATTTACTGTCGTGGCAAGATGCACCTTTGACTAACGCCTCTGCAAACATGATAGAGAGCAAACTAGAAGAAATAGCCATGATGCAAAATGAGGGTGAAGGTCTTACTTGCTGCAGAAGTTATTGAAGCTCTTGGACATCCGTGTTGGTGCATGGTGTCTAAAGTAGAAAGGCTAGCAGTGGCCTTGTCAGCGTCAATGTGGAGGAGTTGGCGTAGAAGGAGCGGCAAGTTGCCATGAGTGCGGATGCTTTGGAATCCCTTCCCAAGGCATGCATTCTCAGTTCAGCTATTAGATTAGCTACAACATAGCTAAACATTGTTTGAGCCCAGATGCTAGCAGGGAGCTTGAGGGTAAGAATATTGTGGCTAGGTTACAATACTTCTGAAACTCCAGCAGCAAGCACTAACCAGGGAACTATTATCAGGGCGATGGGCCATGGTGACGGTAGGTTCAGGGGATCAGTGAGATGTCATACGACATCTCTAGGAAATCAGCAAGGTGCTAGGAACAACGGTGTTGCATATGTTCTAGATCGTGTTCTCAGTGCATGGTGAACTACGTTCTGGAACTGCAACGTCCCACCCCGCATTGGCACTGTGCACGCTTGCTTGATGTGTACTTGGTGTAGATGCATGCTGGGGACATGCTGTGAACCCAGTTTAAGGTCCTGGTAGACTATGTGCTGGTTTAAGGAGCCAGCACATCGTATGTGCCATTTTAGCATCATAGCGGACATGCTATGCTAGTTTATAGTCATAGCAGACTAGCTGTGCCAGCTTTACATCATAGCAGACGAGTTGTGCCAATTTTACGTCGTAGCGGACGATTGCCACCTTTGCCAGTTTTACGTCATAGCGGACGATGCTTACCATGTTCATGCTTTAGATGTAGTATGACTTGAGATATGAATGATTCCCAGATTTGCAAACTGATTGCCATCCATGTCTGCCAGCTTGAAGGCTCCATCCTCAAAGGCTTTGGTGACCATGTATGGGCCTTCCTAGTTAGCAGAGAATTTTCTCACATGCTCACAAACAGCTTTGAGGATGAGGTCTCCCTTCTGTATTGGCCATTGATGCAGGTTTGCATGATGTTTTTACTATTACTTGCTCTGGTACTACTTTATGCAATTCAACATTTGTGCACACTCCTCCTCTATTGAGTCAAGGTCGATAATTCCTGATTCGTTGTTCTGGGCTTCGCTCACAACATCAGATAGGATCATCCGGAGTGATGGTACCTACAACTCAAGAGGCAACATAGCTTCAAATCCATAAACAAGACTGTAAGGAGTCTTACTTGTCATAGTTCTACATGTCATCCTGTAGGCCCATAGAACATAAAGGCTTTACTCATGCCACCGCCTCTTGCTGTTGTTAAGCATTCTCTTTAGCAAGTTGATGATGGAGTTATTTGTAGCCTCCACTTTCCCATTCGTCTGCAGGTAATATGGAGAGGAGAATGATTACCTTATGCCTAGATTGCTGCAAAAGGTTTGAGTTTCTATACTACTAAATTGTGGTCCATCGTCGATTACAATAGTCATCGGAAATGCAAACCTTATCATGATGTTATTTAGGATGAAGTGGCAAACTTGTTGAGATGTTGTCTTCCTCAGGGGGATAGCTTCCATCCACTTAGTAAAACATTTAGTGGTAGTGATGATGAAGTTATTCCCTGTGGAGGACTTAGGTGTGATAGGTCCTATGAGGTCTAGCCCCCATCGCTGGAAAGGCCACGTGATCTGTGTTGGGTGCAACTCAATAGGTGAAACATGTATGAGATTTGTGTATCTCTGGCACATGTCATACATCTTAACTTTTGACAAGCAGTCACACTCCATATGGGACCAGTAGTACCCTAGGCATCTAATTTTCACAGCCATAGCTCTAGGTGCTATGTGTTCACCACACAATCCCTCATGTACTTCATTAATCACCTTTCATGCTTGATCCTCACCCACGCATGCTAGTAGTATTCTGTCATAGGAACGTTTGCATAGGGTGTCATTTCCCACGAGCATATATTTCTGGGCATGCTTACGGATCGCATCTCTCTAGGTAGATTTCAGTCCGCTTGGGGGTTCGCCATGTTGTAGATAGGCTTTAATGTTGGCATACCACTCCTAGGTATCCGTGGCGCTGATAGAGGCCACATGTCCCACCTGAGTGATAGGCCTAGTACATTCAACAATCAAAGTCAGCAGACTTGCAAACAAGCATGGTGGAATGTTTAGTGCTAGGGTGGCTAAGGCATCTACTATGGTGTTCTCATTGCGTGGCACGTGTTGCATGTCTATAGTTGCAAACTATTTGAGTAGGCTTTTTGCTAGGTTGCAATAAGGTTGTAGGTGCGTAGCTTTGCAGGCATAGATCTCAGTGATTTAATTCATAACTAGTTGTGAATCACCCCAAATCGCCAAGTGTTGTATGCGTAATGTTTGGGCAGTTGAGAGGCCTCTAAGTAGCCCCTCATACTCTACCATATTGTTGGTGCAGGGGAACACAAAACGATAAGTAAACGGGTGCATTTCCCCAGAGGGGAACGTAATGACGATAGCTGCACTACCCCCTCGAGTGGTTGAGGTGCCGTCAAAGTGTAAAGTAGCTTCCAGGTGCAATGGGATGGCATTGATAGTCCTAACATGCTCATCTAGGAATTTAGGATCTATGGTTGCCTAGTCATCGACGGGTGATACTGTAAGTTGGGTTGCTATAGCTTGACCCTTCATCGACGACAAGCTCACATAGTGCAAGTTGAAGTTTACGGTTATTGCTTTCCATTAGGCTATCCTGCTACTTTCATACAGGTTTTTAGTGATATCCTGGAGTATGTTGCTTTTGCAAATGATGTTAATTGTACTGCGAAATAGATAATGCCTCCACTTTTTTGATGCAAATACTAAGGTAAGGAAATTCCTCTCCACCTCATTGTATTTCACCTCATGCACTATTAATCCATGACTCAGATAATACAATGGTATCTCAGATCCATCATCTCATTTCTGACATAACAATGTTGTGATAGATGCATCAGAGGTGGCAAGGTAGATGAAGAAGGGCTTATCCCTTTGCGGTGGATGCACAGTTGAGAGGTGCAAGAGCTCTTTCTTCAGGTCATCGAAGGCTTGTTAACATTGAGTTTTTTATTTGAAGTTAACCCCTTTCTTTAGATGATGTTGCATGGGGTGTAACTTGTCAGTTAACCTTGCTATAAACCTTTAGATGAACTGTACCCTACCTTACAAACCACACAATTCTTTAAGATTTGTAGGAGGTGCTAGGTTGACGATGGCCTTAACTTTGTCAAGGTCCACTAGTATTTTGGCCTCCCATACTACAAACCCTAACATGCTTTTGATTCTTACCCCAAAGACACACTTATTAGGATTAAGGTGCAAATCATGCATTTGACAACACTTGAGGACTACCCCTAGATAATGTGGGTGATCAATGGCCTTTTTGGACTTGACTACTATATCATCCACGTAGTCGTTTAGCATTTCTAGTATGTAGTCACTAAAGATGTAAGTCATGGCTCGTTGGTAGACTGCTCTAGCATTCTTGAGCCCAAAAGGCATCATGATGTAACAAAAGGTACCCCATGGGGTCATGAAGATTGTTGTTAGCTGATGCTCTAGGTTAATGCGAATTTGGTTGTAGCCGGAGAAACCGTCCATGAAGGATAACATAGCATGACCAGCCATGGTGTTAATGAGTTGATCGATGCTTGGAAGTGGAAAATCATCTTTGATCGTTGCTTTGTTAAGATCCCAGAAGTCTATGTAGATTCGTATTCCTTCCATTTTCTTAGAAAGTACAACGATGTTGGACACCCATTCTGAATAATCAACTACATGGATGAAATTAGCTTGGTATAGCTTGGTGATTTCATCCCTTATGGCTAGTGTAATTTTTAGCTTAACCTTACAAGCCTTTTGCTTGACTGCTATCATGCTCGGGTCTAGGACGATGTTGTGTTGTATTAGCCTCAAATCTAAACCTGGCATGTCGTTGTATGACCATGTGAAGACCTTAATGTTGTCTTGCAGGATTTTGGCTACATCTTCATGTGTCTACGCATCTAATAGGGGACTAAGTTTTAACATTTTTACTTCCCCCTTGGACGTGGTCATAGGTGTCTCGATGAGAGGATCCTCAGTTACATCCCTGGCCTCTAGATCTAGGGTTCGGACTAGATGCTCGAGCCAATATGGGGATGTTTCTAAGGATGCTATGGTGCTAACTGTGGTTGATTCCTAGTTGATTAGGTCTGGGTTCAATGGTCTTGCGAGCTTATCATGTGGACCTGCTAAAGCTAAGGGCATGGAGAGAACGTGATGGATTTCCATTTTTTTCTCAACTTGCCAAAATGAGATGAAAGCCTGGTTAAGAGGCACCTATTGGCAGTGATCATGTATAATGAGAATTTGCAAAACAATGATGAGATGTAACTAGCGAAGTATGATATAAAGATTAAAATTTTCGAGTTTAAAGTCATGGTAGACCGCTAAAGCATAGAGATGTAGAACTGTTAAAAGAAAAATGCAAAACTGTAGATGCAAAAATTTAAAACTGCTAGTTTAATGTCATTGCAGACTGTGGACGTGCAGAAGGTCAAAACTTGGTAGTGTAAAGTCCTTTCAAACCACTAACTAGAGTGAAATTCTATGATAGGAGTGCTAGTTTAAGGTCTTTCTAGGCTGGTAAAGTCACAACTATGCTACGATTGCTAGCTTAAGGTATTTTCAGACTGGTAACTGAAAGTATATGTTTTTTTGTTTTTTTCTGGGAAAGAAAACAATTAGCTCGAAGTGTGCCAAGATCTTTCACCCAGATTTGCTTGTTCTAATTACCAACAGTGCTACGATGTCATTGCGGGCATGCTACACTGCATGGTAAACCTCACATTAAATGGAGAGAGAGAATGGCAAGTTTTCTTTTTTTACCATTATGGCCATAAATAGGGATTAAACCCTAGTAAGTTTGTCATTCTCTCCATAAGAGCGCAAAGCCCACATTTGGAGCACAAAGTGATTTTGGAGCGTAGATCAATTTTGCTAACAGAGAGCAAGGTGGTTTTTGCATAACAACGAGGAAACATTTGTAAGTAGGATGATGGATCCAAAGAAAGAATGAACTCACTTGGCTCTTGCAAAGGTTGACGAGGTAAAGAAAACCTTAGGGGATGTAACACAAGCACGTGTCATGATGCAGAAGGAGACGTCATTAACTTGGTAGGCTACTACGCTTCCTCTATTTCCTCATGCTCTTGTGATCATTTTTGTTTTCTGCTTCTATTTTTGGCTATCCGTGTTTCCTGTCATTGCATTATCATTGTTTTGGCCTTTACACCATCACTATTTCCATTCCGGCCACAGCGGATGTATAAACGCTATGCTATTGTTGTATGCAAGGTCACCTAGACCACCATCACTGCGGCTATCTTTACCGCAGGGGTTTGGATGGTTTAAGTTACTTGGCTTTCAAATGGCGTAGTGTAAGACCCTCAGGAGGGTTTGCCCATGCGTGATGTGACAGTGTGACACGTGTTTTGTCATGGTGTAGTGCTGATCACTCTGTTAGGGTTCGCTCCATTGATATGCTAGGCTATTCTCACTATGCTATTGCTTTCACGTTCTTGCTACGCTATGTGCAAGAAGTGGGTTATGTTATGCTATATGCTAAAATTCTAGGTCTTGCTACGCTATGTATGTATTGCACTTGGACATGATGCTAACATTTGCTGGTTGTGTCATGCAGGATAGCGCTGAAGCCAACTCTGATTGTCCTAGAAATCATAGGGGTCCTGTGTTGTATGAGCAAACTAGTGACCAATGTTCCTCCTCCTCATACACGTGTGGGAGAGCAAGGGGTTTGGTTCAGGCAACGAGCACAAGAGTTGTTACGATTCCTCCTCCAACACTTCAATGTGATCGTTTGGTCACACCTAGAGGAGGAAGAGGTAGCCATCATAACAAAAACCCTGTTGCCTGTGGAAAATCAAGGTATCTTGAGGTTTTTGACAGACAAGGAAGTTAGCAACAGGTAGGGAGAAGGATCTAGTCAATGCCCCAAAGATTTGAGGTGTTTGTCTTGGATCTGGGATATGCCTGAGTACAGCTGCTACCATCTTTACAACACGTTGTTTATTGCACGTAATATGGGAACCTGCTTCCAAAACACACCAGGGACCATCTACTATGCTGGCGAGTGACTTTTGTAGCCATGTTTTGCTATATTGTGCGACACTAGCTATGTTAGCCAAATGCTAATAGTATGTTTTTGTTATCAGGTTTTACATTACCAAGGAAGGGCTTCACGACAATGTGGGTGTGTTAACCACAACATGGCTGGCCCTGCAAAAGTTCTCTTCTATTAAGAATCTATGCAGGTGTGATTGGTCAATGCGGGGGTGAATACCACACCTACCCAGACCTATACACCATTCCCTATGGTAGGTGCAAGGAGTCTAGTTAGCTAGATGAGGGATGGACATCCTTCAAACTAATCACCATTGAATAAGTCCTAGTTAGTCTTCCGCCGTTCCCGTTACCCTACAAACCTAGTAAGATAAACTGTGGGTGCTGCATGCTTAAGTGCCTTTGCAATATTTTATGTTTTCTATGTTTTTATGCTAAACATTTCTTGTGAAAACTGCTATAGGGGCGAAAGAGTCCCAGGAGTTGATAGTGGTAACCACTGAGAACCAAGAGGTAAACATCTACTTAAAGTATGAAGAAGTAGATGTGAGCCAACGTTGGATATGCAATGCTGCCTCAGACTCCTTGGCCCAGAACATCCAAAATGCTGGGCTCATGGATCTATTCTTGGCCCCGAACCCAAGCATCCATACCACCGAGATGCTCTCCTTGGTCGACTCCTTTTCCAGTAGGCCAAACTGCTTCTGCACGAGCATACATGACGTACGGGTGGTCATTGAAATTAATGACCAGCTATTCGTAGTTCTTTTCAGTGCCCCTACCAATGGCATCCTCATAGGGTTGAAGGCCAAGACGGAGCTAAGCCTTTAGAAGAAGGACATTCAGGAGTGGTTAGGGATTGCCAAGGAGAGAAAGGGGCTCCCCATGGAGAAGCTCAAGCTAGGACCCACCAAGGAGGTTTACCCTATCTTTCGTGCTCACGCATTCCCCAAGCTACTTTTCCAAGGGAAGATCCTTGGGATTGAGCAGGCCTAGGCAATGCATGAGATCATGGAGGAAGGGCCCTACTACAACTGGGCTAATTTTCTGTGTAAAGGCTTGCAAGTTGAAATTATGGGGCTCCATAAGAAGTAGGATCCCTATTTCAACATGCATTATGCCTTCTACATAGCCTACTTGTGGTGCTTTGCGGAGTTTCTAGTAGTTCATGAGAATGGAGCCTAGATCATGCAAAATTGCAACCAGATTTCCAGCCTATGGATCTGCCAAATCCTCTAGACCACCTAAGCCCAAGATCCTCCAGAAGCAATTGGGAAGTCATTTTCCGTGATGACTAAGGATCGGTTGGCCCACAACTTTCATGGCCAAGACAACATAGGGGAGATGCCCCCTACTGTAGTCGGTAGCATGTCATAGGGGAAACGTCTCATAGTCGAGACTATGGCCAGTAAGTTGTAGCGAAAGAGGCGTCTTTCGGCTAAGGAAACCCTCCACGCTAAAGAAGAGGAGGGGTAGAGACTATGGATTAAACTAGAAAGGATGCAACCCCCCATTAGTAAATGCTTCTGCCTATGCTTATTTCTTTGCGTACTTTGTTAATGCCTACTACGCCATGCTATGCTAGACAACATAGCATAGCGTAGCACTTGCTTTAAGCTAACCTATTTTGAGCTAACACAAATATGTTTTTGGTTGCTAGAGGAAGAAAAGGAAGAAGAAGATGATGAAGAGGTGTCGGCTCCCAAGATGGGGGCAACAAATAAAGACACAGAGGCCCTAGTATTAGAGAGAGGGGCCTCAGTCAAGAAGAAAGAAGCTCCTGTCGCTAAGGTAAGGGCTCTTGTTATTAGGCAGAATCCTTCTACTAACGAGGAGGACATTTTTGGAGATGAAGAGGAGTCTCCCTTGAATAAAAAAGATGCTGGTCTCTCAAAAGGAAAGGCACCAGCACATGAAGAAGAGGTCCATACAGACCTAGTAGGGACCTCTACCAAGGCTGCTACCATCTTTTTGCATTAGCAGGAAGGGGGACTGCAATTAGACGTTGGTGAGTTTGGCAATACTTCTACCTTGCCATAGCCCATTTTGGTCATTGTTGATTCATTTAGTTGCATGATAGATGTCATTGTTAATGTTTCAGGAGCCCCTTTGGTTCATGTGGAACCATGGGCTAAGACCCCTAATAAGTTTACGTTTATGCAGGGAATCGTTGATGACATGATCAGCCGCCTCAAGCGGATCGACCCTGAAGTGGGTAAGTCGTAGTGTTAGGTGCTCTCATGTTGCTATGCTAGAATTCTTTAATTTTCTAACCTTGCTACGCTAATGCAACTGATATGCTCTTTATGTCATGGTAGCCTCTCGACTAAAATGAGACACAGCACGACCTTTGAAAGTTAGTGTCATGCCTACATTTCTACCTGAAATAACCAAGGTATCTCATCGCGCATACGTCAAGGTTTGCAAATGCGCTTTGTACTCAACACTCTCCTTATGGGAGTATAAGCGCATCAATGAGGACCTGTGGAAATGGGTTCAAAAAGCTGAGCAAGAGAAGGCCGACCTGAGCACTGAGGTGGAAGACCTCAAATCGAGAAACAAATTCCTCATAGCCCATGACACTAATAACGAGGACTGGTGCATGGCTATGATAGATTATGCCAGATTTTGGACAGTCATGTGTCAGAACAATGAACCCACCTACGAAATAATAGAATAGCAAATGCAAATGGACTTGTTGGCCTAGAAGTGTTAGGATTGGAAGGATTACGGTGCAAGAGTTTACGAATGGGGGTAGTCCCAGAAAAACCAAAAATGCATGTATAAATTGAAACGGGCCACCTATCGTAAAATATACAAGGATGCTGTTGTGGAGGTGTTTACTTATAAAGCATTCGTAAATGCTATTGATGCTTCTGAGGTGTATGAAAAGTTCAAAGAGTAGGTAAAGGTTATGGAATCTTTTGAACGAGAAGTGGATCTTCCCACAGGAGGAACCACAACTACCTTCTTTTCTCTAGGATCACCAAGATGGACAACTTCTGAAAAGGAGAAGCCTGCTGCAGACGATGAACCAAGCAATAGGCATTGGGTGGATATCACGGCCAAGGAGGTGTGGCACTGCTTCGGGCTTGATTTAGATCTGATACCCTTCAAGATGGATGCAGGTCCATCTCAGGTTAGTTTCTTCCTACTATGTTAATGTTCATGTTTTTTTGTAACTTGTGTGCATTGCCTTAGCTGACTACTTCATTTTTGCAATGCAGGTTCTAGATAGCAATGCAAGGCCCGCATAGGATAGGAGTGAAGGAGCAGTAGGGGACAACGCAGGGGAAGACGATGTAAAAGGGGGTGATGTAGAAGCGAGTGATGAAGATGATGCAGGCAGAGACAACCCATGACAGCATGGGATTTTTTTTTGAAATTTTTTGAGTTTTTGTGAAATTTTTGCAAACATTGTCTAAAAGACAAAAATTTTGAATAAAAAGGAGAACTTTGGAAACGAAATCAATGTTGTGCTAACTTGTGCATTGTTTACGTGCTAAATATTATGTAAAAATTTCATGCTTTTATGTTCTAGTTTTAGGCCATTTCAGGCCCCTGCTAGTTTTAGGCCATTTCGGGCTGTGGGATAACATAGTTTTAGGTCATATCGGGCTATTGCTAGTTTTAGGCCATTTCAGGCCCCTGCTAGTTTTAGGCCATTTCAGGCTGTGGGATAACATAGTTTTAGGCCATTTCGGGCTGTTGCTAGTTTTAGGCCATTTTAGGCCCCTGCTAGTTTTAAGCCTTTTCAGGCCATGGGATAACATAGTTTTAGGCCATTTCGGGCCATTGTTAGTTTTAGGCCATTTCAGGCCCGTCACGTGTTAAAGGGTGATATGCTAACAATTTGGAAAATGATTAATTAGCAACTAGCGTAGATGCAAAACAGAAAGGTGAAAAATGTGCAAGGGTTGACAACTGGGAAAAAAGCAGTGGGGTTAAGTGAGACATAAGGCCAAGGTGCTTTGCTAGGGCCTTCATCTACATCACTAACCCTTGCTTGGAAGGGGAACTTAGCCCACGTGCTTTCATTTTGAGAATCGGCTTGCTAAGCCGATTCTTTTGCAGGATGTTTATGGTGTGCAGAGACAGACGCTTCATTCTCAGAGGTTATGACCTCTGAGCCCTATTCCATGCCCATGTTGTTTATAGCTTGTGTTGCCACCTCATCGCCATGGATCACCACCTCCCTGCCTGCATAGGGTATGTGGATCTCCTAGTGAATGGGTGAGGAGACAGCCCTAAGTTGTGCTAACCATGACCTCCCTAGAATCAGGTTAAACCTAGGCATCTCTTCAAGCACGATGAATGTTGCACTCATGGGGAACTGGTCCCCTACCACAAAGTCTATGTAGACTGTGCCCTTCACCATGACCTGTGCCCTGTTAAATGACCTTAGGCATGACGTCGTTGTGGGTTTGATCTGGTTGACCAGGCCTAACTTATCCACAATAGGGAAGGGGATGACGTTGGTGGCAACCCCATCATTGACGTGTACCCTCTGGATCCTATGTTGGCTGACCTGGATTGTGATGAATAGGGGCGCTATAGTCACTTGACCCCTTTCAGGGTCTTCCCTAACAGAATCATCACTAAAAGTCAATTGGGATGACTCTAGCTTTGTAGGTGCAGAGGGGAGAATGATTGAGTGGATTGCTTCCTCTTCCACTGGCATGTCTTCATCGATCGGAATCACCGTCAACATGTGGATTAGAGCCTCATGGTGCAGGACGGATGTCATGGTTACGTTGTACAAGCTCAACGTAGTGTTCTTTTGTTTTAAATATTTTTTAACCTAAGTGAGGGCATCTAAGAGGTGCTGGCCATCCCCCTATTTACTACTCTTCTCCTCTTCTATTTATCTCAGAAGATGAATTTCCCAAGGAGGGGCAGTTTCGGATCTAGGTTTAAACCCTTTTGGGTAGGGCGGCACAAATTGTGTGGTTATAACAATGTCCCTCTTTGGTGATGAGGGTGTAGACGTAGGGGATGAAAATGCAAGCTTGGAGACACCTGAGATGGTACTTCTCCTCAACGTCTTACCTGCGAAACACACTTCTCATTTTTTAGGATGAGAAGGTTGTTCAGCTGTCTTGCGCAGGATGGGGGCTATTGAAGGAGTTGGCCCCCTGATGACAAATAGATCCAATGGTGTCAATAGGCTGGGTGGCATGGTTTTGCTAATAGGTGGCATGGGGGTAGATGCCTAGGAAGGAACCCTCAGGACAAACAGTTGCTACGAGCTTTGATCAGCCACTCATGGTGCTGGTGTGCTGCGCTAAGGCACGCAGACCATAAACAATTGTTAGGGTGGCCTAGGGCTATTGTCGATGTCGATGATGTTGATGACATAACCGACATTGTTGGCATTGAGGGGGTCAGTGTAGACATGTAGAGACTAATTTTCAGGGTGTACTGGGTTGCTTTTGTTTAGCACCAACTTCCCCTAAGCAATCATCCTCTGGATGTCATCTTGCAATGCCAGAAAGAAATCCGTATTGTGACCATACTGTTGATGGTAGTCACAAAATTGATCTAGCCTGAAACCCTTAGGAACTAGGGGCTCATTGGGCAAAGCCAAGGAGGGGTTCCTAAGGAGCTTGTAGTAGCGTTGAAGTCGCTTGATTCCCTCTTCCAACATCTGCTGGTGTTGGATGTGCCCCGCTGCCAGTAGTTACTTCAGAAGATCTAAAGGCTTGAGAGGTAGCAGGGTATACTTTGAGCGATCTTTATGCTTAAAGTTTGATTTGGATTGTGCAGATGTCTCAGGTATGGATGCAGTAGGTTGTGGTGCATTTCCCTGCTTAGGTGCGGGATTAGATGCAGGTGTGGCCAATTTCTTGTTATTCTTGTTATCATTGTTATTCAATTTGGGCTTGGCCTCAATTGCCATAGCAGCCACTGTGGCTATTTTAGCCTTACGTTTGTCCATCTTTGTGAAGGTGTTTTTGTATGCAATATAGGTCAGGTCTTTGCTTACCTCGGCTGCATCCTGTATACTCTTAGTCTAAGAAAAGGCTTGAATAAGAGTGCAAGGGGTGAGGTAGTACATTTTAGACTTGATGAAGTCATTTACTATGCCCTTAAAAATGGCCAGTAAGTGGGCCTCTGCGATGGGCTCGCGGATTTCGTTAAGGGTTTCACTCCAACGCTGGATGAACTTCTGGACCGGTTCCAGAGGATCCTACTTCACACTCATCAACTAATTCAACGTGATTTCTGCCTTTAGGTTATACTTGCAATGTATCAAGAACTGGGTCAGAAGCTCCTCCAGAGTTGAAATGGATGAGCGTGGCAGCGCACGGTACCAATCCAAGGCTCTCCCGACTAAGGACCTAGAAAAGACATGGATAATTATGTGTAGCCATTGTTGTAACAGGAGAGACTCAGAACTAAAGGTAACAAGATGTGCATTGGGATCTCCCTTTCCACTATACTTCATGAAGTGGGGGAGAGACATCCCTGGGGTTAACATGAGTGTGGGGATTGCATGGCTGATAGGATCATCTTGGTAAAAGTCCATGACTTGTACCATGTCAGACCCAACAACCTTGAGGCATTTTATTTTCTTAGTAAGGGTTTGGATAAGCTAGAAAGCTTGGTCCAGACCCTGGGACAACATGGAGAGTTGGGGAACTACTGAGGTAGCCCTCATCTGTGGAGCAGTGGGGGTAGCGATGTGACCCATCGATGATACTGTTGGGGTGGCCCCTGTGAAAGGTGCTCCTTGCACTATCCACCACCCAGAAGGCGATGCTGTTGAGGCAGTGACCGCATGTTGTGCCATGGAATGGGTGCCTTATGTGTGAAGTGGAAATAACCATATTCCCATGCTAGGTTGTACTGTTTGCAGGTTTTAGTAAGCCTGGTGGGGAACGTGGTGAGACATCTACGATGGTAGCATAGCAGGGGAGCAATGAACAGGGTCCACCACGTGGATGGGCCTAGGCCTGACGCCGATGGTGGGACAGGTGTAAATGTGGAAATGGAAGCGGAAGTTGCATACGACTGCGAGGTAGGCACAGTGTGAACATTTGGCAGGGTAGTCATGATTGGTGTGTGATGCATCACAGGAATGAACTGATGAGTGGTTTGTGGGGGAATAGTGGCTGCAAATGAAACTAGGGAATAAGGGAGTTGATATGCTGGGAAGATGATGTGGCTACCCATTTCAGGTGTAGTGGAAGGTTGCAAAAGCGTACGCATGATTACAAAGGGAGAAGTGGCAGACAACGGGTTGGTCCAGAAAGATTGGGTAGGAGGCATGGTAATGAGATTGGTTTGACCTCCCCCATCAGATTGGGAATCAAGTTCCTCTTGTCCATCCTAGAAGGCATCCTCATGGTTAGATGCCGTGTCTTGTTGCTCCCTAAGTCTAGCCAACTGGATCAGCTGGTCTAGAAGCCATTGGTTTGTTTGTGTCAAAGGGATGGAAGTGCCGGGTGTAGGAACAAATTCCTTCCCATCATAGTAAGCAAACTTGAAGCTACGTTTGTCTTCAAGTTCGTGCGCATCCAAGGGTAGATTTGCTTGCACCTTTGCATAAAATAAGTTATAGCGTTCATGTTTCTGGGCCAAGCCCTTAGGACCTAGGTTTTGTATCTTGAGGGATTGACATGGCCCCAACATAGGGTTGAATGGTTGTTCAGCACCTGTGATTCCTTGAACTGTGATGGGAACCTCCACGTTGAAGGTGTTAGCAACAGTGCTCGATGTAGTCATTGTTATGAAGCTAAACAATTTTGCAAACGAGAAAAGCAAGGATATTGGAAAGCAATCAAAGAGGCTTTACATCTTGCCAAATTCCAATGGAATCGTCAGAGTGACTGATCTATACCACACGATGTGTAAACAACTGCAAAATGGTATCACGTTTACGCTAGTGCATGATAGGGTATAGAACACATGCAAGACTACCCTAAAAGAAACGAGTGAAACTGCAATCGGAGGCTTTATGTCCTGTAGGGTTCCGGAGGAATCATCGGAGTGACCGATCTACACCGCACAATACGTAAACAACCACAGATGAGTGTCAAGTTTGCGCTAATGTGTATCAGGGTGCAGAACGCTTACAAGACTACCGTATAACATAAAAAGGACACTAAAATTTCCTCCTAGCGCTAGAAAACAATAGCGACCGAAAATGTCGGTAGTTGGAAAACACCGACGAGTCGTCGATCGTGACAGTCTTAACCCCATATCCATGTGAGGGTTGTGCTAGATAAAACGGAAATGGGGTGCCTTGAATAGTCTAGTTGATTAGACAGGGACTTAGTCGATGTTAATATAACCTTTCGTAAATGGATAATTTGAAAATGATACTTGTAACATAGAATAATGATGCTTAGATGTTAAATGCAAGAAGAACGTGAAACTATGTAACATGCAAAGATAAGCTGGAAAGTAAAGTAAAATGTAGTTAGAAATGTGCACCACTTCAAGAATGTGACTTCACTCTGTCATGGTGGATACAATTGGTCACACGTTGCTGAGGGGTGCAGGGATCCCAAGAGGAACCAAGATGTTCAGAGTGAGATAGTTGTATGCTTGAACGCAGACTCGGGAGTCAACAATGCAAAATTATATGAGGATAGCAGGAAAGAGTAGAACAAAATGCCAAATGAGAGTGCCAACTGTTTACAATGTCAAAAAAGATGTTTACAATGCTTAGGAATACAATGCCAACTTTTTTCTTGCTTGCCATCCAATTCACCAACTAGCCAACTAGCCTCCTAAAAAAAGTCCTCCTAAGCATTGCTCATTGGGATATTTATAGGACCAAGGGCATGTGAAAGATGCAGTTTGGAAGCCACGTGTCCTGGGTATGTGTTGACTTGTTTGTGTTGCATGGACATGCATGACCATTGGACATGCCTACCATGCTGTAATTGCGAACCTGCCATGCTGTAATTATGCTGTCAGAGCTTGGATATGTGTGCCAATGGTGCAATTAGGTGAAGTGCATTGATGTGGTGTAACTGTCTGCTACGTTGTGCCATGCTTTGAAGAATAGCATGTGGGCTTAGCGTAGTAACTTGCTACGCCATGCTACGCTATGTAGCATAGCATAGCGTAGCCATCAGTTCGAAGCAAAAATTTGCGCTGCGTCCTGCTGCATGTGCTAAAAACCTCTAAAGCATGCTGACTGTTTATTGCATATTTGCTATGCTATGCTATGCTACATAGCATAGCATAGCGTAGCAACTAGCCTTAGTCGCAAGAACGTCACCAATCTGCAAACTTTGCTTTTTGCACTACGAATCCTGCGAACTTGTTGATCCTACCCTTGGAGATGCCTTTCATTATTCTTGTAGAGTTGCTACACTGTGTTACACTATGTAGCATAGCGTAGCGTAGCAACCGACATAGCCTAATTTTCTGTTAAGTTTGCCGCTTTCTAGTGAAGGAACCATTGCTGAAGGACTTGCAGTCGAGTGAAGCAACTATTTTCGAAGGCCTAATTGAGTGCGATTGGAATCACTGAGTTAGCCAAGCCTTATTTTCTTGCTCTTGTTATGATGCGTAGCGTGGCATAGCGTAGCATCTTGTTTTGTAACAATTTAAGGTTGATTTTTTGAAAAGCTATCTCCCGAATCCTACTACACTATATAGTGTGGTGTAGCGTAGCAAACTCCTTGACTAGAAAACTTGCCAAATTGTTTTGTGCATTTTGAGCACTACTGACAACTCTCCATATTGCTTCTGTGTAGGTTGTCAGTTGGACAAATTACCCAGCTAGAAAATTGCCAAACTATTTAGCCTAAAGCCTATAACATCCATCTGCTAATGAACTGTCGTGACACTGCCTGAATTGCAACGGCCTGGTGAAGCAAGGATGCCCTGAAAATTTTGGGTGTTTCACCTATAGTGTAAAGGGAATTTCAAAGTTGCAAGTTTAAGTTCATAGTAGAATATTATGGTGCCTATAGTGTAAAGCCTTGAGCCAACGTTAAAGGCTTAAAGGGGTTGAATCAAATGTTTACAAAGATTTTTTTTTTTGAAAATCTGCATGCTATGCTGCAAGGAACATGGGATTTCCTACATTACGCGTGGGACATCAGGTATCATCTGTCATGTGTAAGACACGAAACATTCCATGTTACGTGTGGGACATGGGACTTCCCAGAAAAGTGACATGTCATGTAACCCTGAAGGGTATAAATAGGGGTTTATCCATGGTAAACCTATCATTTTCACCACCCAGTCCAAAGTGTAGCATAGTCCAGAGAAGAGAGCATAGCACTTGCAGAGCATAACCACTAACAAGTTAGAGCTTGAAAACAAGACAATGATGTGCAGAAGTAAACGTAGACACTAGGGCCTTGCAAATGTGGATGAAGAGGAGTGCACCCTGCGACATCTCCCTAGAGCACATGTTGAGGAATGGGAAGAGGCCCCATCTACTGAGTAGTCCAATATGCTAGCTTTGTTTATGCTGCATTTTTTTTGAAATGGTGGTGATCTGCTGAGTGGGACTACTATGGCCACCATCTATGCTGTGACCACAATGCCCTGGTTGTAGCTGCTGCAGCCACTATGTCGTGGCTACTATTTCTATGGCCACTGTCGCTACCATAGTTGCTATGTTGTGGCTGTTGCCACTGCCATCATAGTTTTCACCATGGCCATGACCACCATTATTGTTGTTGGGAGTGATGCACCATTTTCTTCCTTTCCCTTTCGTTTTACAGAATGAGGGTTTGAAGCCTCTAGTGCAACGTAACACATGTGGAGAGGGTTTTTTTTTACTATGCATTTGCATGATGGATTTTTTGTGTTCCACATGATGTCACAAGGTAAGGGCTTCGCAAGCATTCCGTGTCTGTCCTCAGGTCATGTTGTTCCTGATAGCATAACTGGTAGGGTAGAAATGTTTACCCACTTGCATTTCTATGCTTTCGGTGAGTGTGATGCTTGCTATGCTACACGGGATGTAGCCACTACATTGTGTAAGACGTGGCTGCTACATTGTGTAGGGCATAGCTACTACGCTACAATAGACATAGCTACTACACTACGCATAGGGTTCCACTACTATGCTATGCAGAATGCTATATTTGTTATGCTATATGAAAAGTCATAAGGATAGGCCGAATACTTGAAAAATTTTTGGTTCAATTAATGGTCCTACAATTGTCATGTTCCATACAAGATTGCTATAGTTTATAGAAGATTGCTACCCTACATGGAAGTGTAATCAACACAGAGAAATTTTTTGAGCCCTTATTGTGAACTAATTTTTTCATTATGAAATGTAGGGTTATGTTGAAGCTGATCCTGATCGTAGTTAAATTGGTAGGGGTTCTATGTTGTATAAGTGCCCCTATGCCTAATGTTCCCCCACCACATGCACGAGTTGGGAACCATTAAATCTAGTTCTGAGAGGATACACGAGAATTCTTAGAATTCCTACTTCATCACTTTAGTGTAATGATATGGTCACACTTGTCTGCTGAAGCAGTAGGCATCCTGAGTGAAACATTATTACCTAGAGAAAATTGAGGCATCCTCAAATTCATGACAGATGGATCTACTGAAGGGGGAGAAGCAGGGGGCTCAAGTCAACGTCCAAAAGGCTTAAGACTCTTGTCTTGGATTTGGGCAATGCCAGAGTTCAAATGCTATCATAAATATAACACTTTGCTCATTGCTCGCCATATGGGCACATGTTTTCAAAACCCACCTAGAACCGTCTACTGTGCTGGTGGGTGAGTCCTATTAATATGATCAAACATTTTATTTTTTCTTGTCTTGTTGATTTGAAATGCTTATTATGTTTTATCAGTTGCCAGATTTTTGATCGATAAAGATAGTCTTAATGATAGAGAGCGGATGTTAGCCCTAGCTTAAATGACCCTTTAAGAGTTCTCCTCCACTAAGAATGTGCATGCCTATGTTATAGAGAAACTTGGGGCCAATTCTAGAACTTATCCAACCAAGTACTCTAAGTTTTACATGAAGTGTGAGGAGCTTGGGTGGTTGGATGGCAAATGGACATCCCATCGAGTACCCACTGTAGAAGAAGTACTAGTGCAAATACCATTGTTCCCCACACTATACACACCAAGTGGGTTATATTATGTGTTTTTTTTCATGTAATCCAAATTAAATTTTTTATGTGGCTAATTTTATTCTTGGTTACTACAGTAGCAGCCAAATCTAAGGAGGTTATAGTAATTACCTCAGGGTGTAATGAGGCTAACCTTCTCTTTAAGTATGATGAGGTTGATGAATCATAGCATTCGTTATGTAATGGGGCTCCATCAATGATTGTTGAGAAGGTTTAGAAGGCTAGGATCATGGATCTCTTTTTGGTTGTAAGCCCGAGTATCCTAGCTACAAAAATGATTACCCTTGTCGATTCTTTCACATAAAGTACTCACCAATTTTGCACATAAGTTCATTACATGCGAGTGGTGTTTAAGATCACCGATAGTCTTTTTTTAGATCTCTTTGGTGTCCCCTCTGATGGTTTACCCATGGGGAAAAAGACTAGTAAGGATGTAAACCATCAAGAAGACATAGAAGAATGGCTAGGGACCGACAAAGATCGTAAGGAAATGTATATTAAAAAAGTTAAGTTGAAGGTAGCCCAACAAATTTACCCTATCTTTTGAGCTCATGCTTTTCCCAAGTTGCTCTCCCAAGGAAAAATTATTGGGGTAGAGCAAGCTTGGGTTATGAGAGACATAATGGAAGAGGGAACATGATATAATTGGGCTAAGTGGACGAAAATGACTAGGCTACGTGGAAAACTTGATACATGTTTTCATATGCACTTTACCTTTTTCATAGCTTGTTTACGATGGTTTGCCAAATTTTTGGTGGTCTAGGAGAATGGGATTTAGGTGATACAGGATCATACCTAGATATCTAGACCATGGATCCACCATGTATTTCTCACCACCTGATCTCAAGACCCTTTGGAAGCTATCAGTGAGTCTTTTTAAATGACAATGAAGGATTGGGCAAGACCATCCTTTCATGCATGTGATAGCTTTGGAGAGGCTCCCCCCACCAACACAAGTAACACAGTGAGGGGAGCATACCTTATTATAGAAAAAATAAAGTCAAAGTTGCAGATTAAGAAGCCTCATCCTATAGAGAAACCCTCACATGTGAATGAAGGAAGGGGAAAAGGCTACGAATTAGAGCTCACAACGTGCGTTCTGAGCTCGTTGGTGAGTATCCCTTAGCTAACTTATTTGCGACCTTCTTTTTTATTTTTATGGTTGCATATCTCTATTGGACTAGTATCCTAATCTTGGCTTACACTTGGTAGATGACAAAGAGGCTTTTGCTCCCAAAGAAGAGGCCCTTGCTGCAAAAGAGAAGGTCCCTACTATTGAGGAGGAGGCTCCTAGTACTAAGGAGGAGGCCCTTGTTGTAAAGGATCCTTTTGCAGATAGTGTCCCACAACTTGAGATACATATGACAATAGAGGAAGCCACTGCACTCTTAAGGTAGCTTGAAGAAGAGGGGCTACATTTTGAGGATAGTGAGCTTGTTGATTTGTTTGATAGTGTGCCAATGGGAAACCCCCCCTCCCCCTGCTCTCACCCCTTAGGGTTTGCTGGGTAGGAGCTTTGCACTCTCATTTATGTTATCCTCTCATTTTTCCTCTCCTCTTCACAATGCTAATGTGCTTTATTGTGTAGCATGTACTACTTCTGCTAAGGGCCTTGAGTCTTCATCTACTTTCTGCCTAGAGCCATGGGTGGAAACTCACGATAAGTTTGCCTTTATGGAAGGTGTAGTAAATGACATGATTGACTGCCTAAAGAAAATTAACCCTAAGATAGTTGTGCTTGGGCTATGACATTTACTTTTTATGTTATTCCATCTTTGCTACCATTCCATGACTAACACTTTCCTATTTTTGGTGTAACAGCTTCATGACTTAAATGGGATCCAAAATAGGTAGTTGAAGTCGAAGCTATACCTGAACTCCCTCTAGAGGTAATAGAGGTGTCTCATCATATATATGATGAGGCAAGTAGATGTGCGCTACACTCAGCATGATCACTATGGAAGTGTAGATGTGTCAATGAAGACCTCTAGAAATGAGTTTAAAAACTCAAGAAGGAAAAGGAAAGTCAGGTAGCTAAGCTAGAAGATTTGCAATCATGGAATGAATTCCTAATGGCTTGTGAGAATTCCAATGGCAGTTGGCATACAGCCATAATTGATTACGCTAGATATTGGTTAACTATACAAGGCAAAAATAAGGCCATACACTAAGTAATTTAACAATTTTTACAAAATGATCTCTTTGCACAAAAGAATCATGATTGGAAAGATTATGGTTCCAAGGTATATGAATGGGGGCAAGCACAGAAAAATCATAAACATATGTATAAAATGGAACATGCTACTTATTGCCAAAAATATCAAGATGCATATATAGAATGACATGATTGTGAGCTATTCCTTGATGCAAGTGGTACTACCCAGGCCTATGATAAATTCGTGAAACATTTAGTGGTTAGTGAATCTCCTGAGAGGGAGATGACCATGCCTTCTGGGGAGGCCACCTCTATTACCTTTTCTCTAGGGCCACCCACATGGACGACTCTGGAAAAAGAAAAAATTTTAGCAGGTTTTGAGTTGGGAGAGGAAGACTAGGCCAATTTAACTGAGAAATAAATCCTTCGATGCTTGGCATCTAGCCTTGACAAGATACCACCAAACATGGATGCATGCCCATCTCAGGTTAGCCAAGTTTTACTTTATTACAATTTATATCATGATATCCTTATGCATTACCTTGCTCACTCATTGATTTATTGTCTCATTCTTGATTCATGTAGGATCCCATCGAGGATGTAGGACCTAGCAGGGTAGCAGATAAGGACATAGGAGAAGATCCATATCCTCTTCATTGATGTTCTACAATTTCAAAATGTAATCCCCATTATCAAGTAATGTTACAACTCTAAGTGTGGACATAATTTTGGACCATGTATTTGCAATTTAATGAAAAGTGAAGTGCTTGTTTTATTTCCTTTGCCTAATGTTTTTGTTGATGTATTTAGGCCCCTTGTGGACCCCATGCTATAGTTTAAGGCCATTTCGGGCCATACGATAGTTTAAGGCCTTTCTAGACTATAACTAGTTTAAGGTCATTTTGAGCCATGTGATAGTTTAAGGCCATTCTAGGTCGTAGCTAGTTTAAGGCCATTTCAAGCTATAGTTAGTTTAAGAGAATTTCAGGCTATAGCTGGTTTAAGGCCATTTCAGGACATAGCTAGTTTAAGGCCATTTTGGGCCATAGCTAGTTTAAGGCCATTTTGGGCCATAGCTAGTTTAAGGCCATTTCGAGCAATAGCTAGTTTAAGGCCATTTCAGGCCATGGGTTGTTAACATAAAGAGTGGGTTGCCAATTTTAGGCCTTCGTGGGCTGTGCAATAGTTTAAGGCTATTCTAGGCTATGGCTAGTTTAAGGCCATTTTGGGCCATAGTAATATAACTAACACAAAAGGTAAACATAATGCAAAATTAAAACTTGTAAAAACAAAAGTGTTAAGAAACAAAAGAATCAAAGAAGTAAAGTAGGGCTATGCCCTAATCATGTAATTTTTTCCTAAGCCAATGTGGGTTAGGCGAGGTGTATGTCTTGGAGGACTTAAAGTGATATTCCTCTAAGTTATCATCAACTATTGAAAAGGCAACTCCGCCCATATAGTTTGTTTGTGTAGGTTGTCATTTTTGTCAAGCTTATTGGTAGGGCAACATTTGATTTCAATGTTGATAGGTGACACATTTCTATCTCCAACCCTTGCTCCATGTTTATGTTGTTTATAGCTCCACGTTTATGTTGTTTATAGCCCAAGGGGCTACATCAGCATTGAAGATCACCACTTCTCTACTTGCATAGGGTAGATGGATCTCTTGGTGTATTGGCAAAGAGATAGCCCTTAGTTGGGCTAACTAAGATCTTCCCAAGATCAAATTGAACCCAGGAATCTCTTCTACCACAATGAATTCTACACTAGTGGGGAACTGATCCCCTATTACAAAGCTAACAATGATAGTCCCCTTGACCACAACGAGTGCCCTATTAAAGAACTTTAAACAAGAAGCTGTCGTGAGCTTGATCTAGTTCACTAGGCCTAGCTTGTCAATAATAGGGAATGGGATCACATTGGTTGTGGCTCTATTGTCAACGTGCACCTTATGAATCTTGTATTGACCTACACAAATCATTATAAACATAGGGGCAGTGGTTACCTAACCCTTTTTAGAGTCAGCTTCAATAACTTTTTCATGAAAAGTCAAGTGAGTTGCCCATTTTTCTTTAGCCGTAGATGGAAGCATAACAGCATGAATGGCTCTTTCCTCTACTTGCATGTCTTCTTTAACAAGGATAGATGCCAACATGCAAATCAAAGCTTCACAGTGCACCATGGAGATCATTATTAAATCATACAAGCTTAATGTTGTATTTTTTTACAGCTTGTTTAACCTATGTAAGGGTGTCTAGAAAGTCTTGCCCAATGCCTGGTAGTTTTGTAGTTTTTATTTCCTCCATGTGCCTTGAGAGATGAATTCCTTGAAGAAAAGAGGACTTGGATTTTGGTTGAGCGATATGCTTTTGAGCCTCAATAGTTTCTTGTTGTGAATGCATTTCTATTTTATCTTTAGACTGTGACGCCATGGGAATCGTCAATAAAGGGATGGGCTTAGGGGAGCCTAGCATTGTACATTCCCTACTCATGTAATCCACTAGGTGCTCGTCATGTTTTCTTAGTCGAGGAGGTTGTGATGTAGTTCTAACCACCAAACTCTGGGTAGGTGATGAGTTTGTATGCTTTGGTACCCTTATAACAAAAGGCGCCTACATTGTTCCAACAGCACGTTAAGGGGCCTTAATTACGAAAGGTGTGATGGGCCCCTGCGGCGATATCTTAATGACAAAAGGGGGCTATGTCCTAGATGATGTTGAAGTTTCAACACTCTGGGAAGGCGCATGGATCACAAATGGATTATGTGTAGATTCTATTCTATCATCAATGCTAATAACATTAATAGTGTAGCCTACATTATTAGTGTTCAATGGGTCTTTATAGACATTCATTGATAGGTTTTCTAGATGGATAGGACTAGTTTCATCAAGAACCAGCTTACCTTGATCAATCATACATTGGATATTGTCTTCAAGTGCTAAATAGTAGTTTGTGTCATGATCACAAAATTGGTGGTAGTTATAGAATCATTCTAGCCTAAAATTTTTAGGCAGAAGAGGCTTGCTAGGAATGGCTACAGAGGGGTCTTAAAGAATCTCACAATACCTCTCATGTTGCTTACAGGCCTCCTTTGAAATTTTATTATATTGAATGCACCTAGCATTTAACAATTGATCCAATAGCTTTGATGGATTAATTGGTAATGGGGTGTATTTAGAGTAATCCTTACATTCAAAATTCGGCCTTAGCGAGATTTGTGTCATGGCCATTGATGCTAGAGGTTGGCTAGCTCCCACATTGCTAGAGCTTGGTGTTTAGTGGTAGAGGTTATGGCCTTAGGAATTTTGGCTACATTCTTGTTGTTATTAGGCTTAGTTTCATTAGCTATAGTGGCCACAGTGGTTGTTGCAGCCTTGGCCTTTTCCTTTTCTTTCTTTGCATGTGCGTTTTTGTAAGCTACATAAGCTGGGTCTCTACTAGCCTCTGTTGCATCTTATATACTTTTTGTTTGTGCAAAATCCTAGCTAAGAGAGTGTGATGCTAAATAATACAACTTAGACTTAATACATTCATTCACAACACTCTTGAAAAAGGCAAGTAAATGGGCTTCTTCAATTGGTTCATGAATTTCATTTAGGGTAGCGCTCTAGCATTGTATGAATTTCTGGATAGATTCTAATGGTTCTTGTTTGACATTTATAAGTTGGTCTAAGGTGACCTCTGGCTTCAATTTGTACTTGAATCGAGTCACAAACTAACTTAACAATTCTTCTAATGTTGAAATAGACATGCAAGGAAGTGCAGGATACCAATCTAACACTTTGACAGTCAAGGACATGGCGAAAACATGAATGATCACATGTAGCCATGGTTGTAGTAGTAAGGACTCAAATCTAAAAGTAACTAAGTGGGCATTTGGATCACCCTCTCCATTTTATTTTGTGAATTTGGGAAGTTGCAGCCCAAGGGGTAATGTAAGCAAAGGAAAAACTGGGTTAATCGGGTCATCATGATAAAAGTCCATAACTTGGACTGTTTTAGAGCTAGTGGCTTTAAGCTACATAACTTCATCAGTGAGGGTCTAAATGAGTTGAAAGGCTTGGTCTAGACTTGGGGATGCTACAAAAGGTTGCATGAGTTGAACTATTGGTGCTATTGTTGGAGCAGTCATCATTGGTGGTGTTATTAGTGCAGCCATTGGTCCCATTGGGGATGCTGTTGGAGCCACTCCCATTGGTGGTGCTATCTGGGTGGCCCACAATCTTGTGGGTGGTGTTTCTAGAGTAGCTACTATTGGTGGTATTGTGGGAATGATTACTTGCCCCATTTCCAGAGTAGCCCATAGCCCCGTGGTTGGTTGCACCATATGTGAAGCTTCATACATTTGAGATTTCACATACTGTGGTACCTGAGGCATTTGGATAGTAGGAAAGGATGTTGCTACCCATCATGTAGTTGAGGTTGGGGCTATTGCTAACGAGGGAATTGGTGTAGAATAGGTAATGGAAATAGGGATTATATGTAGTTGCGATGTAGGCATGGTATGTACATATGGAAATGTAGGAATTACAAACATTGGCTACACAACTTGAACGGATTGTGAAGGGATGATAAGGGGAAATGAAGCTGAAGACCCTACATGTTGCTATGTTGATAGCATATGGTGGCTACCCATCACCAAGGAAGGTTTTGGATATAAAAGAATTGTAGCTATCGCCAAAGAGGCAGAGGACTATAATCGGTGCAGAAAGAACACAAAAGTGGACTATGAGGTTGTGGTGTAAACTGGGCCACCACCTTTAGAATGGGACTCAAATTCTTCTTGCCCATCATAGAGGGGTTCATCATAATGAGATGTTGTGTCTTGTTCTTTTGACCCACTTAGTCGAATATGTTGATTCAATATCCATTGAAACGTTTCAGTGAGTGGTATGATGGCATCAAGAGTAGGAAGGAACTCCCTCTCATTTGGGTGAATAATTTCAAAGTTATGCTTTTCTTTGAATTCCTGACGGTCCAGCGATAGGCTTGCTTGGATCCTTACACATAAGAAGTTATATCGCTCTTCATCACAAGCCATGCATTCAGGCAATTGATGTTGAAATTGAAGAGACTATCATGGTATCCATATTGGGCTAAGTGGTTGCTCAAGATCTGTCACATGTTACAAGGGATGAGTTATCCCCAAGCTTAAGGTGGTGACTAAGGTGCTAGGTGGGTTCATTTTTACTATGTCAAAAAGGACATAAGAAGCAAAGATACTTGTGAGAAATGGTGAATTTTGAAAACACTTAAATAGATAAGTTGCATAGAAAATAGGCCAAAAATGGCAATGTTTGGAAATGTTGGAAAAGTAGTGGTTTGTGCTACTACACTAGGTTGGACTATCATGTTGATAGAGTTGTTACACAAAAAATTGTTACGCCATACATGTCATGCTACACGAAGCACAGAGAGCTTAATGCAATACACCATTTTGGGCTTCTTGTCCTACGGGGTTCCAAGGGAATCGTCAATTGGGATCCAACTGTACTAATTGAAATGTAAAAAACCCTTGTGCTAGCCTGTGATCTAGCTACTACTATAGCATGCCCATAGGGGTGTTATGTTTATGCTAGCAAGGAGGTACAGAAGGCACACAGGACTACCCATGATGCATAGAAGGGACACAGAGGTTTAGGCCCTCCTTCTAGCACCAAAAATTATCACGTCTAAAAACATCAGTGGCTAGAACACCAAGAGGTTGTCAGGTGCACAACCTAACCCCAAGTTCGTTAGGGGGCTATGCTAGAAAGGATGGAAACAAGGTGCCTTGAATGATCTAGATGATCAGTCAAGGACTTACATGGTGTCCAATAACCATTTGGAAATATTGATTTTAGAGTGTTAGGCACAAGATTTGGAATAAGTAGGAACACAACATGCATAATAGTGAGAAAATATCAATGTTTGTGTATCATGATAATAGAAAGAAATAGGTACACTAACAGTTTAAAATATGTGTTGTAGAAAAATAATGAAATGAGAGTGCAAGTGAGGAAATGCACCACCCCAAGATTGGGGGATGTGAATTTTGATTGAATGATGTGTATAATTGGTGTGCAGCATAGATAGAAATAGCTAGGAAACAATGCAATATGGTCATAGTTTCTAGGATGCCACTGATGTGATGTTGGTAGACACAAAGGAGCAGACACTTATTGGGCTGAAAGTTGCTATGTTGTGGGTGTGTAGGTGTCACACTCAAGTGCGAGAGTGGAACAAGGATTTGGAAGGCTCTAATGCTGGGATTTTCCACTTATCAACCTTTTGCTCACAAATCTTTTGCTAGGGCCAACTACAAAAGCCAACCCTTAGAACGCCGATTACTAGGGTATCTATAGAGCCAGGGTTGGGTGGAGACGTGGTTTCGATGCCACGTGTCTTGGGTCCCACATACCATGAACATGAATGTGTCACATTGATGTGCTACACTTAAAGTGTGGTGCTACTTAATAGGAAAAGAACAAGGATTGATAATTTGCCAAACCGTAACCATATTGCCAAAACCACATGTGGCAAAATTTGAAGAACTACCATGTTTTTACAAAAATGCTTAGAACAAATGCAAATTAGAGTCTACACTCTGGAACTACATCTTCCTTTCTCTTTCAAGTAGGATCAAGTGTAGGAACAACTTTGGGGATTAACAAGTGGTGCAAAAAATAAAAAAAAACTACTCACTTTGGCTGCTAGAGAGATGCTGAAGTAGGAATGAAGGTTGATGTAGAGCTTTGGGCACTTTTAAAAGGCATTCAGAGAAGTTTTCCAAGTGCTACACTGTCTACGCTACCTAGCGTATTGAAGCGTACCATGAACACTTAGAAAATTTTGCAGTTTTGGCCTGCTACGCTATCTATGTTACATAGAATAGTAAAGCATAACACTCATTTTCCGTGAATTTTGTCAAAAACCTAAAGACATCACTTTGAGATTTAGCAAGGCAAGCAACTTCAAAAACTAGCAACTACATCTTTCATGTTGAAAGAGCCTGATATCTCTTAGTTTCATTTTGAATAACTTTTGGCATTGGCACCTCTGCTATGCTACATAGTGTAGCATAGCGTAACATCTAATTTTGAACAAATTTTAACCCAACTCACAATGCTTTTCCATGGAACCTTGATCATGCTCTAAGAATGAAGCAAGACAGGTAGCCTTGGAGCTCGAAGGCTTGCCAAATGCATCTTCTATGTCTAGTTCAACACTTAGGAAAATTTTTTCCCTACATGGTCTACTACATTATCTATGTTGTGCAACATAGTAGAGTGTAATAGGTACAAACATAGAAAATTTTCTAAACTATTTTATCCATCCTTAACACTTTTGACAACTCCTAGCTTGGCATCAAGGTGGACTAATAATCGGGATGTGTGTCAAGTTGGGCAAGCTAGAGAGTGTAGCAAACTTGACCGTCCAGAAGATAGAAAATTTGTTAAATTGTTTAGTCCATCTTTAGTTTTCCTTTTGTGCAAATTGACCTTGAAAATGGGTGCTATGCTGGCTATGCTGAAGAGCATAGTAGACAATCTTAGAAAAAGCTTTGTAGACATTAGGACTTCCAAGCTGCCATGCTGTCTGTGCAGCCCAGCGTGACATCATAGTTGGAGAAATTTTTCCTAGGTCTCAATGCTTGGACAAATTTTATGCTAAGCCGTGAGAGCCTAAAATTGATGATTGATGAGTGGCAAGGTACCCCTACACTCAACCATACGAATACAAGCGTTCACGCATGATTCGGTTGAACTCTGCAGATAGGCTAGTTGTGGTATCTAGATAGTTACACATTGATCATAGTTTGTTGTTTTCCCACTTGGACTAGTATTTGCTTTGTCACATATGGTTTAGTCTAGAGTGAGGTGTATGATGTGGTCCTAAACTAGTGCTACTCCTAGAGGCGATGGAAAGTAACTTTGATTAAGTTAAGATGGAATGGGAGAAGAGAATATAAGCTAGCCTAAGTGTGATGAGCATCCATCTTTAATCATTTGTATACATCTTGGACCTTGTGCACTACTTCTGGGATTACCAAGCATATATTACTTGAGCACTCCTAGATACACTGCTAGGTTACCGAGTAGTCACACTTAAATGCTTATGATTAAGTTGTACTCATTTCATGTTTAATAACAGGGATAGTAAATGAAGGGTAAGAAATATTAATTAAGAAAAAAATAAATAACAAGAACAATAAAAAATTAAAAATGAGTGAATGTTGCAATGATGAAGTAATCTTGATCTTTATTTTCGGTCATGTGCATGTCCAAGTACGTCACACTTGAATAAAGGTTGCATACAATTACAATCATCACACTGCGAGCATGCACTAGGGAAAGAGTTAAGAGGAATAAAATGAACAAAAAGACTCTACTTCTACACATACTAAATCTAACTTACTGCTTCCTTTCCTATGCACCCAAATGTGGTATTTATAGGCTTACACAGGAACCAAAATATCACATATCTAATATCATTATCTAGGCCACAATATCGTAGGTCTGATATCGTGGGTCTACTATCAAGGGTCTGATGTCAAGGATCTGATGTGAAGGGTCTGATGTCAAGGGTTCAATGTCAAGGGTCCAATGTCAAGGGTTCAATGTCAAGGGTCCAATGTTAAGGGTCCAATATTAGCACCTGACAAATGACGATTCATCATACACCCACGACTGAATAACAACTCATCCTCGAGTCAAAGAAAGTGAGGAATAAGTTAATTTAATTACATAGTGGATAGGTATGGGATTATTGACAGAATAGGAATTTATCCATGCCACAGTGGAGAGATGAATACAACAAAATTGGGACAAAGACACAGAATTAAAAATAGACAAAATTTTGTTGGAACTCATGTGGTTCCAGATGGCAGTGTCTCCTCCATGGATGTCTTTCCTTTGTCCTATGCTCTAGACTTCTAAGATTGATACTATTGAAGAAGTGTCTGATGTTTCTCCTCTTCTATTCGAGGATTATGAGCCATCCATGCTAATGTTCCAATGTTTGATGGAGTTAGCACTTCCCATGAACACAGTAGCTGTAAGAAAACTTGAGTGGCCTTGACATGCCATGCTGCAAATAGCTAGTGTTCCTCTTCATAGGCTCAGCCCCTGACCTCTCCACCTTTTTCATGGCTAGATTGTGTAGTGATAGGAGTTTCCTAATGGATGTTGAATGATTGTGCCTCCTACACTGCATCTTCAACATGAGGTCATTAGCCTCTGCCTCCCCCTGGGCATTTAGTTGCACCTTGAGAAGGTCCTCCTTGTTGTCTTCTTTTAAGGGCCATCTATAATCACACAAAGATCAATGATTAGTAAGGTTATTGAAAGAAGTTCAATTATTTCATACCTTACTCATTTCCTTTGATAAATGTTGAATTCTTTGCTTAGTGTGATTTTAGAGTTAGAAATTTTTTCAAGGAAGTTTCCCTAAAAGTTTAATGTCAAATTTGATTTGTTTAGGTGACACATAAAAGGGCATGTAATGGTTTTGATGAACGTTTGATAAAATGATAACAAAGGAAAGAATAGATTTGGCAATGAAGTACTCAAAGGGTATAAAATGATGTGGTGGTGTGTGGTGGTGTGCAAAAAGTACAAATTCCAAAATTCACACAAGTGGATCCTCCCCAAAGCAGGTTCCAACCTATAATGCCCTTACATAACCACACCTTAAAATGTCTGTAGGCACTAGAAGGGTTAAATGTAATCCACACTAGCTCCACAAAACACACACATGTAGATACCACTGTGATGAGGTATGAATTCAATGGTACACAAGACATGGGTCACAAATACATAAACAATGAGATGAGGCAAATTGTAGAAGGGATTGCAGAGATTGGGACATGAGGTAATTGACCCCAGGCATAATGAATCTTAAGTGTAGGATGTGATTAATGTGTCATTAGCCTATCACTTCAAAATAAGACCAAGTCCATTCCTTTGATCAGTGACATCGCATTGCTTCATCCAATGATGGACAATCATAAGAGCACCATAACAACAAGGTGTATGATCACTTGACATTTTGTCCAAGGGAGGAGTGATTTGGAATTTCTTTGATATACACATGGTTTCTTTTAATGTTTTTTTATTTTTTTGAATTCTTAATCCAAAGAAGCCGCCTACCTTCAGGCATGGGTGCATGTCTTTCCAATGGGACCCCCTAGAATAGCATTGGTTTTCTTTATTAAGTGCCTTTATTACTCTTACTTCCATTTCTTGTTAAATCTACAAGGATCTTAGTACACCTAGGTTACATGGTAACTCCTATAGATGTCACCAAAGAGAATCCACAAGTCCCCTTGATGTCACACCATGGCCATTCCCTCTTGGTCCATCCTGCTTGGCTTTGGGTATAATGAGCACAAAATTGCTTTAAGTTTTAATGATGTCAAGAATATCATTGTACCCATAGTAGAACCTCTTATTAATAGAATGGTTTGGTGGATGTGATGGGCTTTCTATCCAAATAATTAGTTACTTGAGACTTGATAGCAAAGAACAACACCTTAACGAGTGCTTTATGCATATATGAGATTACTCATAAAAGATAAAAAGATAAGATAATAAATTGAAAGATGAAAAAATGGGAAAAAAATTATAAAATTAAAGAAAAGGAAAAATATTTATTAAATTTACTTGTTAGAATGGGGGATATCGCTCATAACTAAACTTTTGATCATGGCGAGAATTAATAAATGGAAGGTTTGGATCCAAGCATTTTGAAAATATTGGACCTAATCATATCCAAACCACTAGGTGCCTTTTGATGTCATGGTTGGAATGTACCCGAATTGGGATGCACACATTGTATTAAAGTTGACATAGTGGGGCAAGTTAGAATATGAGTTTAATTGATACAAAGATGACCCACTATGACACCCTTGATCATAAGATGGTATGCAAGGATTGATATGTCTCCCTATGTGGCTATATTTATTAAGCCATATGGTTGTTGGAGTATTGATTGGTGGCCCTAATAAGATAACATGAGGCATTGATTTTGAGGAGAAGGATGCACCACAATGTTGAACTTGTGCTAAGTTGGAGGATGAAATGGTCTCAGAACTATGTTGTCCCTTTCTACAGTCATGTCTAAAGAAGGGATGCCTTCGATGTTGTGGAGGATTCCCACTATGATTGATAGTAGCAGCACAAGTAATGCTTGTGGGTTGATGTTGTGGTGCAAAACCTTCTAGTGCTATTGGTGGCAATGTAGAAGGAGGTGAAGGGTGAGAATATTGAGGGTAAGGAGAAGCATAAGGAACATGAGGTGCTGGTCTTGTTGGAGAGGACATGGACTAATAGTACTTAGGAGAATGATAATGATGTAGTGAGATAGAGGATGTTGACCTAGTTGGAGAAACAGGATGCTAAACCTAATAAGTGCTTGGGTTTAGATGATATAAAAGGTGTGACTAGTTTGGGGGTGGCCTCCCCAATGATTGGGATCTCTGCCACTGTGATTGAACACAGTATGTTTGTATGAACTCTAGATGTAACATTCTTCCCCAATGCTCATGTAAATGTGACAAGATGGGGCATTAACCTTTGGGGTGATCATACAGGTTTACATTGATACGTATGATTAGCAATTGAGTTCTTATTCTCTTCAACCTTTCTTTCTGATGGTCTAAGGGTGTTCTATCCTGCTTCTTGGTTTGTCATGGTTCTACCTCTACTAGTGTTGGCATATTCTCCACATTTTTCATGTATCCATTTCATCATCTTATTGATCCTTGCCTCAATTTCATCTAGTGATTGTAGTGTTGGCAAAGATGATTCCACCTCCTTGGGGTGAGTTGATTTCTCCTCTTCATGATCATGGACCTTTACTAATTCAAGATTTTGGTCCCATTGAGAGCTTTCAAAATTCTCCCACTTAGCCATTTTTCCTTCTTCTTTTGCTACCTACTTAATAAGCTCTTGCAATTGATCGGTTCGTAGCTCATACAGCTGACCTAGGGCATACATCCCTAGGGTCTCCCTTGTTTCATTGTGGAGCCCATCCATGATGTGTTACATTAGCCTTTCCTTAGAAAACCCATGGCTTGGGCATATGTTTAACAAAGAGTAATATCTTTCTAAGGCCATGTCCAAGGGTTCATGTTGTGCTTTTTTCCACTCTTGGATTTGTCTCCTCAAGGCTGACACTCTTGCATAGGTTTGATATCTTTCATTGAAGAGTTCTACCATTTTCAGCTAACGTCGAATTGATTTTGGTCTTAAGGACCTGTACCATACTTTTTCTTGGCTAGCAAGTGTCATAGGAAAGAGCTTAAGTTTTTTCCACCCATTATCAATATTTTTCCATACACAGGCATCATGGAAGGCTTGTAAATGATGTTGTGGATCCAAAACATACCCTCCTAAAAATTTTGGAAAGTTATTTAAATCAAGCCTGGGTAGACAACTTTCCTTATGATGCTTGTGGGATATTTGAACAACCTCTTGTATATGCATTAGGCTCTTAGTGGCTAGAAGGGGTTCATCATCACTATGTAGGTTATGAATTTGTAAATTGGGATAATTTTGTCTTCGTTTATGTAGATAGGAGACCCCTGCATAAGATTGAGTACTCCAAACTTTGTCTTCATCATCATATAATTCGTTGGTTCTCCAATGAATGGCCTTACTAGTTGTTGCATTGTCATAGTCTTGTGAGAGAGACATTGTTGTGAATAGTGTCTGACTTAATTGAAATTAATTTCTTTTCTAAAAGATATATCATGAATACTTTGTTATAGTAATCTTGTATGATATAACTAATCTAGATAACTAGCATCATTCCCGACAACAGTGCCAATGATGAGTGGTGAGGTACCCCTACACTCAACCATACGAATATGAGCATTCATGAACAATCTGGTCAAACTTTGTAGATAAGCTAGTTGTGGTATCTAGATAGTTACATGTTGATCATAGTTCGCTATCTTCCCACCTGGACCTGTATTTTCTTTGTCACATATGGTTTAGTCTAGAATGAGGTGTATGATGTGGTCCTAAACTATTGCTACTCCTAGAGGCAATGGTAAGTAACTTTTATTAAGCTAAGAGGGAATGGGAGAAGAGAATCTAAGCTAGCCTAAGTGTAATGAGCATCCATCCTTAATCATCTATACACATCTTGGACCTTGTGTACTACTTCTGGGATTACCAAGCGTATATTACTTGAGCGCTCCTAGATACACTACTGGGTTACCAAGTAGTCACACTTAAATGCTTGTGATTAAGTCGTACTCATTCAATGTTTAATAATAGGAATAGTAAATAAAGGGTAAGAAATATTAATTACAAAAATAATAAATAGAAAGAATAATAAACAATTAAAACTAAGTGAATGATGAAGTAATCTTGATCTTTATTGCCAATCATGTGCATGTCCAAGTACGTCACACTCGAATAAAGGTTCCGTACAATTACAATCATCACACTATGGGCATGCACTGGGGAAAGAGTTGAGAGGACTAAAATTGAATAAAAAGACTCTACTTCTACACCTACTGACTCTAACTTACTGCTTCCTTTCCTGTGCACCCAAATGTGGTATTTATAGGCTTACATAGGAACCACAATATCGTGTATCTGATATCATTAGCCAAGCTGTGATATCATGGGTTTGATGTGAAGGGTCTGATGTCAAGGGTTCAATGTCAAGTGTTTGATGTTAAGGGTCTAATATCAACACTTGACAAACCACGATTCATCAATGGTGTTTCACAAGGCAGTATAGTCATAGTTCTCGGGGTGTTATTGATGTGGTGCTGGTAGCTGCAAAGGAGGCAGAACCTACTGGATTGGTAGTTATCATGTTTTGTGGGTGCTAGAAATATTGGATCATGATACTTCTCCAGGTGTCAAGCTTAGATGGTCAAGTGTGAGAATGCTAAAGATGTGAAGAGCACTCTAATGCTTGATGCTCAAAGTGATTTTCTGAAAAATATTTCTACTAACTAACCCTTAAAATGATGATTGTTGGGGTATTTATAGGGCTAGTGTCATCATGAGATGCAGACTAGAGGCCATGTGGCCTAGGTCCACATAGCATGAGTGTGAACAAGTCATGTTGGCATGCTATGCTTGAAGTGTCAAGTTCTAAGTGTTAAACTCAATGGTGCTACACTCTATAGGACAGGAACAGGAACTGAAAATCTATGAAACTATGACCATACTACTCAAACCACATGTGCCAAAGTCTGAGGGACTACCATGTACCTATAAACAATGCCATAACAAATGCAACTGGGAGCCTATGCTCCAATATTATGTCTTCCCCCTCTTCCAAGTAGGGTCAAGTGTAGGGACAATTTTGGGGATCAATAGGGGGTGCAAAGACAAAGCAAGCTACTGATCTTGGTGCCAAAGGGACATCAAAACTGAAATGAAGGTCGATGCTAGGTTCTGGGAGCTTCTAGAGGCATTTGGTAGCATTTTCCAAGTGTTATGCTATCTATGCTACACAACGTAATGGAACATAGCATAAACACTTAGAAATATTTTTCAATTTTTGGCCTATTATGTTGTCTACGCTACATAACGTAGTAAATCATAACACTTCTATTTTGATGAATTTTACCAAAGCTAGAAATGCTAGCAAGACAAGTGACTTTAGCAACCAGAAAGTGCATCTTCCATGTTAGAATAGCTTGATACCTCCTTGTTTCATACTTAGAAAAATATTGGCCTTGAAAACCTGTCATGCTAGCTACGCTGTGTAGCATAGCAGAGTATAGCAACAATTTCTAGATGAATTTTTTCAAATTCACAATGTTTTTTCATAGCATCCTGATCATGCTTTAAGGGTGAAGTAGGATAGGCAACCTTGAGAGTCAGAAAATTGTCAAATGCTCCTTCCATGTCTAGATAGCTTGATAGACTTCTAGTCCAACACTTAGAAAAATTTGAGCCCTGAAGCCTTTGCTAGGTTATCTACGCTGTGCAGTGTAGTAGAGCATAATAGGCTCGAAAGATATAAAATTTGCCAAACTATTTCATCCATCCTGAGCATCTTTGACAACTCCTAGCCTAGCACTTAGGTGAACTGGAAACCAAGACATGTGTCAAGTTGGGAAAGCTAGAGAGCATACCAAGCTTGAAGGCCTGGGCGATAGAAAATTTTCCAAACTATCTAGTCCATCCTCAGTGCCCTTTTGACCACTTTTGGCTTAACATTTGTGAAAACCAGCCTCAAAAATAGGTGCTACGTTGGCTGTGCTAGGGAGTGTAGTAGGTAAACTTAGAAAACATTTTGCAAACATTAGGACTTCCAGGGTGCTACGCTATCTACGCTGCACAACGTAATACCAAACTTAGAAAAATTTTGGCCAAGTTTTGACACTTAGACAAATTTGTTGTTGAGTCACTAGAGCCCAAAATTAGTGGTGTTTCACTAGTCCCTCTTTATCAACATCTAGAGGATTGACCTAAGAGACATCGACAAAGAATACAAAACACCATGATGGACACAACACCAACACTATTGGTCAGTGCCCACTTGGACTGCACTTTGCTACACTTAAGAGTGCGGAGGAAATGGAGTGTGATGGGAACTTGTTTAGGGAATTGGATTAAGGGATGGAAAAGGGTAGCTATAGGGCATCATGTGATGATGGCTTGTTGCTGAATCATCCTAAAAAATTTCAAGGCACTCTTGCTTCACCAGGGTCTTGGAAATGAGGCAAACTTTTCCACAAGTATAGCTTCACGATGGTTTGGCAAGGAATGGATGCTCTGAGTTTGGACAATCCAATTCAGCAAATTTTCTACTCCCAATGTTGACAAGCCTGATGGACTCTCTAGCCTACCCACCCGAGTAATTTACTTGGCTAGTAGTTTACTTAGAAACCATGCTGGGAGTTGTCGGTGGTGCTAAGGATGTACAAAATAGTTCAGCAAGTTTTCTAGTGAGGAATTTTGCTATGCTATGCTACGCTATGTAGCGTAGTAGGCCTCAAAAGATAATTTCTTCAAGCAACCAAACTATTGCAGAACAAAGTGCTACACTATGCTACACTACGCAGCATAGTACAACATAGCAAAGGCAAGATAGAAAGGCCCAGCTTGCCTAGTGATTCCAATTGCACTCGGTAGGCACTCTGGCCTTCAAAACCAGTTGCCTTGCTCAGCTCCAAGTCCTCAACAAAACTTCTCATTAGAAAGTAGCAGATTGACCAGAAAATAAGATATGCTAGCTGCTATGCTGCATAGCATAGCACAACGTAGTGATGATTCAAGAGCATCAATGAGCCTCTCAAGTACAAGTTCAGCAAGTTTGCAAATCTTTCTTTGCAGAAGGCCAAAGTTGCAACTATTAGCATAATCAAGCTTCAAGCAAATGTTTGCAACTTCAACACAAGTTGTAGATGAAGCCTCCTGGTACACTATGCTATGCTACATAGCATAGCATAATGTAGTAAAGATGAAAAACCAAGAGGGAACGCTTCAAAGGTCAACACAAATTTCTTTTCCAAACTAGTGGCTATGATATGCTACGCTACATAGCATAACACAACATAGCAAGTTGTTACGCTATGCCAACATGCTATGCTACATTGCATAGCACAGCATAGTAGGTAGCTATGCTACTTGAGTATGTCCCATTCCTCATTTGCATTGTTGGCATACTTGACCCCAGCATCTCTAGTTTCAACAACGTGATTGCAACATGGTAGGCTCGTCAATGAACTTTGTATGTTCATGCAGCATGGACACGTTAGCATCTTGTAGGTCTAGGACACATGGCATCCAGACCACATTTCTTGCATGCTCTTGGCCCTATAAATACCTTGACGAGCAATGCTTAAAGGGTTGGAAAAATTGGACATTTGTTGGCAAATTTTGAGGTTAGCAAAATCTTAGTTGGTAAAACTAAGTGGTTTGCATTTCACTTGGAATTCTGTTAGCTCTTTTCTACTACCTTTGTAGCACTTTTCATTGTTAGCTTTTGAGTTTGCATTCAAGAATATAATTGGACCACTTTGAACATCATGGTTACCTTGGGATCTCTGTGCCTCTAAGTGTTGCGCAACCGATTGTATCCACTTCAACAAAGTAGACTCGCAATCTGGAGGCGGTGCATTTTCTAACTCTAGTTCACATTACATTCCTGCTTATTATTATTGCATTTTACATTATTTTTTACTTTGTTGCATTTATTATTATTTTTATATTATGTTACAAACATTTCTTCTGCATTACACATTTATGAAAGGTTTAGTGACACCAACCAAGTCCCTGTTTGATCGACCAAACTGTTTAGGGCACTCCATTTCCATTTCTAATCAAGCATGGCCCTTGTAAAGATCCAAGGTTAAAAATTTGCACCCAACGACCTCTCAGTGTTTCCAGCCACCAACATTTTTGGTCACAATAGTTTTTTGGCACTAGAAGGAGGGCCTTTTAGTGTCTTTTCCATGTTTCACGGTAGTATTGCATGCGTTCTATATCCTATCACACACTAGTGTAAACATGACACCCTCTTGCAGTTTTTTATGCATCGTGTGGTGCAGATCGGTCACTCCGACAGTTCCTTTGGAATCCTGCAAGACAGAAAGCCTCCGATCACCTTCTGATCTCCTTGTTTTCCCCATTTGCAAATCCCTATTAGCCTTACAAAAATTATTTCCTCGGGCATAGTAGCTACTACCTCTAATGTTGAGGTTCCCCTCTCAGTTCAAGGCATCACAGGTGCCGACCAGTCTCCTAGCCTAGTGCTGGGGCCACGCTAATCTCTTAGGATCCAAAATCGAGGACCTGAAGTCTTGGCTCAGCAATACGAGTAGTATAACTTCCTTTGTGATAAAGTTCAGGCAATCCTGCCCTTAGATGCATAAGAACTTGAGGACAAACGTGCCTTCGAGTTCCCTTACTATAATGAGAGGGAATTTATTCCCACTTCTAGTGTTTCTATTCCTTTGACACAGATGCATCAATGGCTCATAGATCAGCTAATAGTGACCATTAGGCCTAGGGAGCTGCGAGACACAGCATCCCACTAAGATGAGGTGTTCCAAGATGGGAAAGAGGAACTAGATTCCTAGTCTAAAGGTGGGGGTCAAACTAACCCTGTCACCATTCCTCCCATCCCATCTTTCTAGACAAACCCACTCTCTATCGTTGCTCCCTTTATGATCACATCTACATCATCGTAACCTGTGATTACATTGGCAACGGGTAGCCATTTCATGCCCTCGGTGTATCAACACGCCTACTCTCCTATCTCATTCTCAGCCACTACCCCACTACAAACTGTTCTCCAACCTATCCCTCAGCATAACATGCATCTGTCACAGCTACCCTGCCATATGTTCACATTGTACCAACCTCGCAATTGCATGTAATCTCCACCTCTGTCCCTATGTCTACACCTGTCCCACCATCAATGGCAGGCCTAGGCCTATCCACATGGTGGGCTCCATTTACTTCTCCTCTTGTTCCACAACCATTGCAAATGTCTCACTACACTCGTTATAAAACCTACCAGGTCCCGCAAATGGTACAACTGAGTGCGAGACCATGGTCTATCCCACCAGCCACGCAAGCATCCTACCCTGTAGCATAACCAGTGGTTGCTACTCCCACAGCACCACCTATCAGGTAGTAGACAGCACAAGCAGCACCTTTCATAGGGGTCACCCCAATGGCACCGCCTATGGGTCACATTGCTACCCCTGCCACGTCACAGATAGGAGCTACCCTGATAGCTCCCCAACCATCTGCATCATCCTCAGGTTTGGATCAAGTGTTCCAGCTTATCCAGATCCTTATTGAAGAAATTACATGCCTCAAGACTGCTAGTTGTGACATGGTACAAGTCATGTACTTCTACCAGGATGATCCCATCAGCTCTGCAGTCTTCGCATTGACTTTACCCCTCGGGACGCCACTCCCCCATTTCATGAAATACAACAGGGAAGGTGATCCCAACGCCCATCTTGTCACTTTCAGGTCTGAGTCTCTTCTTTTGTAAAAATGGCTGGATACAATCATCCATGTCTTTACTATGTCTCTAATGGGGAAAGCCCTGGATTGGTATTGCATGCTTCCACACTCCTCCATCTCAACCCTAGAGGATCTCCTAACCCAGTTCGTAACACATTTCAAGTACAACTTGAGACCAAAAGTTACACTGGATCAACTAATGAGTGTGAAGCAAGATCCACTGGAGCCAGTCTAGAAGTTCATCTAGCGGTGGAGTGCTACCCTTAATGAGATCCATGAGCCCATCATGAAGGCCCATTTGCTGGTAGTCTTTAAGGGTGTAGTAAATGACTACATCAAGTCCAAGCTATACTACCTCACTTCCTGAACTCTTAGTCAGGCTTTCGCCCAAACTAAGATCATACGAGATGCAACTAAGATAAGCAAAGACCTAGCTTATGTTGCATACAAAAACACGTTTGCAAAGAAGGAAAAGGGTAAGGTTGCAATAGCCACAGTGGCCACTAAGGTGAACAAAGCCAAGCCCAACAACAATAACAAAAACAACAAGAAGGTGGCAGCAACAACACCTAACCCCATGCCCAAATAGGGCAACAAACCTCAACCCTTCACATCTGCATCCGAAACACCTACACCACCTAAGTCAAACTTTGAGCGTAAAGATTGCTCTAAGTATACCCCACTATGTGTTAAACCTTCAAAGCTTTTGAAGCAATTACTAGCAGCAGGGTATATCCAACATAAGCGGATGTCAAAGGAGGGAATCAAAAAACATCAACAGTACTGCGAACTTCATAGGAACCCCTCCTTAGCTTTGCCCAATGAGCTGCCAGTTCCTAAAAACTTTAGGCTAGAGTGGTTTTGTGACTACCATCAATAGTGTGGTCATGATACGGATTACTGCATGGTGTTAAAAGATGACATCTAGAGGATGATTGATCAAGGGAAATAGGTTCTCAATGAGAACAACCCAGTACACCCTGAAAATCAATCTCTGCACATTTACATGGATCCTCTTAATGCCAACAATGTCAGTTACATTATCAACACCATTGGCGTTAACAGCAATCCTAAATCACCCCAATAGTTGTTTGTGGTCCGTGTGCCTTAGTGTAGCTCACCAACATTACCAGCAACTAGAAAAACCCCATAGCAATCCTTTGTCCTGAGAGTTCCTCCCCAGACATCTTCCCCTACATCACCTATTAGCAAGACTGCACCACCACCCCGTCCATTAATACCATTAGCACCATTTATCATCAGGGGGCCCAGTCATTCAACCATTCTTGCCCCACATAAGACATCACAGAAGTCTTCTCATCCAAAGAAACAAGAGGAACGTTTAACATGTGAGGCGTCAATAGAATGCACCACTCTAGGTACTTCTAAACCTACGCCCTCGCCCTTTGCATCTATGTCTTTATTGTCAAAAGATAACATTGCTATGCATACATAGTCATCGCCATCTCACTCGAAAAGGTCTAATCCCAGACTTGAAATTTTTCCTCCTCAAGAAATTCATCTCCTCAGACAAATAGAAGAGGAGAAAAGCAATAAACAAGAAGGTGGGCTTGACCTGTTAAAGGCTCTCACCTAGGTCAAGCAAGCTCTAAAGCAAAAGAACACAACTTTGAGCATGTATGATCTAATTATGACTTCTACTGCATACTATGAGGCTTTGGTGCATATGTTAACGGTAATTCTGGTTGACGAAAACATGCTAGTGGAAGAGAAAGCAATCCACTTTTTTTTGCTTCCTTTTGCGCCTGCAGAACCAAAGCCATCCCAACTAAATTTTTGTGACGATTCCATTAGCGAAGACCCTGAAAAGGGTCAGGTGACTACAACACCCCTCTTCATCACAATTCAAGTCAGTCAACAAAAGATACAAAGGGTACATGTCAATGATGGGGCTACTACGAATGTCATCCCTTTCCCTCTAGTGGATAAGCTGGGTTTGGTCGACCAAATCAAACCCATGACAATGTCATGTTTAAAGTCATTCAATGGAGCACGAGTCATGGTGAAAGGCACGGTCCACATTGACTTTGTGGTAGGGGACCAATTCCCCATGAATGCAATGTTCATCATGGTGGAAGAGATGTCCAGGTTTAACCTGATCTTGGGGAGGGCATGGTTAGCACAACTTAGGGTTGTCTCTTCACCCATACATTAGGAGATCCATCTACCCTATGCAAGAAGGGAGGTGGTAATCTATGGAAACGAGGTAGCAACTAAAGCTATAAATAACATGGACATGGAGCAAGGTTCAGAGGTTATCACCTTTGAGAATGGGGAGCCTATCTCTGTCAACACAGACCGCTTAGCAAAGGAGCCGACCCAACGTGCAGGCTCAGAAAATGAAAATGTGTGGGCCGAGTTGCCCTTCCAAGTGGAGGACAATGATACAGATGAATGCCTTGGCAAAGCGTCTTAGCCTTATGCATAGCAACCCCACTGCTTCTTGCCCAGTTGGCATCCTTTGTGCATTTACCATCTTTTTGTTTTGCATCTATCCATCTACGCTAGGTACACAAATTAGCTTTTCTCTATACCGTTAGCATATCCTCTATTTACCACAATGGCCCGAAATAGCCTAAAACTATATTCCACCATGGCCCGAAATGCCCTAAAACTACGCTATTATCCCATGGCCCAAAATGGCCTAAAACTACACTACTACACCAAGGCCCAAAATGGCCTAAAACTAGCGATGGCCCGAAATGACCTAAAACTATATTACAGCCTGCTAAGGCCTAAAACTAGCAAAACTTTCCATTCACTTTACATGCATGGCTTAAAATGGCCTAAAACTAGCGATGGCTAGAAATAGCCTAAAACTAAAGTAGAAAAACATAGAAACTGATCACATAGATAACATACAAAATGCATAAACTAGAATAGCATCGATCTTGCCAAAATCCATTTTTCATTCAAAATTCCACTTAGACAACATTTGCAATAGTTTTGCAACAGTCTCACAAAAATGTAAAAATACAAAAAAAACCAAAAGCCCTATAGTCATGCGTCATCTTCCCTTCATCGTTCCCCTCTGCACCACCTTCTTCTACTGCATCATCATTGTTGCCCTATAGGGGCCCTACTTCTTCATCTGGAACTTGCATCATAGAAACAAAGTTGCCCTATAGTGACTAACCCGATATGGCCCTGCGTCTATCTCGAAGGGTATGTGGTTTAGTCTAAGCCTGAGGCGGTGCTAGACCTCCTCCTCTATGATATTTTCCTAGTGCCTATCACTTAGTTCAGCGTTTGCGACAACTTTCTCCTTTTCAATGGCCATCCATCTTGGTGGTCACCGAGAAAAGGAAGTAGTGGCGATTTCACCTATAGGAAGATTCACTTCCTGTTCAGGTGACTTAGTGACCATCACTTGCTTCATAAACTTGTTATAGGCTTCAAAAGCACCAATAGCATCCAGGAATGCTTCATGAGTGAACAACTTCACTGAAGCATCCTAATATTATTTACGATAGGTGGCATGTTCCAATTTATACATATGCTTATGATTCTTCTAAGACTACCCCCACTCATAAATTTTGATGCTATAGTCCTTCCAGTCTTGGTTCTTCTAAACCAATAAGTCCATTTACATCCACTGCTCAATTATCTCCCAGGTGGCCTCATTGTTATGTCGCAGAACCGTCCAATATCTCGCATAATCTATGATGGCTATGTGCCAAATGCCATCATTTTTATCATGATCTAGGAGGAGCTCGTTCCTAGAATGAAGGTCTCCCACCTCAGCGGTCAGATCAGCTATCTCCCTCTGTTGTCTCTGGACCCATTTCCATAGGTCTTCATTCATGTGCCTACACTCCCATAAGGAGCATGCTAAGTGCAACACACATTTGCTAGCCTCATCGTATACATGACAAGGCACCTCAGTCACTTCAGGTGGAAATGTAGGCATGGCGTCCACCTTCACTACTCGTTTTGGATCCCACTTGAGGTGAGAGAGAGTTATCACACATAAAAGCGTATCAGTCACATTAGCGTAGCAAAGTTTGGCAATTCAGAAAGTCTAGCATAGTAAGCTAAAATCCTAGCATAGCCACTCTACTTACCCACTTTTGGATCGACCTATTTGAGATGGTAGATCATGTCATTGAAAACCCCCTGCACGAACATAAGCTTGTCAAAGGTCTCGGTCCATGGTTCTAGCCGAATTAGGGGAGGTCCTACAGTGTTAGCGCCGGTGTCTACCATATAACCAAATGTGTCAGTCATAACTGAGATGGACTACAATGAAACTGATGAGAAACACAAATGACAGTGCAAAGGCTCCTACCCAGCAAACCCTTAGGGGTGATAGTGGGGGGGGGGGGGGGGGGGGGGGGGTCACCCATCGACATACTATTAAAAATATGATCAAACTCATCAGCTTCTAGTTGTAGATTCCCTCCTTGTTGGCTTAAAACTATGGTAGAACCCTCCACATTTATCTATTCATCTAGTGCTAAATTGAATTCAGCAAAAGGATCATCAACAGAGGTTCCTTTCTCATTGACGTAGGCTTTTTCTTTATTCGATGGAAATCCTCCTCATCGACTAAAATATCCCCCTTGTCAACAGGGGCTTTTTCTTTGTCTAAGTAAGCCACTTCCTTTGTAGCAGAGGTTCCTTCCCTCTTGACCAAGGCCCTTTCCTCTATGGCCGGGGCCCCTACATCTTTATTAGCTACCCCTATTTTAGGGACCGATGTCTCTTCGTCTCCTTCTTCTTCTTCTTCTTCTTCCTCTAGCAACAAAGCAAGTTTGCATCAGGCTTAGCGTTTTAACTTAAAATTGACGCTACACTATGCTATGATACCTAGGGTAGCATAGCGTAGCAAGCATTAAGCAAACCAGCGAAGAAAAAAACATAATGACAAAAGCATTTACCAATGGGGGGTTGTACCCTGCGCAGCTTGAACCACAGTTTCCACCCTTCCTCTTCTTTAGTACAGGGAAGCTCCTCTGCTGGATGAGACCTCTTCTACTGCAACTTGGTGGCCACTATCTCCGGATGAGACATTTCCCCTATGATATGCTACCAGTAGTAGTAGGGGCACCTCTCCCACGCTATCCTAGCCATGGAAGTTGTGGGCCACCCGATCCTTAGTCATCATAGAAAATGACTCCCCAATGGCTTCTAGGGGATCTCGGGCTCGAGTGTTCTAGAAGACTTGGCAGATCCATGGTTTGGAAATCTAGTTGCAATCCTGCATAACCCAAACTCTATTCTCACGGACCACCAAGAATTCCACAAAATGCCACAAGTAAGCTATGTAAAAAGCATGATGCACATTGAAACATGACTCATGCTTCTTATGAAGCTTGATCATTTCTGCTTGAAGGCCTTTGCAGAGATGCCTAGCCTAGTTGTAATGGGCCCNACTTGAAGGCCTTTGCAGAGATGCCTAGCCTAGTTGTAATGGGCCCCCTCTTCCATGACCCCCCTCATCACCCAGGCCTATTCAATCCTAATGATCTTTCCTTGGGAAAGTAGCTAAGGGAAAGCATAGGCACAGAAGATGAGATAAATATCTTTGGTTGCCTTCAGTTTCACTTTTTCCATAAGGATCCCCTTTCGCCCTTTGGCCACCCCTAGCCACTTCTCAGTGTCCTCCTAATGGTTCGCCTCTTTCTTGGTCTTTGCACCCATAGGAAGACCATTAGTAGGGACACTGAAGAGGTCTACGAATAGTTGGTCATTGATTTCAAGGACCACTTGCACACCATGCATGCATGTGCGGAAGTGATCTACCTTTTTGAAAAATGAGTTCACTAGGGCCAACATTTCAGTGGTAGGGATGCTCGGGTTCATGGCTAGGAACAGGTCCATGAGTCCAGCCTTCTTAAGGTGTTTGGTCAGCGATTCTGAGACCCTGTTGTAAAGCTAGCATTGAGTCTCATCTACCTACCTGTACTTGAAGTAGATGTTGGTTTCATGGTACCCAAAGGTGATCACCGTCACCTCCTTGAACTTCTTCGCTACTGTAGGAGTTTACATAAGCAATATATACAAAACTCAGATAAGCAAAAAATAGCATAAAAACAAAAGTAACACTCGAACATGCAAGAAACTCATTGTTTAGCTTACCAAGTTTAAACAGTGATGGGAATTGCAGAAGATCCACCAATACATCTTCAATGGTGATAGGTTTGAAGGGTGCCCAACCCTTATCTAACCAACCAAACTCCTTACATCTACTGTAGCGTTGGGAGTACCAGGTCGGATAGGTTTTATATTCACCTCCGCATTGGCCTATCACACCCGTGCACATATTATTAGTGGAAGAAAACTCCCGTAGTGTCATCCATGCCAAGGCCAATGCATCCGTGTCACCGTGAAGTCCATCCTTACTGATAAAAAACTTGGTAACAAAAAAAAACACACTGGTAACATTTTTCTAGCGTAGCAAGTATTGCATAGCATAGTGAAATATGTTTCCAAAACCCACCCACCAGCACAGTAAATGGTTTCTGGTGGGTTTTGAAAACTAGTTTCCATGTGATGTGCAATAAACAAAGTGTTGTACAGGTGGTAGCAATTGTATTTAGGCATCTCCCAGATCTAGGCCAGAAGTCTCAAATTCTTTGGACACTAACTGGACCCTTCTCCCTGCCCACTCCCAATTATTCCATCTATCAAAAACCTCAAAATACCCCAGTTTGCCCCAAGTAAGAGGGTTTCTATCAATACGGTTGCTACCTCCTCTAACAAGTGCGACCAAATGATCACACTAAAGTGTTGGATGAGAAATTGCAGGAAGTCGCGTGCACCTTCCTAGAACCAAACCGCCTGCTACCCCACACATATATGGGGTGGAGGAATGTTGGACATCAGTTTTCTTAGGCAGCACAAGACCCCTACGATTTCTAGGATAATCAAGATTGGCCTTAGCACCATCCTGCATGGCACAACGGAAAATGGTAGCATCATGTTCAAGTAGGATTCACATATAACATAGCAAAATTAGCAGTTAGCAGATAGCATTGTATGATTCTCTCCATTCATGTAGCATAGCAAAAAATATAAAGGCAGTAGCATAGTAGAATTAACCTAGCATAGCAACAAAAAGATAAAAACACATCTTTTGACAAGAAAAAATTCAATGCGTTGCACTAGTTTCAACAAATCTTCTGTCTGACAACACGAGTCACAATACCCCATGATAGACATGTGTTATGTTGTCCAATCACACACATGGCCAAACCCTCCTGAGGGTCATAAGCTACGCTATTTGCATGCAGAGTTGCTAAGATCGCCTAGGCTTCTATGGCAAGCTAGCTGCAGCAATGGCGGTTTAGACAACTTTTCATGCGACCCTAGCACAGTGCCTGTACACCCGTCATGGTTGAATTAGCAATAGCGATGGTGTAATGGATAAAATAGCAACAAAATGATAGAAAGATACAGATTGCATGAAAAAATTTGTAGAAAATGAAAATAGAAAAAGCAGAAGCAATAATTGCAACATAGAAAAAAAAGGAGTGTAGTGACTTACTGGGTCGATGGGGTCTCCTCTCACATCGTGATGCATACCTATGATATGTGCCCCAGGGTCTCCTTCACTTCGTCCACCATGGCGAGTGCTAAGTATTTGCATTCCTTCTTGGGGGCCATCATTTCAGTTGTCGATTCTTTCTTGCTCACTACGCTGAATCACCTTGCTCTTGGATAGCACAAGCGCTCAATGCTCTGAGTGAAAGCTCTATGCTGTTATGGTGAAAATGATAAGTTTAATGGGGGTAAACCATTATTTATAGCCAAAATGGTGAAAAGAAACCTGCAATTTTCTCTCTTCAATTAATGAGGAACGCCTCATACAGCGTAGCATTCTCCCATAGCATAGCAACACTGTTTGCATTATGGCAAGTGGGCCCAATTGAAAACTTTGACCCACTCTAAACTAGCCATTGGCCTTCACAAAAATAACTAACTAGATGTTCTGTAAAGACCTTAAACTAGTAGCTTCAAAATTTTGCATTCGGACGGTCTATAAAGACCTTAAATTAGTAGTCCTAACACGTAGCTTCAATCTCATTAGTAGTCCGTAAATACCTTAAACTAATACTCCATAGTTTTGCTAAGTAGGCTATTAGCGGTTTGCAAAGACCTTAAACTAGCACTTTTAATTTAACCCATTAGCAGTATGCAAAGACCTTAAACTAGTAGTTTTACATTTTTACACCCAAGCAGTCCGCTATGACATTAAATTGGCAAGTTGCAAATTCTATATCATGCTTTATGATTATTTCAAATGTTCACATCTTATTGCTGCTTTGAAAATGCTTACTATGCACTATTGCTACAAACACGTATCCCTTGACTAGGAATTGATCTCATTATGTCAAGTTGAGTGAGAATGGCAATGCACCATGATCTTTCTTCACCTCTAGTTTTAGTAGGTCCGCATGGCAAGCTTGCAAGACAACTGAACCCCAATTCGATAGACTGGGGATCATCCATAGAAAACACTATAGCATCCTTAGAAACATCCCCAGATTGGCCTAAAAGTTTGGCCAAGGCCTTAGATTTAGAAGTTAGGGATGTAACTAAGGACCCTCTCATTGAGATGCCTATGACCACATCCAAGTGGGAGATAAAAATGTTAAAACTTAGCTCCCTCCTAGATTTGCAAATGCACAAAGATGTCACCAATGTACTGCAAGATAACATCGAAGTATTCATGTGGTCTTACAATGACATGTTGGGTTTAGATCCAAGGCTCATACAGACAACATCGTCTTAGATTCGTGAATGAAAGCAGTTAAGCAGAAGNACAACATCGTCTTAGATTCGTGAATGAAAGCAGTTAAGCAGAAGGCTCGCAAAATTAAACTAGAGATCGCACTAGTCGTACGGGATGAAATCACCAAGCTCTATTAGGCTAGTTTCATCCAAGTAGTTTATTACTCAAAATGGATGTCGAATATCATGGTGGTCTCTAAGAAAATGGGAGGAATACATATTTGTATAGACTTCTACGATCTTAACAAAGCCATGATCAAGGATAACTTCCCACTACCGAGTATTGATCAACTCATTGCCACTATGGCTGGTCATGCTCTGTTATCCTTCATGGACGATTTCTCTGGCCACAACCAAATTCGCATCAACCTAGAACATCAGTTAACAACAACCTTCATGACCCCATGGGGGACTTTCTATTATACTATGATGCCATTTGGGGTCAAAAATGCCGTAGTAACCTACCAGCAAGCCATGACATACATCTTTACCAACTACATCTTAGAAATGTTGAACGATTACATGGAAGACATAGTAGTCAAATCTAAAGAGGTCATTGATCATCCCAACGATCTAGGTGTAGTTCTCAAGTGTTACCAAATTCACGATTTATTCCTTAACCTAAAAAAATGTCTTCGAGGTGAGAACCGAACGCATGTTGGGGTTTGTAGTATTGGAGGCTAGAATACGAGTGGACCCTGACAAAGTTAAGATAATCGTTAATCTGGTACCACCTACAAATCTTAAAGAATTGTGCAGGTTACAAGGTAGAGTATAGTTCATCAAAAGGTTTATAGCAAAGTTGACTGACAAGTTACACCCTATGCAACATCTACTGAAGAAAGGGGTTAACTTCGAATGGATGATACAATGCCAAAAAGCCTTTGATAGCCTGAAGAATGAGCTTTTACACCTCCCAACTATTTACCCACCATAGAGGGATAAGCCTTTCTTCATCTACTTTTCCACCTTGGACACGTCTATCATAGCACTATTATGTCAGAGACGAGACGACGACTCTAAAATTCTAGTGTACTACCTAAGTCATGCATTTATATTGTATGAGGCAAGATATAATGAGGTGGAGAGAAACTGCCTTTCCTTAGTGTTTACGTTAAAGAAGTGGAGGCATTACCTATTTCGTAGTAAAGTTAACATTATTTGCAAGAGCAACGTACTCCAGGCTATCACAAATAACTTGTATGAAAGTAGCAGGATAGCCTGGTGGAAAGCCATAACAGCAGAATTCGACTTACATTATGTGAGCCAATCGTTGACAAAGGGTCAAGCTATAGTAACGTAACTTATGACCTCACACATTGATGATCAAGAAATCATAGATCTTGAATTCCTAGACAAGCATGTTAGCACTATCAACATCATCCCGTCGCATCTTGAAGCTACTTTGCACTTCGATGGCACCTCGACTGTGCAAGGGGGTAGTGCAACTACCATCATTATATTCTCCTATTGGGAAATGCAACCTTTTGCTTATCGGTTTACATTCCCTTGTACAAAAAATGTGGCAGAATACGAGGGGTTACTACAGGGCCTCTTAGCAGCCCAAGCATTAAGCATACAACACATGGTGATTCGTGGAGATTCATAACTTGTTGTGAATCAAATCACCGAGGTCTACACCTACAAGGCTACACACTTGCAACTCTACTGCAATCTAGCAAAAATCTTGCTCAAACAGTTTGCAACAACGGATGCTCAACACGTGCTGCACAACAAAAATACCATAGCATATGCACTAGCCACCCTAGCGTTAAATGTGTCATCACACAAATTTTTCAGCTTCAATTACTGAGTGTATAGAGCCTATCACTCAGGTGCTACATGTAGCCACTGTTAGCACTGTGGATACCCAAGAGTTGTACGCCAACATTAAAACCTACCTGCAACATAGTGAACCCCCAAGCAGATTGAAATCTACCCAGAGAGATGTGATCTATAAGCGTGCTTAGCAATATGTGCTTATGGGAAACAATGTCCTATGCAAACGCTCCTATGACGAGATATTGCTGGCATGTGTAAATGAGGAACAAGCGCAGAAGCTTATTAATGAAGTAACACGAGGGACTATGTGGTGGACACATAGCACCTAGGGCCATGGCTACAAAAATCAGATGCCTAGGGTAATAATGGCCTCACATGGAGCATCATTGTCTAGCCAAAGTCAAAACTTGTGATACATGCCAAAGATATGAAAATCTTATACACGTTTCACCTATAGAGTTTCATCCAACACAGATCACATGGCCTTTTTAGCGATGAGGACTAGACATCATAGGACCTATCACACCTAAGTCCTCTGCGAGGCATAGCTTCATCGTCATCGCCACCGAGTATTTTACTAAGTGGGTGGAAGCTATTCCCCTAAGGAAGACTACATCCCAGCAGATTTTCCACTTCATCTTAGACAACATCATGACAAGGTTTGGGCTTCCCATGACTATTGTGACCAATAGCAGGACATAATTTAGCAGTGTGAAAACCAAATCCTTCTATAGTAATCTTGGCATCAGGTAGTCATTCTCCTCACCATACTACCCACAGGAAAACAGACAAGCAGAGGCCACGAACAAGTCCATCATCAACTTGCTCAAGAAAATGCTTAGCAATAGCAAGAAGCAATGGCATGAGAAAATCCTCTATGTGCTATGGGTTTATAGAACGACATGCAAGACTGCAATAGGTAAGACACCTTATAGTCTTATTTATGGATCTGAAGCGGTGTTACCTCTTGAGTTGCAGGTACTGTTACTTCGAATGATCCTGTCAAACGTTGTAAGTGAAGCTCAAAACAACGAGTCAAGGATCATCGACCTCAACTCCGTAGAGGAGGAACATGCACAGACACTTGGTCACATAGAGCATTATCAAAACAAGCAGTGACAAAAGCACCATGCAAACCCTCATCAATGGCCAATACAAAAGGGAAACCTTGTTCTCAAGGCTGTCCATGAGCACGTGAACAAATTCTCAGAAAACTGGGAAGGTTCGTTCATGGTCACAAAATCCTTTGGGAATGGGGCCTTCAAGCTAGTAGACATGGATGGAAACAAGTTCACAAATCCTATGAATCATTCATACCTCAATTCATACTACATTTGATGCACATGCAAGGTAAGTAAATGTTCGCTATGACGTAAAACTGGCAAAGGTAAGCTCATCTGCTACGACGTAAAACTAGCAAATCTCGTCTTCTATGACATAAAATTGGCACAGATCATCTACTATGACGTAAAATTGGCAAAGGTAGTCCACTATGGCTATAAATTGGCACAAACTATACACCATAATGTAAAACTGGAAAAGCATGTCCACTATGACATTAAACTAGCCAATCCACCATCTGCTACAACGTTAAACTAGCACAACAATCTACTAGGATCTTAAACTAGCATAGCCATCATCCGCTATGATGTTAAACTAGCACAGTGGTCTACTACGACCTTAAAATAGCATAGCCACCATCTGCTACGATGATAAACTCGCATAGAAGTCTGCTAGAACATTAAACTAGTACACCACAGTCTACTGAGACCTCAAACTAGCACATCAGATGGTCTACCAGGACGTTAAACTAGGTTCACGGCACATCCTCAGCATGCATCACAACTCTACAAATAAGTGAGCATGAACATCAGCAACACGGGATGGGATGTTGTAGTTCCCAAATGTAGTTCACGATGCTAAGGAAACACACCCTTGGGAACATATGCAATGCCACTACTCCTGGCATCTTCCTGATGCTTCAGAGATGTCTTATGACATCTTGCTGACTCTCCAAAGTTACCACCACCATGGCTCATTGCTTTGGTAGTAGCTTCCCTGGTCAGCGCTTGCCACTGGAGTTCCAGCAGTATTGTGGCCCAGCCACAATGTTGCTATCCTCCAGGCCCCACCATCATCCGAGCCCAAAAGATGTTTAGCTATTGGGTAACCTATCTCAAAACCAAACTGCATAATGTTTGCCTTGGGTGGGGATTCCTGAGCACTTGCATCACCATAATTCCTAGCTGTCTCGGTACTGACCTCTCCATGTAGATGCTGCCAAAACTATTGCTAGCCTTTCTAGTTTGGATGCTGAATGGCTCAGTAACAACGTTCATTGTTCCAACAACATTTGAAGTGAGCAAGACTTCTGCCTTTGTTTTGCATCATGGTTGTTTCTTCTGGTTTGCTCTCTATTGTGTTTGCAGTGTACGTATCAAAGAGGTGTTAGTCAAAGGTGCATTTTTCCATGGAAGCATGACACTACATCGTTCCAAGGTGGTCTTCCTGATTAGCTTAGCTACTTCAGAGTGCATATCTTGCCCTTCCCTTTTAACTCCTGTACCCTGTTCCTTACACTCGTAACTCTCACTCTCACCTCTTCTACGAATCTTCCTGATGCCTGAAATGCCCTCCCATATGCCCAACCACAAAGTCCATGACGTGCATGGGAAGCATCTATAGGCAGGTTAAAGCCCCACGTGAATGCAACACAAATCATCCTGGGAAAGAAATGCCTATCTTGCGACAAGGTTGTTTGCAAATGTAAATGGTCGAATAGCAAAAGAAAAATGTGTAAAAGAGCAAAAGCTCATGCAAAAAAAATGTGCCTAAAAAAAATGGCACACCAGCTGTTTCGCAGTAACCCTCTTTAAGCATTCCAACAAGAGGTCAAAGATTAGCAAAAGCAAAGATGACCACACAAACAACTCCCTCACAATCATTTTGACGAGGGACCTTGCTAAGTCTCATCTTTACCATTTTCCTGAACCTCCTTCTCCCCTAGTTTAACCCTTCCTCTTTCCCCGCATGACCAATCCAACACTCTCAAGCATAGCTAAGTGACATCTTGGTGATTACTGAAGAGTAATGTTAGCATCTTATCTTTCGTAGTGTTTCGTATTCTTTGTCAGTGTCTCTTGGGTCCATCCTTCAGATGTCGACAAAGAGGGGCCAATGAAACACCCGAAAAAATTTTAAGGCACTCTTGCTTCACTAGGGCCTTGGAAATGAGGCAAACATTTCCACAAGTGTAGCCTCATGATGATTTGGAAAGGAATGGATGCTATGAGTTTGGACTGTCCAATTTAGCAAATTTTCTACTCCCAGTGTTGATAGGCCTGACAGACTCTCTAGCCTGCCCACCTGAGTAATTCACCTAGCTGGCAGTTTACTCAGAAACCATGCTAAGATTTGTCGATGGTGCTTAGGATGCATGAAATAGTTTGGAAAGTTTTCTAGTAAGGAAGTTTGCTATGCTATGCTACGCTATGTAGCATAGCAGGCCTCAAAAGACAGTTGCTTCAAGTGACCAAACTATTGCAGAACAAAGTGCTACGCTATGCTATGCTATGCAGCATAGTATAGAGTAGCAAAGGTGAGATAGAAAGGCCCAGCTTGCCTAGTGATTCCAATTGCACTCAGCAGGCACTCTAGCCTTCAAAACTAGTTTCCTTGTTCAACTCCAAGTCCTCAACAAAACTTCTCATTACAAAGTGGTGGATTGACCAGAAAATAGGATACGCTGGCTACTATAGCAACAATTCAAGAGCAGTAATGAGCCTCTCAAGTACAAGTTTAGCAAGTTCATAGATCTTTCTTCATAGAAGGCCAAAGTTGCAACTGTTAGCACAATCAAGCTTCAAGAAAACGTTTTCAACTTCAACACAAGTCGCAGATGAAGCCTCCTGGTACACTATGCTATGCTACATAGCATAGCACAGTGTAGCAAAGATGAAAAACCAAGAGGGAATGCTTTAAAGGTCAACACAAATTTCTTTTCCAAACTGGTGGCTACACTGTGCTACGCTACACACAGTGTAGCACAGCGTAGCAAGTTTCTATGCTACGCCAACATGCTATGCTACATTGCATGGCACAGTGTAGCAGGCATCTATGCTACTTCAATGTGCCCCATTCCTCATCTGCATTATTGGCATACTTGACCCCAGCATCTCCAGTTTCAACAGCGTGATTATAGCATGGCAAGCTCATCAATCAACTTTGCATGTTCATGTAGCATGGACACGTCAACATCTTGTAGGTCTAGGACATGTGGGATCCAGACCACATTCCTCGCATGCTCCTAGCCCGATAAATATCCTGACAAGCAATGCTTAAAGGTTTGGCAAACATTTGAGCAAGGTTCTCAAAATTGGGCATTTTTTGGCAAATTTTGAGGTTGTTAGCAAAATTTTAGTTGGCAAAACTAAGCGGTTGACATTTCACTTGGCATTCTGTTAGCTCTTTTCTACTACCTTTTTAGCACTTTTGATTGTTAGCTTTTGAGTCCATGTTCAAGAATATAATTGGCCCACTTTGAATGTCCTGGTTACCTTTGGGATCTCTGTGCCTCCCAGTGTTGCGCAACCAATTGTATCCACTTCAACAAAGTAAAGCCGCAGTCTTGAGGTAGTGCATTTTCTAACTCTAGTTCACATTACATTCTTGCTCATTATTATTGCATTTTACATTTTTTTTTCACTTCTTTGCATTTATTAGTTTTTTTATATTATGTTACAAACATTGCTTCCACATTACATGTTTACGAAAGGTTTAGTGACACCGACCAAGTCCCTTTCTGATCGACCAGACCATTCAGGATGCCCCATTTCTATTTCTAATTTAGCACGACCCTCGTACGGATTCGAGGTAAAAATTATGCACCCAATGAACTCTCAGTGTTTCCAACCGCCAACATTTTCGGTCGCAATAGTTGCCATAGCATGATCTCTCATTGAAGTATTTGCAAGAGAGTCAACATGCAAAGGTGTCCTACCCTTTGGATTTCAACCTCTCATCAAAGTGCTCATGAGGTGGTTGATCCAAGGACAAACTAATTACAAAGTGGCAATCATGCCATTTGGCTTGTGAACTTGACTTATCCCATTTTCTTTCTTCTTTCTCTTCTTTCTTTATTTTTTTATATTCTCTCTCTCTCTCTCTCTCATATTTGTAGGGTAGGTGTTTCCTCCCTAGGATGAGTTGTGTTACATCTGTTTGGGGCTTTGACCAACCCCCAAAGACTCCCCATGGGATAAGTTGCATTACATCTATCATGGGTTCTGTGGTTGACTACGGGAAAGGTTGCATGTGCATTGGGGAAGATTGCAATATTAAGAGATAGAGGTTAAGTTGGCTAAGAGGATATTAGGAACATGCACTCTCAAGTAGCTAGGTGAGTTGAAGCAAACACATCAGAACAATGTAGCATCTTTCCATTTCTATGAAACATGTCCTTGAACAATGTTGCTCAGGCTTCATCCTGCAAATGCAACACAGAGAAAACAAGAAAAACAACCACGTGAGATGAGGGTGAATTCTTATATGGTTGGAACAATGTGAAGGATGTGAGTGCTATGTCAGGTGCGTGTAATGTCCAAAGTAGGAAGGCCAGTGCAGGCATCAGTGGTAGCAAGCTGGAAATCTCCAACAGCCACACAAGAAGTGAGCACTCAAGAGGTTAGGAGCAATGGTGATGTAGGTGCTTAGGAGTTCTCACCAAAGGTAGGAGTCAAGAAATTCATTCGTAGGATGAAGAGCCATGCTACTAAATGCTCTTCTGGACTCTGACAATGGTGAGGGTTGGAGGATAGCATGGTTGTGGCTAGGCCACATTACTTTTGGGACTCTAGCAGGAGTTGCTGATAATGAGGACTACAACCAAGATGATTGGCGATGGTGGCAGTAACTTTAGAAGGTCAGCAAGATGCCAAACAACATCTTTGGAAGACTAGCAAGATGCCAGGGATGGTAATGTTGCAAATTTCCTAGAGGGGTTTTCCTTGACAACATGAACTTCATTCTGGAACTACAATATCCCAACCCATCTTGCTCTAGAGGCATGGGTAGGCAACAAAAGATTGGAAGTATTCTCACTCGCTTGTTCATAGGATCATGTATGTTGGATTATAGATGCTAACTCGCAAACCAAATTTTAGGTCCTAGTAGACCACTGGCTATGCTAGTTTATGGTCCCAGCAGACCATGATCCTAGTTTAAGGTCTAAGTGGGGTGTTGGTTTAAGGTCCTAACAGATCACTAGACTAGTTTAACATTGTACTGGATAGTGGATGGTCAATTTAAGATCATAGCAGATCATGCTATGGGTGCTAATTTCATGTCATAGCCTGCAGACATTTTGTGTCAGTTCAACATCATAGTGAATGTTTTTCTTACCTTGTTTTCATCATTGATGTGATATTGCATGTTAAATGTAGTACAGATTCAGCTACAAGTGGTTGAAAGGATTGGTGAACTCATTGCTATCTAAATCAATGAGCTTGAAGGCTCCATTTTCATACACCTTAGTGACCAAGAAGGGCCATTCCTAGTTAGCTGAGAACTTGTTCATGGGCTTGCGAATGGCCTTGAGGAACAAGTCCCCATTCTAAATTAGGTGTTGATATAGATTGTGGTGATGCTTTTGCTATTGCTTCTCTTGGTACCACTCGATGCAATCAAGCATTTGACTACACTCTTCCTCCATGGAGTCAAGGTCAATGGTTCTTAACTTGTTGTTTTGAGCCTCATCCATAAAGCTCGAGAGAATCATGTGGAGTGATAGGACTTGCAATTCAAGAGGTAACACCACTTCAGATCCATACACAAGAATATATGGTGTTTTACTTGTTGTGGTTTTGCATGTTATGCGGTAGGCCCAAAGTGCATAGACTAGTTGTTCATGCCATCGTTGCTTGCTATTATTAATCATTTTCTTCATAAGGTTGACAATGACCTTATTGGTAGCTTCTGCTTGGTCATTTACCTAAGGGTAGTAAGGTAACAAAAAGGAATGTTTGATGTCGAAGTTTTCATAGAAGGCTTTGGTTTCTGCACTACTAAATTGTGGCCCATTTTCTAACTATAGTTATGGGGAGAACAATTTGGGTCACTATGTTGTCAAGAATGAATTTGCAAATTTGTTGAGATGTTTTCTTCCTAAGGGGTGTAACTTCTACCCACTTTTTGAAATGCTCGGTTGTGATAATAATGAAGCTATGTCCTGTAGAAGACTTAGGCATTATTGGCCCTATGATGTCCAACCCCCACCGTTGAAATGGCCATGTGATTTATGTAGTACGTAGGTCAATAGGTGACACATGCATTAGATTCCCATGCTGATAACACACATCACATGTTTTAACCTTGGAGATTCAATCACGCTCCATGTAAGGCCAATAGTAGCCTAGATGTCTAATTTTTGCTGCCATTTCTCTGGGAGCTATATGACCCCCACATAGTCCCTCATGAACTTCGTCAACAATCTTTTGTGCTTCACTACTGCTAACACAAGTTAATAGTATCCCATCATAAGATCTATGACATAAGGTATTGTCACCTACAATGTACTACCACAATCGTTTTCACACTGTGTCCTTTTGGGCAAGTGTTAAGTTTTTTGGGGGTTCTCCTTGTTGGAGGTATGCCTTGATGTTGTCATACCATTCCTGAGCATGAGATGTACTTATGGTTGCAATACTTGTTGTGTGGATTATAGGTTTAGTGCACTCCACTATTGAAGTGGGAAACATAGAGGACATATTTTTCGATATGCTTAAGGCTAAGGTAGCGAGTGCGTCATCTATGACATTTTCATTTTGGGGGATATGTTGGACATCTATGATTGCAAATTGTTTCAGTAAGTGTTTTGCCAAATCATAGTATGGTTATAGGTGTTGTGCTTTACAAGCGTAAACCTTTGTGACTTGGTTAATGACCAGCTATGAATCACCTCAGATTACTATATTTTGAATGCCTAACTCCTAAGCTACCAGAATGCCTCTAAGGAGACCTTTGTATTTTGCTACATTATTTGTACAAAGAAATGCAAAGTGGTATGCAAAAGGTCAAATCTCTCCAGAGGGAAATGTGATAATAGTATCAACACTACCACCTTGTGTGGTCGAAGCACCATCAAAGTGTAAAATGACCTTGAAGTCTACAGGTACCGGGCTTATACTGCTAACATGCTCATATGGGAATTTTGGATCTATTGTTGCCTGATCATCTCTGGGTGAATACGTGAGTTGCATGGCTATTTCTTGACCCTTTGTGGATGGCTACACTATCTAATGCAAGTCAAAATTCATAGTTATTGCTTTCCATCTGGCTATTTTGCTACTTTCATATATGTTGGTTGTAATGGCCCTAAGTATGTTACTCTTGCAAATGATGTTGACTTGACTATGGAAGAGGTAGTGTCTCCATTTTTTGAGTGCAAGGACTAAGACAAGACAGTTTTTTTCTACATCATTATATTTCACCTTGTGTGCTATTAGTGCATGACTTAAGTAGTAAATAGGAGTCTTAGAACCATCATCTCTCTTTTGACAAAGTATGGAAGCAATGAATGTATCCAAGGTTGCAAGGTAGATGTAGAAGGGTTTATCTCTTTGTAGAGGGTAGACAATTAGAAGGTGAGCTAGCTCCTTTTTTAGGTTGTCAAATGCTTCTTGGCATTGATCAGTCCACTCAAAGTTGACTTCTTTTTTGAGTAGGTGTTGCGTTGGGTGTAACTTATCAGTCAACCTTGCGATAAACCTATGTATGAATTGTATTCTACCTTGTAATCTGCATAGCTCCTTAAGGTTTTTTGGTGGTGCTAAGTTGATAATAGCCCTAAGCTTGTTGAGGTCTATGCGTATTCCTATTTCTGATACTAAAAAGCCTAACATACAACTGATTTTAATGTTAAAAACACACTTTCTAGGATTATCATACCTATAGTAATGTTTAAGGATAAGGTTCAAGTCATTGGCATGGTCATGAGCCTTCTTAGACTTAACTGCTATGTCATCAATGTAGTCATTTAGCCATTCTAGAAGATAGTCACTAAAAAATGTAGGTCATCATACGTTGATATGTTGCTCCAACATTTTTTAATCCAAAGGGCATCATTGTATAAAAAAACATCCCCTAAGGGGTCATGAAAGTAGTAGTAAGTTGGTGTTTCAAGTTTATGCAAATTTGGTTGTATCCCGAGAATCCATCCATGAAGGATAACAAGGCATGGCTAGCCATAGTATTGACAAGTTGGTCAATACTAGGCAATGGAAAATCATCTTTGATGGTTGCCTTGTTTAATTTTTAGAAGTCTATGAAAATGTGTATATCCCCAGTTTTCTTGGGGACAACCATGATGTTTAAAACCCAGTCTACATAGTTGACTGCTCGGATGAACCTAGCTTGGTAAACTTTAGTGATTTTGTTGCGAACGGCCAATGCAATCTCAGGCTTGATTTTACAAGCTTTTTATTTGACTAGTTTAATGCGTGGATCTAAGATAATGTGGTGTTGCATTATTTGTGGTTCTAAGCCCAATATATCTTCATAAGATCACATGAACACCTTGACATTATCATTAAGGAATCTAGAGATACTCTATTGGATTTGAGGCTCTAGTAAAGAGCTAAGCTTCAATTTTTTTGCCTCACTTTTACATGTTGTTATAGATATTTCTTTGAGTGAATCCTCAGTCACGTCACCTACTTCTAAGTCTAAGGCTTGGACTAGATGTTTTGGCTAATCTAGTGATGTTTCTAAGGATGCTATGTTGGTGTCATAAGGAGGTGGTTCAAAGTCCAAAAGTTCTATGTTCATGTGTCTCATGAGTCTACCATAAGGTTTAGTCAAGATTAAAGGCAAATGAATATTCTCATATGTGCTCATTTTCCAAGAGATCCTGCAAAATAACTAGAAAAATGTCAAGTGGTACCTATTTAATAAAGAAAAATGCATAAAATGAGGTAAGTAATGCTATAAAAATTAACTATGCAGTATCTCAAAATTTTCAGTTTAAGGTCTTAGTGGACCATGCCATGTGTAAGGTGTTAAGCTAAGCAAAACTTGAAAGGCTTGAAGTGTGGGGCTAAACTAAATGTTCATTGGACAAGCAAGAAAAATGTAAAAAATTTCAAAGTATGAAGAGTCGAAAAATTAGAAATTTTTTTGTAACTCTGGGTGTTAAGCTGCATAGGACATAGGATGTTACATGTTACATACAGGACACAGGGTGTTCCACATTACATGCAGGACATGGGGCATTTTGTGTTATGCATGAGACACAAGACGTTCCAGAAGGGTGACATGTCATGTAACCTTGGAGGCTATAAATAGGGGTTTACCCATGGTAAACCTATCATTTTCATTGTTAGATCTAACAATCCAGAGTGTAGCACAATCTAGAGCAGAGCGTAGCACCTATAGAGCATGATAATTGATGAGCTAGAGCTTGATAGCAAGATAATGGTGCATAGAAGCAAGCATAGATATCTCGGCCTTGCCAAAGTTAATGAAGACAAGCGCACCCTATGGTGTCTTCCTAAGGCACACATTAAAGAGTGCCAAGAGGCACCATCTGGCAAGTAGGCTTTCATGCTACCTTCATTTTTTTTCTTTTGAGGAAGGATTTGATGGCAATCTACGCTACGATAGTGGACGAGGGTTTTATCATGAATTTCTGAGTGTTATGTGCCATGAGATGGGGTAGGGTTTTGCTTTTGTCCTGCGTAGTAGGACATGATGAAGATTTTACATGTTCAACGTAGTGTAACACAGTAGGAAGGGTTTTGGCACTTTGTGTCTCATGTCACATGATAAGGATTTCCCATGAATCCCATGTGGTGGGACGAGGTAAGGGTTCCACAAGCATCTTGCATTAGCTATCAAGCTCTAGGATGTCCCCAAGAGTGTGACCAACAAGTTGAAAACATTTTGAAACCATCATTCTGTTGCATCTAGTGTTGTCACACTCCATGGGGCATAACTAGTACCTAAAAAAAAATTGTGCAACTTTTTCGATGTCTGTGCAATTGTTATGTTCACTGGGAGTGTGGATGACATAGAAAAATTTCACTTTGTTAGTCATTCCAAAAATTTCATGCTCCATGGGAGCATGATGAACAGTTTGAAAATATTTCATTCTGCTAACTATTCTACAGTTGTTACGCTCCATGGGAGCATGATGAATACTTAGAAAAATTTCACATAGAAAATTGTTACACTCTATAGGAGTGTAACTGACACTTAGAAAAATTTTTGAATTTTTTTCTTTTTGCATAGTTTTTCCACCATTTTTGTTGTTTTATTGCCCTTATTATGCACTGATGTTTTCGTTGTGACAATGTAGGGTTATGCTAAAACCAGCCCTCATTGTGGTTGAGCTTGTAGGGATCTTATGTTGTATAAGTGCCCCTATGCCCAATGTCCCTACACCACATGCACACATAGGAGACTAGGCAGCTTGGTTCCGAGAGGATGCAAGGGAGTTCTTGGAATTCCTAGTTCACCACATTAGCATGATGATGTGGTCACACTTGTTTACTAAAGTAGCAAGCGTCTTGGTTGATACATTATTGCCTGGGGCAAACTAAGGCATTTTAAAATTCATGACAGATGGACCCGCTAAGGGAAAAGGGGCACGGAGCTCAAGTTAGTGCCTAAAAGGCCTAAGACTCTTGTCTTGAATCTAGGATATGCTAGAGTTTAGATGCTACCATAAATACAATACTTTGTTTGTTACTTGCCACATGGTCACGGCCTTCCAAAACCCATCTAGAACTATATACTGTGTTGGAGGGTGAGTCCTATTGGGATGATGAAAATTTCATTTTGTTTGTTTTGTATAACTTGAAGTGCTTATTACTATTTTATCTATTGTTAGATTCTTGATTGATAAAGACAACCTTCACGATAGAGAAGGGGTGTTATCCCTAGTTCAAACAACACTACAAGAGTTCTTATCTACTAAGAACATGCATGCTGGCATCATATAGCAACTTGGGGCAAATATGAGAACTTACCCGACCAAGTACTTCAAATCCTATGTGAAGTGTCAAGATCTCAGGTGGTTAGATGGTGAGTGGACATCCTACCAGATACCCACTATGGAAGAAGTGTTAATCCAAGTACCACCATTCCCCACATTTTTTGTGCTAGGTAAGTTGTCACCCGTTTAGTTTATTTTTATGCATGAATTTTTATATATATATTTTTTGATTTTTATGTTTTGATCACGTTGCTGATTTTATTTTTTTTACTACAGTGGTCACCAAGTCCAAGGAAATCATAGTGATCTCAAGATGCACCAAGGCTAATCTTCTTTTTAAATATGGTGAGGTTGATAACTCACAGTATTGGTTATGCCGTGAGGCTCTAGTAATGATTACCCAAAATTTTCAAGAGGTTGGGCTCATGGACCTCTTTTTTGTGGTGACTCCAAGCATCCCAATAGAAGAAATGATTACCCTTATTAACTCTTTTATAGAGAGTGCCAATTTCTTTCACACACAAGTTCACAATGTGCATGTGGTCTTTGAGATCACTGATGATTTCTTTTTAGACCTCTTTGGTGTTCCTTCTGAAGGTTTACCAATGGATGAAAAAATTAGCAAAGACCTAAACCACAAAGGGGACATTGAAGAGTGGCTGAGTACTAATACAGATTGCAAGGGTATTTTCATGAAGAAAGTTAAATTGTTGGTGGCACAACGTATTTATCCCATCTTCTGAGCTCATGCTTTCCCCAATTTCCAATGAAATGTTATTGGGATAGAGCAGGCTTGAATCATGAGGAATGTGATGGAGGAAGGGACTTGATACAACTAGGCTAGATACCTCATGGATGGCTTGCAAACTAAGATGATCAAACTGTGCAGCAAACTTGAGGCACACTCTCATGTTCATTTTGCATTTTTTATAGCATGCTTGCGCAGGTTTGCAGAATTTTTTGTGGTCCATGAAAATGGGATATGGGTGGTGCAAGATCACATCCAAATATCCAACCCGTGGATCCACCATATATTCCACACAACTCAGTCACAGGTCCCTCTGGAGGCTATTGGCAAGTCATTTTCAATTACCAACAAGGACCAAGCAGGATCATCCTACCACACACACAAAATTCTTGCAGAGGCTCCTCCCATCAACATGGGCAATGTAGTGAGGTTGGCACATCTCATTGTTGAGATGGTGAAATCAAAAAGCCTCATCTTGCAGAGGCACCCAAGTGTGCAATCGAAGAAAGGAGTGAGAGGTTATGCATCAGAGTCCGCAATGTGCGATCTGAGTTTGCTGGTGAGTATGCCTTAGTTAGCATATTCACTACTTCTTTCCATTTTTTTATATGTTAGATAGGTGCTCTAACCCTATCTTATGCGTCGTAGGTGAGGAGAAAGCATCTATTACCAAAGAGGAGGCTCCTACCATAGAAGAGGAGGCCCTTGCTGCAGAAGAGGAGCCTTTTGCAGAAAGTGTCCCATAGCTTGAGGGACATATGACAACTAAAGATGCCACCACACTCCTAAGGTAGCTTGAAGAAGAGCGGCTGCATTTCAATGATTGTGAGTTTGATGGTTTGTTTGACAATGTGTATATGGGCAATCCCCCTACTCTCACCTCTGAGGGTTTGCTAAGTAGGAGCTTTGTACTGCCATTTATATTATGCTCTCTCTTTCCCTCTTTCCTCTCATCCTTTTCTCTTCTTTTTTATTTTTCCCTTTTTTCCCATGATGCTAACATGCTTTATTATGTAGCAGGTGATGCTTCTACTAGATGTCCTGAATCTTCATCCACTTTATGCTTACAATCATGGGTGAAAACCCTAGACAAATTTACCTTTATGTAGGGCATAGTGGATGATATGATTGATCATTTAAAGAAAATAAATCTCGTGGTAGGTATATTTGGTTTGTTGTGTTTTTTTATGTTGTTTCATTTTTGCCTTTGTCTTATAACTAACATTTCCTCTCTTTGATGTAATAGCCTAGTGACTTAAACAAGACCCAATAAGGGCAATCAAAGTTGAAGCTATGCCTAAGCCCCCTCCTAAGGTACTAGAGGTGTCTCATCATATATATGATGAGGCAAGAAAATGTGCACTACACTCAGCATGATCATTGTGGCAGTGTAGGCACATAAATGAGGACCTTTGAAAGTGAGTTCAAAATCTTGAAAAAGAAAAAGTAAGCTAGGCGGCTTGACTAGAGGACTTGCAATCATGGTACAACTTCTTGATGGCTTATAATAAATTAGATGATAGTTGGTGCACAGCTGTGATTGATTATGCTAGATATTGGTTGGCCATGAGGGGCAAAAATGAAGCTACATGTGAGGTAATCAAGCAACACCTACAAATGGATCTCTTGACTCAAAAGAACCAAGACTGAAAATATTACAGTGCTAACGTGTATGAATGGGCGCAAGTAGAAAAGAATCACAAGTATCAATACAAAATGGAATGTGTTTCCTACCAAAAAAAAAATACAGAGATGAGTTTATAACACCGAGATCATGAACTATTCTTTGATGCAATCAATGCTACTCAAGCTTATAATAGATTTGCAAAGCACCTGGTGGTCAATGAGTCCCTAGAGAGGGAAATGACCTTGCCTTATGGGGAACCCATATGGATGACCATGGAGAAAGGAAATATCCTAATAGGCATTGACTTAGGGGAGGAGGATTGGGCAAATATAACAAAGGAGAAAATTCTCTGATGCTTGGACTCTAGCCTCAATAGAATGCTGCCAGACATGGATGCGGGCCCATCTCAAGTTGGTTAATTTTACTTTATTATGATTTATTTCATGATAGCTTCATATGTTATCCTACTTACTAATTGGTTTATTGTTTTATCTTTGGTTTGTGTAGGATCCAGATGAATATGTAGGACCTAGTGAAGTGGTGGATAAAGATAGAGGAGAGGAGCTATAGTCTATACATTGATGTTTTAAAATGTTTGAAATGTAATCCCATTGTTGGGAAATTCTGTAACTTTGAATGTGGACATAATTGTGGACTATGTATTTCATTTGCAATTTAATAAAAAGAATTATACTTATTTTATTTCTTTTTCTTGGGATTTTTGTTGATGTAATTAGGCCCCTTATGGACCCCATGCAATAATTTAAGGCCATTTCAGGCCATGATGTAGTTTAAGGCCATTCCAGACCATGAATAGTTTAAGGTGATTTCAGGCCATGGTGTAGTTTAAGTCCATTTTGGGCCATGACTAGTTTAAGGCCATTTCAGGTCAATGTAGTTTAAGGCCATTTTGGGCCAAGCTGCCTATAAGAGGGAGCTGGTTGCTAGTTTTAGGCCTTGGTGGGTCATGTGATAGTTTAAGGCTGTTTCGGGCCATGCTTCTTTCCTTTCTTTTGGTCTTTTTTTTTTACAATTAAACAAAGCATAACTAATGCAGAAAGTAAACATAACACAAAATCAAAACTATACAGATAAAAGAACCAAAGACAAGTTAGGGGAATAGGTAAATTAGGGACATGCCCTAATCATGTACATGTTTCTTAACCCGATGTGGGTTAAGTGATGCGTAAGGCCTAGAAGACTTGATGCAATACTCTTCTAGGCTATCATCTACCATTGAAAAAGGAAATTCTACATCGTTCATTTTTCTCAGTTCACTCGCCAAACAACATTAGCTTTTTTTGCAAACAGGTGGTGCATCTTCGGAGACTTCTATCTCCAAACCTTGCTTAGCATCTATATTGTTGATAGCCCAATGGGCTATGTTGTCATCAAAGATCACCACTTATCCACCTACATAGGGTAGGTGGATCTCATGGTGGATTGGCAAAGAGATAGCCCTTAATTGGACTAACTAAGATCTTCCTAGGATTAAATTGAACCCAGGCATCTCCTCTACCCTGATGAATTCTACATTAGTGGGGAATCAATCCCCTGCCATGAACTCAATGGTGACTATTCCCTTGACTACAACACATGCCCCATTAAAGGACTTTAAACATGCAGTTGTTGTTGGCTTGATTTGGTCCACTAGGCCAAGTTTGTCAATGATAGGAAATAGGATAATGTTGGTTGTAGCCCCATCATCAACATGCAACCTGTGAATCCTATACTAACCCACATGAATTGTTATAAACATGGGGGCAGTAGTTATTTGTCCTTTTTTGAGGTCAACTTTAATGGCTTCATCATGAAAAGTTAAGACTATTGGCTATGGCTCTTCAATCATAAGTGGAAGCATCATGACATGAATGGCCTTTTCTTCTATTAGCATATCTTCCTTAACAAGAATGGATGCCAACATGTGAACCAAAGCCTCATGATGTGTAGAAGAATTCATAATTAGGTCGTACAGGCTCAAAGTTGTATTCTTTTGTTTCAAAGCCTCCTTGACCTATGTGAGTGCATCTAGAAAATCTTGCCCACCATCTAGTTGTTTGGCGGTCTTTATTTTCTCCATCCACCCTAAGAGACGAATTTCTCAATGAGGGGAAGGCTTGGCTTTTGGTTGGGTAATGGGCTTTTGAGCCTCAATGATTGGTTGTTGCGCATGCATGTTTGTGTTAGTGGCTTTGGGTGATAGGGCCATGGGAACTGCCAACAAGTGGGTGGGCTTAAGGGGGCCTAGTGCAGTGCATTCCCTAGCCATCTTGGCTAGGTGCTCATCACATTTCCTCTGGTGAAAAGGTTGTGATGCAAGTTCAATCACTGGACTATGGGAATATGGGGGGTTTGTATGTTTTGGCATCCTTATAACAAAAGGTTCTTGGGTTTCTACCACAACATGCTCCAGGGCCTTAACCACAAAAGGTGTTACAGGTGTCTGAGATGGTACCTTGATGACAAAGGAAGCCTATGGCCTAGTTGACATTAAAGTTTCAACACCATTGGAAGGCACATGGACCAAAAATGACTCATGTGTTAGCTCTGCATCATCCTCAATGCTAATAGTATTAATGGTATATCCTATACTGGTAGTGTTCAGTGGGTCCTTATAAACATTCATAGATTGGTTCTCTAGCTAGATAGGACTACTTTCGTCAAGGACCAACTTACCTTGATTGATCATGCATTGGATATCATCTTTCAATGCTAAATAGTAATCTATGTCATGGCCACACAACTGATGATAGTTGCAGAATCAATCCAGCCTAAAATTTTTGGGTACGAGGGGCTCATTGGCCATGGCTATAGAGGGGTCTTGGAGAATCTTGTAGTACCTCTTGTGATGTTTGCAAGCATCTTCTAACATTTACTTATGTTGAATATGCCCAACACTCAAAAGTTGATCCAAAATTTTCAATGGCTTAATCGACAAAGGGGTATATTTTGAAGAATCCTTGTGCTCAAAGTTTGGCCTCAGCAAAGCTTGTGCCATGGCCATTGATGATGTAGGTTAGTTGGTACGTGTGTTACTAGAGCTTGACATTTTTATGATAGTAGTCAAGGCCTTAGGAACCTTTTCAGCTTATTTTTTGTTCTTGGGCTTGGCTTCGTCAGCCACAGTGGCCACTATGGTTGTCATGGCTTTCACCTTTTCTTTATCTTTCTTTGCATGTGCATACTTGTAACCTATGTAAGCCAGATCTTTGCTTGCCTCTGCTGCAACCTATATGCTCTTTTTTTGAACAAAGGCTTGGCTAAGGGAGCACAAGGCTAAATAATATAGCTTGGATTTAATGAAATCATTTACGGCATCCTCAAAAATGGCTAACAAGTGAGTCTCAGCTATTGGCTCATGAATGTCATTTAAGGAGGCGCTGCAACATTGTATGAATTTTTGCACAAGTTCTAGTGCTTCCTACCTAACATTCATGAGCTAGTTCAAACTGGATTCCAGCTTTAATTTATACTTGAAGCAGGTCACGAACTAGCTTAACAACTCCTCCAGAGTTGAAATGGAAGTGCAAGGGAGCACACAATACCAATCTAAGTCTTTTCCTATCATAGATATGTTGAAGACATGAATGATCACATGTGGCCATGGTTGCAGTAACAAAGACTCAGAATGGAATGTGACTAGGTAAGCTTTCGAGTCACCCTCTTCATTGTATTTCGTGAATTGGGGAAGTTGGATTCCAGGAGGTAGCATGAGTAGAGGAACAATGGGGCTAATAGGATCATCCTAATAAAAGTCCATTACATGGGCTATTTTGGAACCAGCAGCTTGAAGCCACTTAACCTCATTAGTGAGGATTTGAATAAGCTGAAACACTTAATTTAGAATTCAAGATGTTGTAGATGGTTGCATTGGTTGCATCATGGATGGCACCATTGAAGTGACTACCATTTATGATGTTGTCAGTGCAGCTACTAGCCTGGTTTGGAATGCTATCGAAGCAACTCCCATTGGTGGTGTCATTGGAGTGGCCTAGAGCCTTATAGGTGGCATTGTTGAAGTGGCTACCAACCTCATAGGTGGTGCCATCGGAGCAACTACCATTGGTGGTGTCATCAAGGTGATTCCCATTGGTGGTGCTGTTGGAGCAGCCCACAGCCCCATAGTCAGTTGTGTCATATGTGATGCTTGATACATTTGGGACTACATATATGGTAGCATCTAAGGTAATTAAACAGTAGGGAAGGACATTGCTTCCCATCACGTGGTTGAGATTTGAGCTATTTTTGGTGGTGGGACTAACATAGAAGGGACAATGGAAATAACACTTGTTTGTGGCTACAATGTGAGCATAGTATGCACATATGGTAATGTGAGCATCACAGACACTAGCTATGAAAATTGAATAGATTGTGAAGGAATAATAGAGGGAAAGGAGGCCGAAGGTCCTACATGTTGTTGCGTTGATAACATTTGGTGGCTACTTATCACCAATGTAGGTTTGGACTACAAAAGTGTAGTAGCCATTGCAAAGGAGGTAGCAGATTGTAACTGGTGTGAAAGGAACACAGAGGTAGACTGTGTAGCAGAGGCATAGAATGGGTCACCACCTTTGGAATGGGATTCAAACTCCTCCTACTCATCTTAGAGGGGCGCATCATAGTGGGATGTCATGTCTTGCTCTTTTGATCCACTCATTCAAATATGTTGGTCTAAGATCCATTGGAAATTTTCAGTGAGCAGTATAATTGCATTAGGGGTGGGAAGGAACTCCCTTCCATTCTGGTGGATAATTTTAAAATTATTCTTTTCTTCCACTTCCTGGTGGTCCAATGATATGCTATCTTGGATCTTTTCACATAAAAATTTTTATCACTCTTCATCATGTGCCATGTGTTCAGGCGATTGATATTGCAATCTAAGAGACTGCCATTGTGGTCACACCAGGATAAGTGGTCACTCAATGCCCCCCATGTGTTGAATAGGGTGGGCCATGTCTAGACTTAAGGGGATAGCCAAAGTGCTAGCAGGGTTCATCTTCACTATGTTAGAAGAGATGTGAGAATGAGAGATGCTTGCAAGAAATGTTTAAATGCAGTAATTTTTAAGCTAAAAACTTAAATATGAAAACTGTAAGGAAAATAAGCCAAAAATGGCTCAATCTGAAAATGCTGAAAAAATGGTTATCTCTACTGTTACACTTTTTACACTGAGAGGGAATGTTACGTTGGTAGGGTTTTCATGCTATATAGAACACAAAGAGCTTGATGCAATACATAGTTTTGGGCTTTTTTTCTTACAAGGTTCTAGGGGAACCATCAACTAGGACCAATCTGCACCAACCAAACCATAGAAAACTCCTGTATTGGCCTATGATCCAACTACTATTGTAGTAGATCCATAGGGGTGTTAAATCTATGCTAGCATATTACTAGTGATAGGGGTACAAAAAGCATGTGGGACTACCCATGTCATATAGAAGGAATAGGAAGGCCCTCCTTCGCCAAAAACTATAGCATCTAAAAATGTTGGTGGTTGGAACACCAAGAGGTCATCATATGTATAGCCTAACTTTGAGTCCATGGGAGGGCCATGCTAGGGAAAACAAAATGCGCTGAACAATCTGGTCAATTAGACAGGGACTTATATGGTGTACAATAACCATTAGAGCATCACACATGGGAGTCAAAACAAGCAAGAGTGTATCAACATGAGTGAATCAATGCTATTCACAATAGAATTAAGCAATTATGCTAATAATTTAAAATACATGTTGCAAGAAAATGAAATGATATTTTAGGTGAGGAAATGCACCATCCCAAGATTGGGAAATGTGAATTTTGATTAAATGGTGTGTGGAATCGGTACACAGTGTTCGACAGGCACAGCAGGGCAACAAGGTAGTATAGTCACAGTCCCCAGCACATTGTAAATGCAGTGCTAGTAGATGCAGAGGTAGAACTTATTGGACTGGTAGTTGTCATTCTATGCAGGTGCTAGGAAGACTAGATCACAGTACTTCTCTAGGTGTCAAGCTTAGATGCTCAAGTGTTAGAGTGCTAAAGATGTGATTAATGCTCTAATGATTGATGCTCAAAGTGATTTTCTGATAAATCTTTCTACTAACCATGCTGCCTAGGTCAACATAGCATGAGTGTGAACAAGTCACGATGGCATGCTACACTCAAAGTGTCAAGCTCAATGGTGCTACACTCTACAAGATAGGAACGAGAACTAAAAATCTATCAAACTATGACCAAATTACCCTAATAGCATGTGTCAAAGTCTAAGGGACTACTATATACCTACAAAAAATGCCAGAACAAATGCAACTAGGAGCCTATGCTCCAGGACTACGTCTTCCCCCTCTTCTAAGTAGGGTCAAGCATAGGGACAATTTTGGGGATCAATAGGAGGTGCAAAGATAGAGCAAGCTACTAATCTTGGCTACCAAAGGGATGTCAAAGTTGAAATGAAGGTTGATGCCAAGTTCTGGGAGCTTCTCAAGGCATTTGGCAGCATTTTCCAAGTGTTACATTGTCTACACTACATAGCGTAATGAAGCGTAGTGTAAACACAGAAAATTTTTGCAATTTTTGGCCTATTACACTATCTATGTTGCATAGTGTAACAAAGCTTAACACTCTTATTTTGATCAATTTTGCCAAAACTAAAAGCATCACTCTGGAATGTAGCAAGACAGGTGACTTTAGCAACCATAAAGTGCATCTTCCATGTCAAAATAGCTTGATACCTCCTTTTTTCATTCTTAGAAAAATATTGTCCTCGAAAAATTGTCATGTTGGCTATGCTAGATAGTGTACTAGAGCATAGCAACAATTTTTGGATGAATTTTTCCAAAATTCACAATGTTTCTTCATGATATCCTAACCATGCTTTGAGGGTGAAGCAAGATAGGTAGCCTCGAAAGTCAAAAGATTTTCAAATTCTCCTTCCATGTCTAAATAGCTTGATAGACTTCTAGTCCAACACTTAGAAAAATTTAAGCCCTGAAGCCTATGCTATACTATCTACACTATGTAGCATAGCAGAGCATAATAGACCCGAAAGATAGAAAATTTGCCAAATTATTTCATCCATCCTAAGCATCTTTGACAACTCCTAGCCTAGCACTTGGGTGGACTAGCAACTGGGACATGTGTCAAGCTAGGAAATATGGAGAGTGTAGCAAGCTTGATGGCTCAGGAGATAGAAAATTTTCCAAACTATCTAGTCCATCCTTAGTGCCCTTTTGACCACTTCTGGCTTAACATTTGTGCAAACTAGCCTTGAAAATAGGTGCTACACTGGCTATGCTAGGGAGCATAGCAATCAAACTTAGAAAAAATATTGCAAACATTAGGAATTCAAGGGTTCTATGTTTTCTATGCTGCACAGTGTAACACTACACTTAGAAAAATTTTGCCCAAGTTTTGACACTTAGACAAATTTTCTATTGAGTCATAGGAGCCCAAAATTAGTGGTGTTTCAATCATCATCCCATAGGAGGGAGAGAAGAAGGATCCAACTATGCTTATGTCCCACTATTTTTATTATATCTTACTAATTACCTTTTCTTGTCATCCTAACCTTTTAAAGATTGTTATGATTATAGTAGTTCCTGAACCACCAATGCAAGCTCCTATCCCTAAGTTTTGAATGAATCCATGGGTAGAGACTCTAGAAAAAGTGGAGTTCTTATGTGGAATTGCTAAGGGCATCATCAATTGATTGCATTAGGTTGCACCTAAGATAGGTAAGGATTTTGTTTTATGTGTCTTAGTCATGGGCTTTGGTTTCCTTATGTCTATTTAAGGTTGTGTTTTATGGTTGTATTTTATGCTTGTGTAGTACTATCCATCAAGTGGGACCCCATTAGAGACATGGAGGTAGACTCATTGCCTAGACTTTCCTCTGATGTGTCTAGTGTACCTATGAAGTTGTATGACACTACCACTAATTTTGCAATGTTATGCACAAAAGCTTCATGGGAGCTAGAGAGGTCCAATGCATCCCTATCAAAGGAAGTTGTGGCCTTAAGGGAAAAGACACAAAGGCAAGAGGACACAATTAGAGATCTCTAAGACCATAAAACCTTTGTGAATGCCCAAGTGGCTAACTTGAGGGAGTTACAGACTAAGGAGATCACATGGGCTCACTACTGGCATGTTGTTTAGGATAAAGTAGCGATCTTATGGGAGATGGAGAAACAATGTATGTAGATGAACCTCATCTCCCAAAAGGTTGAGGACTAGAAGGATCACTATGCTTGGGTCCTTGAGTCAGGCAAGACACAAAAGACCCACAAGCATTAGTGTGACATCGATTATGAGGCCTACCTAAAGGGGCTTAAGAAAGAGTCAATTGAATGGCACAAGAGAGAACTATTCATTTAGGGGATTCAAGAAGAATGCACTTATCAACATTTGAAAGTACTCTCAAGGTGGAGCAATTCCCTACTCTTCAAGTTACTACTATTGTAGGTGAGATTGCTATAGCTACTATTACTCATGAGCTTCCTACTTAGACTTCTATAGATAGGACTGATATTCTTTTTGGCATTGATCTTGGGGATGTTGACTAAGTAAACATGATAGAGGACCAGATCCTCCATCATTTGGAGGAAGGCCTTTCCCATCTACCCCAAGAAGTGATCAAGTCAAACTCTCCATAGGTTTGACATATTTTATGCTTTAGTCTTTTTTTTAAGTCATGATTTTGGCTCTGAGTTACTAACTGGCTATACATTGTTGCATTTTAGGCCTTAGGAGACACTAGTGGCCCTAGGGATGAGGGTGGGAATGATCCACCACTTCCTCCTCCAGATGCTACTTAGTAGCCTCCTTCAATTTAGCTTGTTTTTGTTTTTATGTTTATGGTTATGATTAGCCAAGACTATGTTATAAATGATTGTTATTCTTTGACATTTTTGTTGCACATTATGGTTATGGCTATTATGTTATGGACATTTTAATTTTAATTTTAAATATTGGTTTTATTTTGGCTATATGCATTTATAGTAGTAAATGTTGTAAACATGGCTATGTTGACATTTTGGTTATAGCATCAAATCAATGCGATGATAAGCTAAACAAAAGAATGCTTCTTTTTATGCATGATAAAAAGGACATTTTCTATGATAATCCTAATGCGATGTTCTTTTTATCATCGCCATATAGCCAACAAATGTTGTAGATAAAAATGCAAACAAACTTGGGCTACATGAATTAGGCCATGTGCATAAAGCATAAAACAATAACTGCATATGTAATAAACTATAAGTGAAAAGTAAGGCTATATGTCTATCAGTGCATCTAATCATAGAGGCATGGGAAGGTTAAGGTAAACTTCACTTGTGCAAATTATTCCTAATCGTTGCAAGATTAGGGAGTGAGTAAGGCCTACTCTACACAAGCTTGTATTTGTCATCCCCTTCACTTATAATGCTAAAAAGGAGTTCACCCCATAGTGCATCTCATTGCCTATCATTTTCATCATTGGCTATCTTTGATTTTTTCTCTTCATGGCTAGGAGCTTCTTCTTGAAGCTCCACTTGGAACCCCTATTCTATTTCTACATTGTTAACAACTAGGGGAGCTACATTGTCACCATGGATGATGATTTCACCTCCCTCATAAGGAAGGTAAATTTCTTGATGGATGGGTGAGGACACAGCTCATAATTGAGCCAACCAAGGTCTTCCTAGGATTAGGTTAAATCCTAGTGTCTCTTTAACCACTAAGAAGTTTGTGGTTGGAGGGGATTGTTCTCCAACTACAAAATCCTAAAAGGTAGATCCCTTAATGGTAACTCTTGATCCATTGAAGGACTTAAGAGTTTTAGTGGTTATAGATTGTACTTGCTCACTTAATCCCAAGTGTTCAATAATGGTGCATGGGATGACATTGTTTGCAACTCCATCATCAACATGCACCCAATGTATTTTAAATTTTCCTATGCATATGATTATGAATAAAGGAGTTGTTGTAACTTTTCCATTTTTGGGATTAACCTTAATTTTGTTATCATGAAATGTTAATAATGTTGATTTCCTTTCCCTTGGTGATGGAGGAATCATCACTGCATGGATGGCTTCCTCATTAGCAGGAATATCCTTTCTAATAAGTATAGAACTCAACATTTTGACTAACACCTCATGATGTGTGGTAGAAGTCATGATTAAGTCATACAAGCTCAAAGTTATATTTTTCTACTTGAGGGATTACCTAGCTTGGTCCATTATACTAAGGATGTTTTTGTTGTTGGTTGTGGGCTTGTCACCTCGTTTGTGCTTTACTTTCTCCACGCGTCCCAAGATGTGAACTTCAGCTTTAGGCTATGGCTATTATGGCTCTTCCTTGTTATCTTGGTTAGGGCCTTTGGTATCCTTTTGTGGCTTGTTGGTTAAATGAGATGGGGTAGAGGAGCTCATAGGTATAGCTGAAATGGGAGAGGGTTTTAGTAGACCCACTTCCTTTCATGCCTCTATATGCTTGTCTTCCTTGTTATCAAGCTTTTCCTTATGGTTCTTCCTTTGGTTGGCTATAGTTTTTTGGTTGTCAGCTATTGGTGGTAAGGAAGAGGCAGTAACATTGGCCACCACAAGGGATCATTGTGCAATTCATTAGGCTATGGCTATTTGGGTTGTATTGGGTTGGAACACCCTAATGACAAAAGGTTCCTTCGGAGGCATTCGTGATGGTACTCTCACAACAAAGGGGGATCTTGAGCTATGGGAAGCCAAAGAAGGCGTTTCATTATAGAGGGTTACTTGAATCACAAATGGTTCTCTGGCAATTCTTTGATTATCATCAATGTTGAATGCTAAAATAACATAGGGACTATCATTAGCATTCAATGGGTCTTTATATACCTACATTAACTAGTTTTATGGCCAAACTGGGTTAGAAACATCTAAGACCAACTCCCACCTATCTATCATCCTTTGAAGGTCATCCTTCAATGTAAGGTAGAAGTCTATATCATGACTAAGTAGTTTATGATAATGATAGAAGTGGTCTAGCTTGAAGTATCTAGGCAACTAGGGATCATCCTTTGTTGCCCAAGTGGGATCTTTGGCTATTTCTCATAGTCGCTCATGTTTCTTTTAAGTGGATTTGATCATTTGTTTAAGTTGTTTGTGCCCACTTCTTAATAGTTGGTCTAGCAACTCATATGTTTTTAATGGCAACATAGTATATTTAGACCTGTCCTTCCTTTCAAAGTTAGGTCTACTTATTGTTGATGCACTGGTCCCAGAAGTTGATGGTTGGTTATTGTGGTCATTGGTATGGGCCTTGGGTGGGTTTTCCTTCAGCCCTTAGTTTGTGGTCTTGGTTTTCTTAGTTACAATTGCTATGGTAGTATTTCTTTGTTTACTCTTTTCTTTATCTCTTCGAGTATGTTGGTTTTTATATGCATTATAGGCTAGATCATGACTAGCCTCTATGGCATCCTCTATGTTTTTAGTTTATGAGAATACTTGACTAAGAGACCATGGATTAAGGTAGTAGAGTTTGGACTTGATGAAGTCATTAACTACTCCCTTGAACATGGATAGTAAGTGGGCTTTAGCTATGAGCTCTGATATTTCATTTAGCAGTACATTCCACCACTGAAAGAATTTTTGTACAGGTTTTAAGGGCCCCATCTTGACCTGTATGAGTTGGTCAATCATTATGTCAGACTTCAAGTTATACTTGAAGTGGTTGACAAATTGGGCTACTAAGTCCTCCAAAGAAGATATAGATCCTTTGGGCAATGCACAATACCAATTGAATGGTTTCCTAGTCAAATACATAGGAAAAATCCTAATGATGGTATGAGGCCATGGTTGCAAGAGCAAACATTCAGATCAAAAGGTAATAAGATGAGCATTAGGATTACCTTCTCCATTATATTAGCTAAATTGGGAATTGAGGACACTAGGAGGAAGTGTCAGGGATGGGACTACAAGAATTATGGGATCATCCTAGTAGAAGTCTATAATCTTGAAGGTTTGTGTGGTAGAGGCTGTTAGCCTCTTCAACTCCTCGGTTAGGTCTTGAATCATTTGGAAGGCTTAATCCAAGCCTTACAGTGGCCCCATAGTTTGCAAGGTTTGTACCTAAACTTGTGGTATCTGTTGCAAGGCTTGTGGCCTCATTATGGATTGCATGATAGAAGGAAGAGGTTGCATTATGATTGTGGCTTATGGGCCAAACAAGGAAAAAGATGTTTGTGCTGGTACTTGAGGCACAAATAGGACAAATGTGGTGTGTGACCCTTGTGTTGTTGGTGGTCTCATGGTGGACCTCATGTGAGTAGTAAACAGATTTGTGATGGTAAAAGCCATTGTTGATGGTTTCACATATCGAGACTATGTCGTAAATGGCATTGATGTGTTATAGTTTGTTGTTTGTGGCATTGACTAAGTGTGATGTGTGGCTACAACTAGCATGGGATCTATCGTAGTAGGGTATGGAGGATTGGAAGATGGTGGCACCATGCCCATGGAGAAAAAAAAGCATTAGGAGAAGGTTCGATGAATTTGGGGGATGTTTGTTGGAATAGTCCTCCAAGGATGTTTTAGGCTTAGATTCTACCTTAAATTCATCCTTCTCTTCCTATTGTTCCTCGTAGGTAGGCTTTTCATCTTCCTCTTATAAGGTAATCAATTAGGCTAGGATGCTATAATAGATGTTGTTAAGAGGAATTTCTTCATATAGGGAAGGGATGTACTCTTTCCCACCCCTATGTATGAGCTCAAACCCCCTTTTAGCCATGGCTTCAATTCATGGAATTAGCATGCTTGCATGTATTTTGACACAAATAAAATTATAATGATCTTCATTGGGTATGGTAGGGGGCTGAGATAATGGGAATATCACACCTTCTTATTCCAACGTTGGAGAGGGGGGGGGGGGGTCTGAAGACCAAAATGGAAGCTTGGGGTTTCCAAAGATGGTTTTGGCAGGCTACCAACTTTTACTAAAAAGGAGGGAAAAGTAGGCTTGGCTAGTATGGAAACCAAAATTAGTTTAGTGGCAAAGAATATGGAAACAAAAATTAAATGTTTATTAAGGCTTCCACACTAGCTTTACTCTAGGAATTCATAGTATATGTTGTAAAATTTTAGCATCCAAACCACCCATAGCTTTTGTGCTGAGGTTTCAGCTACAAGGGATAAAGGTAGCATTAGATTCCTTGGGAGTTTTGGCTTTTAAAATGGCTTTCAAATTCTAAGAAAAGTAGATCTAGTTGTTAAATTGGTTTCAAACCTCATCAACACTAGCCTCCCAACTACTTCCATGTTGGGTATGGTAAAGAGGGAAAAGAAGGAGGTGAGATGATGGGAATCTCACTCCTCCTACCTCAACATTAATGGGGTGAAGGCTAAAAACCAAATTGAAAAGTTGGTGTTTTTTCACCAAAACTAGTTTTAGTTAGCTGCCAATTTTCTTAGCTTTGAAAAGTGGGGTAAAAAGCCAACTCATGGAAGAGTTGAACCACCCAATTTTAAAAGCTAAAAAAATAAATTTTTGGTAGTAAAAACAATAAATGGGAAGAGATATCAATGCTAGCTTTAGATTGTAAAATTCATAACAAATGCTGTGAAAAGCTAAAATCCAACCACCTACAACTTCCATGCTACATTTTTTATCATAGAGGAGGAAAGATCAATGATGATTCTTCAAATATTTTGGTTGCAAAAATCAAGAAAAAGTGTGAAAAATGGCAATAAAAAGACTAGATCTGATTATAGAATTGAGGCAAAGGCCCTCCTTCTAGCGCCAAGAAAAATTGTTGCAACCAAAAACCTTGATTGCTAGAAGAAAACTAAGGATCCTCAATGCAAGCAGTTCCCCAACCATAAATCTACAAGGCCTTGATGAGAGAAATTGGATTCAAGGTGCCCTGGCTAGTCTGACAAATCAACCAGAGACTTATGAGATGCAAAACAAGGAAATATAAACAGATGCAAATAATGCACAAAAAATAAAATTTATTTTTAACACAAAACTTAAAACTTAAAACCTTATTGAGAAAGAATAAAGAATAAGTTAGAGAAATGTGTACAAATCATGCCTGGATGAGCAAAAAAGGGGGATTCACTTATGCAAAAGTTCAAATCCTATTGAAGCTGATGTGATCTATTTCATGATCTAGGTGCTAAGCCACTCCTAATGCTATCAAACCTTCCTTCACTACTACAACCTTAGATTTGTAAGTTGGGTCACTATTGGGGGTGAGAAAGGTGAAAAATTTGAATGCTAGATTGCTCCATTCTAGGTTTTGAAAATCTCAAAAGTGTAGTGTGGACACCAAAAATCCACCAATCCACAAGGATACAATGCTTCCACACTAGGGTTCAAGAGAATGCAAGTATGGGAACTTGCAAGAGCTCTTGAGTACCTAAAAATTTCCCAACTATGGAATTGTTGATCAATGTAAGTGTTGAATCTTGTCAAAAAATGTTGAACCTTGAGAAAAAATTGCTGGAATATCTAAATGATGTTTGAGATTAGCTTTTATAGGATCTTTGTGCCATGAATGGGGCTACAAATTGGCTATTATTTGGTTGCAAAAATGGCTGTAAGTTTATTGCAAATTCGCTGCAAATTTAGGTGAGATGGGTGCCCAAATTTGGGAAGTTACCATACATAGTAAGTGCTTCCCCCCATGGCCATTTCATTTACTATAAATAGTAACCATGGAACACTTTCCATGCTGGAGATGAATCTTTCACGCTAAACTCTCCTCCATGCTTGTTGAAGTGGCTAGTCAATGTTGAAGTGCATGAAGTGATGTTNTAAAACCCCCACCCTTCCACAGTGGGAGTAGGTGGGATCTCCCCTTGCATGTGTTTCTAGCATAGAAAAATGTATGCCCCACATAAAACCCATCAAATTTCCCTATTTGGCTTTCCAAAAAGCATTTTTGACACACACACACCCACCTTCCCACCACACAAGCCCAAATATAGACACTAGGTGACTTTTTTTCACTTGGGGGATGAGGCTTTGACCCCTTATGAGGCATTTTTCAGCCCTAAAAGTATAAAGTATGTGAAATTTCCCACTATGGGTTACAATTTTCACGTTTACAATGAAGTTTTGCCTCAAGTTTCATAGGGTGAAAGCTTCATGGTGAAGAAGATTGGCTATAACATCTAAATTTTTGTGGTGTTTCAACATATGCATGGGAGTTAGTGAAATTTTCATCCTATCATTTTGCAACAAGAGGAGTTTTTATAGTTTCTTTCTCTAAGCTCTAGCAAACTAACTTCCCAAATCCATAACTTCTTTCCCATAGCTTTGATTTGAGAAATTCTTGAATCTTGTTAATTACAAAGCAATCAACTTAGTCATGATGGGGGTTCATTCCACATACATAATTTGAAAATTTGAGCCAAATTTTCTAATGTTTGAAAGACATTGTAAAGGATCAATATAAGAATATCTTGATTAACTAATCAAATCTAATCCAAAGAACTTAACCAATTCTTCTAACTAACCATACCAACCAGTTCAAGGCATAATAAACAAGAAAATGATAACTTTGGAAGGTCATACTAATTAAAATATATAACACTAAAAGGGGTTTCTTTTTGAAATTTTTCTAACTCTACAATCATAATAAAGAACATAACTAATATCAAACAATAAGAGCTCATTCTAACCAAGAGTTATGAACCAATTTAAATACTTTGGTAATCTTAAACTCTTAATGATTATAGATAGTTCCAAAGAGACTTGGAGCAAAAGAACCTTCATAACCAAGGAGTAAGCGGCTAAGAGGTCATGAAAGGGGCCAAGTAGGAGAATAAACTCCTTAAGTAGAACATTTAGAGTAGAAGGCCTAGTCATTTAGCATTCATTAACAAATTGCTACTTCTACCTAGTCTGCCCAAGTTGAATCAAAGGCTCCACCTACACCTGAATAAAGATACTACCTCATACTATCAAACGAATGCCTCCAAGCTATACAAGATAAGTCTATCATATCCACAATCATCATGGAACTAAACTTTGGCATGTTCATGTAGTTTTCACCAAAGGCTGTGAAGACTCAACTTCAAGCATCTTCTTTATGGCCTACATTATCTAATAATATCGAATGGTACATAGGAGAAACTCTTCAATTTTGGCAAAATAAACAAACTAATTCTAAAGTAAAGATTAAAGGGGTCTCAGTCTCATATTCAATAGAGGCAATCACTAAGGCCTTCAATATTCCAAATGAAGGAGCCAATGTGGCACAAATTTCAACCAAGTTAGACACATATGCAAATAAACTATGGTTATAAAGGTTATATGGAAAATAAGATAAATATTACACTAATATCTCAATAAAAGAAAAGATCTATTTCAAGATTGAAACATACCACTTATTCCCAACCAAGAGGCTCAATTGAATTTCAGCATATGTGGCTTGACAAAGTGCAATTCTGATGGGAAAATTCAATGCCAACATCAGCCATTTGCTCTTCCTATAGATTCAAAGATGGTTTGAGGAGAAGAAGGCATGGAAGCTAACATTCCATTTTCCTACCTAATAAGGAACCTATATAAACAAGTAAGAATTCTAGATTACACTAATGATGTCCCATAGAAAGCTTAGAATGCATACTATGTCAAGATTTTCAAGCCAGTGCCACCTATGAAGGATTAGTTGGAGAAGCTAGCACGTATTGAGGGAGTTTTAGGATCAACTCCTACTAGTAACATTCTAGCTATTAGTCAGCCACCTATTGTAGATCAACAAGTGCAGTAAGCTCCACCACCACCACTACAAGATTATAGACCATCGATGAGCCATTTACAACAAATCACAAATATCATCAACTAGGGAACAAGGAAAGGTGCTAATCTCTATGGGGTTAGAGAGAGCTAGGTTAGACCCATAATTTCCATAGACTCTACAAGTGGGAAATTATCATTTTAGACAAGAGAAGAGGATGATTGAGCACAATAGATTTCTAGGAATGCTACATCATTACAAGTAATGATAGAGACTATTGAAGGCATCATAATAGTGCTTATGCAACACCAAGATGTAGTAGGAGTGATAGAGTTAATCATTGATCACATCAAAGAATTATTCAATGTTCTTATTCTTCCACCAACTAATATTTTTGGAGAAGGAGATGCTCAAATACTTGTTAGTACCTCAATAACTCTTGTCGAGCATGAAGGCATACTAGACAGATTACTGTAGATAGGCCACGTCATGAAAAACCTTTTTGATATCCCTAGTGATATCATGGCAGTACAATATGATCTAATTACCACTAAAGGAAAGCTAGTCATGGTAGAAACTAGGGAAGAGCATGCAAAAAATGAGGTGTAAAGGCTACAAGAAGAACAAGAAACTCTAAGACCTAAAAGAATAGATCCTACACAATTCATAGTCCTTGATTAGCTACAACAATTTCAAATAGGGTAGGTAAGGTAGCTTATTATCCACAATATCAAAGTGAAGATGGAGAGGAAAAAGGTAGTGTAAAATGCCTCAGTTGTAGATGCACAAAACTCTACATACACCAAAGCCCTCACAACATTGGAAGAAGAAAATAAAAAACTCATTGCTAATAATACAAGATTCACTAACATAGAAAAGTAAAAAATGTTCTTAATAAAAGCATTCACCAACTTATAGAACAACTAATAAGAGTTAACAAAGACATGATTTGATTGACTCAATAAAATAGCAACCTATCAATGGAAGAAATTTGTGTAATTTGACAAAATTCTACAATTGAAATAAGTATGTGATAAAATGAGGCTATGAGACATGAAAGACTCAAGGAGCATTTCAGGAACCAAGTGGGATTGTATAAACAAGTTAATAAGAAAGAAATTTAAATGGAAAAGGCCAAGATCAACTCCATCACTACTCAAACTCCTAATTGGAAATCCATCCTAGATAGTCTTACACATGTCCACCTGGCCAAGGTTAAAAAAAAGACCTGGAAATTAAGGACCTAATAGAATACACAAGGTTAGTAAACCTTTGATATGCTAACTTGGCCATGTTAACAATAGATGGCCTAGAAATAAATTTCAGTAATAGGTTGTGGCTATGTACATCATGTGCAAGAAAGAGTTTGCTGATAGAAAGGATGCCCTACAGAAACTACATGTAGCAAACTCTAAGCTCAAAATTGTAAAATCAAGCTACCATGTGCAAATATATGTTATAGGGAACCTAGCACACATAATGCCTAACTATCAAGAACTCGGAAAGGTAGCCAAATCATTTGAAGAAGAGAGGAGGTAACTTGCAGCTTAGTATGTGAAGGTCAATCAAATATTTCCACAACTTCCATGCCCATGGGATGTACGAGCTCCATCCAACATTGCTCAACAAGCATGGATAATACATGATCCAAAGAAAGAAAAAGAAAAACTTCAAGTGCTTCTAAACCATTACAATTCCAGAAGCCTTAGGATAAAGAAAAGAAGTTGATGGAAGAACCTTCACTACCTAGAACATGAACTACATCAAGCTACTTCAATTTTTGTTTTGTTTTGTTTTATTTGTAATTGTTACTTGTGTCTAACTTTTCTAAAAACACTACTATAGCATTCAAGAGTCATGTAAATAGTCAATGAAGTCAAGTCTACCTTCCAATTTTGTAAAGGACTCTATCCTCATTTTATTTTAACTCAAGGACGAGTTTCCAATTAGTTGTGGGGGTATGATAAAGTCAAATTTTTTACCAATGTAATATCACAACTACGATATCATAGCAATGATGTCATAGATATTATATCATAAACCATGTTACATCATCTTTAATATGATGTCTCGAGGTGTGTGGAACCCTATAAATACCAACACTTGGATGCACAATCAACAACTTTTCATTTGAACACATAGCCAAACTCTGGCAGTTTTGTTTCATAGTTGTAGTAGAGAGTGAATGCACACAGCATGATGTTAGATAGTTGACTGGAATATTTATTTGAGTAAATTTTACTTAGATACAATTTATGCAAGATAATAAAGATTGAAGTTGTTTTCCATCATTGTAGCATTCCTTAATTTTCTTATGTTTACTTAGCATAATTTCCTACCCATTCTAGCTTAATACTTTACTTTGCATTTTACTTTACATGTTTGTTAGTAAACAAAAATGGGTATAAGTGGTTCGAGTATTAAGTGTAGTTCTCTAGTAACCTAGTGGTGACATTGCTTGATTCACGTAGTAGTAATTCCACTTAGTAATCCCAGTGATAGCTACATAAGTTCAAGATGTGACTAGTAAACTAGGAACAAGTACTTGTTGCTCTAGGATAGAATAGACTCTCATTTCAATATTATTTAGACTTAGACTTAAGTTTCATTTTTCATTATGTTCATCACTAAGATTTATTCAATTCTTACAACATCAATTAACATATGTCTTATTGTAAGTTAAACCATACATTAAGAATTCAATAACTAAAGGTGAGAGGAAAATGATCAAAAACTCAATATCAACCCTTGGCATAATTACATTGTCTCATCCACGTATTATGATCTAGTTGCTGGTGAACACTTGTGACTTGTATGGTAGAGTGTTGCAATTTCTCAATACTCATCAAAGGTTCTAGCCAATTTGTGAAATTGGCTAAAATAAGTTTATCCCAACTCACTATTGGGATAGATGGCATTTGCCCCACTTCACTAAGCTAATCATGGAAAATTCAATATTAGCCTAAATAAGTTTGAAAATTTGCAAAATTGGCCAAAATGGGTTTATTCCAACTTGCTATTGAGATAAATAATATTTTCCTCACTTTGCTAAGACAATCATGGAAAAGTTAGAATTGGCCAAAACATGTTTATCCTAACTCACTCTTCTGCCAACATTATTTTCTCTTAGCTTAGTTAAAAACATGTGGTTAATACCTTCATAAAGATTAAAAATTTTCCCATGATATATGGGTTTCATCTTAAGAGTAACTTCTCCAGCATAAAAATTGAAGTTGTAAATCCAACATTTTTCCATATGAGATAGATCTTATTTGTTCCATTTGTGAAATGGTTTAGATCTTGTTTGTCCCATTTATGAAATGGAAGGAATTAAGTTTACCTCATTTTGAAAACAAAAATCCCCTTTATGAAAGAGATCTCCCACATCATATCTCTATCATGTCCACAATGCTAGGTCAACACGTCCATGTCAACATTTAGAGAAGCTTTGTAGAGTTGAAATTTAGTTCTACAAGATTGCTCTACCACATCAGCATGGTGCCATGTCTGCTTGTAGATGAAACTCATGAGGTTGATGTTTGACTCTACAAACTCACACTGTCATGTCATCAGTTTGCTACATTAGCAGTGTCTCATTAGAATGGCACCATGTTAGCTTGTAGAGTCGATTCATGAGGCTAGATTTTAGTTCTACAAGCTTGCTCTACCACATCAACATGATGACACATTAGCTTGTAGAGGTGGTTTGTAAGGGCATATTTTAGCTCTACCAGCTCGCTTTTCCATGTCAGCAAAACTAGCATATAATGCCATGTTAGTGAGTAGAGCCGATATATATAGCCAGATTTCCAATTTATGAAAACACTCTACCATGTTAATTCGATGTTGGGTCATCTCATGAAGTTAGCTTATGAAGCCAAAGTTCAACTCTACAAGAAAGCCTATTTTTGACTCTACCACATTAGCTCCTAAAGCAAATTTGTAGAGCTAAAAAATAGATCTATAAATGGATCTACAAAGTAGCTTTACCACATTAGCTGTATGCTACACCAACTTAAAGATGGAAGCTTGTAGAACCAAAAAAATGCCTCTACAAAGTAGCTATTACATGTCAGCTTCTATTACATTGCTTTAGTGAAGAAATACACAAATCTTGAAAATGGCTATACAAAGAAGCTCTGCCATGATGGTTGGTAGAGGTGGCTCATGAGGATGATTTTTAGCCCTACGAACCCATTCTACGACATCACTAAAGTATCACATTAGCTTATAGCGGTAGCTCATGAGGGACATTTTTAGCTCTAAAAATTAGCCCTACCACATCAACTCATAGAGCTAGTTCATTAATCTTGTTTTAGGTTCTACAAAGAATCTCTACCACATCAGCCTCTTACTTCATCAATTTGTAGAAGAAGTATGTAAAACTCAATCTTCACTCTATGAAATCACTCTACCATGTCATCACCACATCATGTCAACTTGAAGAGATGAATCATGAAGGTAATTTTTAGCTCTATAAACTAGCTCTACCACATCAACTTGTAGAGCCAATTCATAGAGCTCAAGTTTGGTTCTATGAAAGAGCTCTACCATGATAGCCTACATCATGAAGCTAATAAAGATCATACAAGCCACATTGAAACTCATCTTGGGCCTATGCAAAGCTGCATTTTGTGCCTGTACTTTTCTTATTTTAATCCAACTTAGTGAAAGCATAGCATATAAAACTGAAAATTAGCTTTACAATCACTCTTCCACATCAACCTTTCCAATAAAATAGCTCTACAAATAAATTTTTAGCGGTTTTGCAGCTAATGTTAATGCAACAGCTATGCTAGAAAGAAAGCAACAAATAGAGATAGAAATCAAAATAGAGCTAAGAGTATCACAAAGTTAACTAAAATTTAGAATCATCATTCAAGCTCAAAATAAAAAGCATGAAGTCACCATTAAGGAATGAAGCCATCATTAGAAAGACAAGCCGTTGAAGAGCTAACAAAAAGACATTACAAGAATAATTTGCTAATGAAAATTACTCGGAATATGGTTGAAGTTACTCAAATTAAAGCTTGAATTTATAATGGTGTGAGATTTTCCTTAATAAGGCTAACTAATTTCATAACTAAAGTAATTATGGGAGAAAATGTGTGGAGCTAGGTGTAATGAATCAAATCATGAAAACACCTATTGTCATTGGAAATTAGCTCAATAGTGTTGGCGACCGTTTGGGACGCGACCGCCAACGAGTGTCCTTGAACAGGATTTAGGTGCCTGCTGGTCTTTGGCAACACCAAGGCCCAGATACCTCCAAATAAACTCAGTAGTTAATGTGAGTATGTGTGTGTGCTGTTGTAGCGTGCGGTTGTGAGAAATGTAATGATTGTGTTGCGTGTAAACTACAAATGACTTACTTTAAAGAGATTTAGCCAACTTTGCCAAGTACTGTGAGTTGTTGAAAATTTCCTATTTTGTTCAACTACCTAGTCTACGCGGTCCTTATAATACCTACTTGTAACAAATAAAATTTTGTAAAAACATTTGAGCACAACTC
>MNCI01006224.1:294383-349528 GCA_015680685.1 Gnetum montanum
CTCTCTCTCTCTCTCTCTCTCTCTCTCTCTCTCTCTCTCGTTCTTGGCTCTCTTCTCTATAAAAGCTTTATAAATTGTTTCTTTGACTAAAAATAGTGTAGTGAGTTCGCTCTTCCTTTGAGTCTTTGTAAGTTGATACTTTTGACTTTGAGCTTGGTGGTGGTAATCAATCCAAGTTACAAAAGAATCCCTACAACATTGTTTATTTTAAATTAATAACATAGCTCTACCCCTAAAGATTTGAGGAGAGTTTTATTACGTTGGAGGAGGCCAATCATTCTAATAGCTAAACCACCTTAAATGATTTATTTCTTTTTGTTCTTTATGTCAAAATTTTTCTTTTATCTCAATTAAGGTTTTAGTTTAAGGCTTTCCCTTGTGTTTCAATTTCCTAAAATTTCATTTATTAGGCCTTGATTTACCCCATCTTGGTGCTTTTAGCTACATCCCATAATAACATATGCATATAGCCATTATTTGAAAAAAAAATTTGTTAAACAATTAAATAAATAATCTATTAACATAATCTATAATATGTTGCAGATTATTTCAAAGTTCAAAGTAGATTTTAGTTCTATTGGGATCATGAAGGCATGCAAACCTTGGCTAATTTGATGTTTTTCATAATGTTTATAAAATTTTAGAAGATACATGATCCTAGGCTAATTTGATTTTGTTAATAATGTTTATAGATATTTGGGAGATATATGGCTACATTAATTTCCTTGCAATATGTTTCTAAATTTCAAACTAGATTGGTATAGGGGTGGGGCTTGTCATCCATAGCTTGGAAAGAATACCAAGAATTTGGAATCTTTTCGTTTTAGGGTGGCTCTCCTTTCTTAACCACTGATTTCATATCATGGATGATCAAAGATCAAAATATAAGAATCTTAATTAGAAATCTAAGTAAGTTTACATGTGAGTGAGATTCCAAATTATGGTTGGCCACCCAATTGGAAGTTTACATGTGTACAAGTGAGTTTACCTACTCTTTCTTCTCTTTTTCTCTCTGAACTAACCAATTCAAAGCTTCTCATGTACCCATTCTTTACTCTTTGGTTGTTACCTACTACAATCACTTAAAAATATTCATATTTCTAGTCTCAAATATGTGTAGTAGTGTAGGAAAAAGGTTAGTTTTGTTTCCATTAGGCCATGAATGACCTATGGACATGTATGATTGCATACATGCCATAGCAGATGGATTCACATCCACCCATGGCCATGGACATGGCTCCATGGCATACCCATCATGCATGGGTAAAACTTTTCATTGGAAAAACACAAAATGAATTTTTAGGTATTCCATTACATCCACATCAATCTAAAATATTTGTGCATGTTCTGGCACCCACTATGCTCTAGTTCCTTTGCCACTATTGCTATGCTTCGCTATTGTGACTACCCCTGCCACTACCATTACACTCTCCCATTGCCTCTCTCCCACTATGCTTGGCTATGGTTTGTTGTACACTTGCACGTCTGATAAGTAAATATTTTCTATGCTTTGCTTTATTTCTTTTCAAAATATACATCTGAGCATATTGTAATCATTCGTTTGCTTTCTTGTTTGGGTTTAGGATTAAGGGTTTTTCATATGTTCAATTTCAATGTGAGTCTATGTGACCCATAATTCTTTTTGCAATGTGAGGCTACACATCTCGCATATTTTTATTTAAAATTCTTTTATGTATGTAATAGAATGCATCTCATATTTGATATTTTTTGCAGTGCATGTCTATGTGACCCGCATGATGTCATAGTTTTATATTTAATTTTATGGAATACTTTGACCACACTATGAAGTGCAATTTTGTGGCACTATTTTTTCTATGTCTCAATTTCTGAATGCACGAGACATGTGCCTTGCACTATTTTTTGAGCTCTATTCTTATTTAAAAATTGTAACCACACTATGACACATAGTTTCATGGCACTATGTTTTATTTCATAGTTTCCAATTGCAAGAGACCTGCACCTCGCATTGTTTATTGAAACCTATGCATTATTTAAAATTGTGACCACATTATAGCATGCAGTTGCATGGCACTATTTTTTATTTTTTTGGTTTTTCATTACAAGAGAACTATGCCTTGCATTTTGCTTGCAGTACATTTGCGAGTGAATTGTAACCCGCAATCTTGTAGCATTGTTTCTAATGTGTGCTAATAATGTTAATTTTAATGTATCATAGCTACAGTTGGCTAATTATTGTTAAAGTTAGATCCAATCATGAGTATGGTAAAACCTAAAGGTAACAACCAAAGGGATCTTCCATGTGAGTAGTTATATTTTTTGAATTGTAGTTATTTCAAAAATATCTTAACACACTTGTCCATCAATTTTGTTTGTGTTATGATATTCTAAATGTTATTTAATTTCCAAATTTACAACTATTGCCTTAGTTTGTGATTGTAATGTTGAAAGTATTTTTGAGTTACCAGAAATGTTTATCCTTTTTGAGAGATTAAAGAAAATTGGAATTTATAACTAGATGACAATGGAAGGTTGCTATGATAGAAATATTATTTACAATTTTTATGAATGGTTGAGTCATGGTGTCTCAAATGGGGTAAATACTTTGCAAACCACTATATAAGGTCAAAATTTCACCTTCAATGCAAAATGATATTACCGATATCATAAAAGTTTCATATAGCAATGAGCCAGCTATCAAGGAATGAAGGTGGAAGAAAAGTAAAAATCACTTAATTCACTATACCTAAAAATTTGATAATAGAGATAGTTGCCCAAATTGCTCTCCAAAGTTATTCTTGCTCTTCAAATTTATGTAGTGGAATTTATTTTAGTAAAAGCATTCAAAGCTAAGATTTTTAATAATGCAATTTTACTCACGTGGGCATTGGATAATAATGAGGGTTTTCCTTTTGATATCCCAGTGACCATACTATCTGAGATAAGGAGGCATGAAAGGACATGGCAACTTCATGATGTTAAAGAGTCCCTTGGCTTTCCAATTATAGTGAGCAAATTATTATAGAAACATAACATACATTTATCCCTATGCAACTTCAAGACATAGTGAAGTTAGATTGTGATAGCTTTTTTAGGAATGCATCATTATCTGAGAGGCCTGAATGCTCATCTAATGTGAAAGAAGATGAGAAACCTTCTATGTAAGATGTGTGTTATCATGACAAATGTTCTCTAAAATCAATCGAAGACAGGTTAGATAATGTAATTGAGACATTACATCAATATTCCAATAGTAATGCAACACTTTGGAATATTATAGAGGAGCTGAAGTTTGACAAGTCTCAGTTGCTAGAAGAGAACAATGCACTCAAGAAAAAAAATAGAGAACTTTATGGCCAATGAAAATAATTGCATTGACAAGCTTATTGTCTAGAATCAGAAAAAGGGTAATGAAATTGTTGCACTAATACTAAAATATGCATACTAAGGAGTGCATTGGTGGCCAACAACATTCACCCTAATAGAAGCAACATCATAAAAGACACTAATAATGGTATGTTGTTGTACATTTTCTCTATTTCTTTAAATCTTTATTGTTTTTGGAAGCCTCTCTTTGAATTTCCTTAATGTCAATGTGTGTAACATATTTGAATGATATGGATACACCCAAAGCATCCTAAAGACTATTTATTTCTATTGTGTACAACAAAGGACAAATAATCAATGAGACAAAGAATTTTGAGAAAGCAACAGATAACTAAACTTGTTATTGTTGTTGAATTTCTTATGTTTAGTGCTTCTATCAGGGTGAATTTTTTTGTACAATGTTATTGTTATTATCTTGTTCTATTCATGAAACTATAATTATCAAATGTAGTCTGAGTTTATTATCTCATTTTTCCACCTTTTAATTGATGCCAATGTTGATTTCAAAACACCAATTTATGATTGTATAACAATTGATAGAGTGATGTAGTTTCTTGTTTCTGGTCTACTTAACAATAAAGAGTTTGTCAGGACATCATTTTTTCCATATGTTTCCACAGGATCCTCTTTTAAGACTTTATATAAAAAATGATGGAAACAATGGCTAGACAATGACATCATAAATGCCTACATCCTACAATTGAACAAACTTCAAAAGTCTCTCTATGATTCTCATGAATTTCAAAATACAAAATATTTCATCTTCAACACTATGTTTCAATGTTGTGCCAAGTCCTTCAAGAGCAAGATGTAGGTGTCTCAGAAGAACTAGTCGAGGCATAAATCAAAGAAAATCAACAAAAGACATATCATAAATGTTGAAATTGGTACATATGTTGAAGAAGAAGTTGATTTTTTCATAGAAATAAATATTATCAAAGAGCTTAAAGATAAAACATGTTGGGATGAGTTCTAGCAATCCAAATACACATTCTTTTGTCTTCCTTTAAACATTGATGGGCATTGGATTCTTGTTGTTGTTCATGTATTGGCATATAAAATTTTGATGTATGATTCAATACCTTCTACGAAACATCTTATAGCAGTTAGGAAATTGATATTGAATTTTATTGATTGTTTATTTGATGGCAAGTCTCTTTGGTCTAATGGTATCATTGGAATCAAGGAAAAAAGGGAAAAAGTAGCTTCAAAATGGAATGTTATTACTATTTATGGTCTTCCAAAACAAGAAAATGGATATGAGTGTGGAATGCATACAATAATTTTTATGCATCACTTGGTACTCCATAAAGAGTTGAATTTCACTTCTGGATATGTTTCAATGTATCAAAAGACCATGAAATGGGAAATTCTATGTTCTCCTAGAGTTCATTAAGTTTGAAGAAACATGTGTTTATAGCATATGCTAAATGAGAATTGTAGTGAACATGGTCTAATTGTATTATGTAATGTAACTAAATCTAATTACAATCATTATCCGTGATGCATTCCATTTTTCTCATACTATTGTATGTTAAATGCATCTCTTCCATAATTTTGTAAATGATTTTGGTTGTAATGAATATCTTTCTAATTTTTCTAAAAGTATGTGTAATAAATTGTTAGTTACATTTTCTATCAAGGTGGGTTGTTTGATTTTCTATATATATTCAATTATTAATTGTTACAAAATTTTTGGTCTCTCATAACTCATCCTTAATTATGGCTCATATGTTAAGACAAGTCTAATACTCATGATTAAATAAAATCTTCAAAAATATGCTCAAAATAAATTGCTAACATTGAAAGATATAAAATATTAATTTCCAATCTAAAAGTTAATAGTTTTCATTGATTTCAATTTTATGTGTGTTGCACTATCCTTGCATATTTATATTACGATACCATGCAAAACACAAGGAATAGCACTTCAAGGATAAGTTACAATGCATCTTGCATGTCATCGCAGTCTCAATTCAGATTGTAATCTACATGATCTTGTAGCCCACATGCATAAAATATGATGACATGTGCATTGTAATAGCATGCACTATCTCTAGAGTGCATGAACATGCAATTCACAATTGAACACACTATGTTAAGAACATCTCTATTTCAGGTTGCAATTTTTTTATGACTTGTAACCTCACACACTTTTCAAACAAACATTTGATCCACACATTCTTGTAGCTTGCAGAGACAATCTACAATGACATGTGAGTTGCAATTTGATGCACTATGTTCTGGTTGGTATCTATTTTAGGTTGCAAGGTTAATGCAACTCACACCTACCTACAGTCCTTGTTGAAAGGCACCCAAACCTTTTGGTAGGGAACAATTGCTTTGATATTATGCCTATCAAAAGGTAGAGGATCAATCGAAAGGCATTAAGACCTAATAGTTGCAAATAATTTCTTGGAGATTATGGCTTCTATATGGTAGAGGATCATCCAAAGGAAAGTTTCTAGTAAACTGCGTGCACATGGGCTTAGCACCTTCCCACAGTTCTTCCAAGAGGTCCTTAAACCTTCCAATAGGGAAAAATTACTCTAATATTATGGCTTATAGAAGGCACAAGACCACCTAGATGCAAATCTAGTGAAACTACAAGGAAGTACAACCAACATCCTCCTGTAGTTCCAACTGGAAGGCATCCAAACCATCTAGAAGGGAACAACTACTTGTAATTTGATGCTACTAGAAAGCAAAGGGTCAATTGAAAGGCTAAAGATCATCCAAAAGGAACTCAAACCTTCTAGTTGTAAATAACTATTGAAGATCATGGCTTTTGAATAGTAGAGGATCATTTGAAAGCAACGTCCAAGTGAACTATGAGCACATGCGACTAGCACCCTCCCGTAGTCCTTATTGGAAGGCACTCAGACCTTTCATAAAGGTACAATTACTCAAATATCTTGGCTTCTAGAAGGTAGATAGCCATTTGGATGCAAATCTAGCTAAACTTCAAGAAAGTATGACTAGCACCCTCTTGCAATTCCAACCAAAAGGCACCCAAGCCTTTTGGAAGGAAACAATTACTTGTAATTTGATGCTACTAGAAGGAAGAGGGTCATCCAAAACACTAAAGATCATTCGAAAGGCACTTAGACCTTTCAGTTTTGAATACTTGCTTAGAGATTGTGGCTTCCAAATGGTAGAGGATCATCTAGAAGCAAGGTCTAGGTAAATCACAAGCATGTGCACCTAGCACCCTCCCGCAATCCCTACTAGTAGGCATCTAGACCTTTAGTATAGAAAAATTTCTTATAATTTGATGCTACTAGAAGGAAGAGGGTCATCTAGAAGGCTAAACTTCACAATGTGAGCTATATGCAAGCAATAGTCATTTTGCAATTTGAGAGTAACTACTATAGGGTAATGCTTCATCATGTACTTACACTATTCAACTGCATTGCAAGTACATGTGTGTTGCAAAAAGGACAATTGAGTTTTTGGTCCTCTTCCTTCCCCTGAAATTGATAACCTAATTAGCATATTACATTAGTGTAATCATGGAAAACTGAATATAGGTTAAATTTTTTTTGGGGAAAATATTAATTCATAAAAACTATTCTTAACCTCTAAATAATCAATTAGGTATGAAGGTTGTTCCTACTTTCAACTATTGAGGGAAACAAAGATTATAAAAGATATAACATAAGCCAAATTTAATGATTCAATAAATGCTACTGAGTCTCTAAGATCTAGATTATAGTTCTAACCACCTTTAAACTAAGATCTATGAATTGATCTATTTTTTGAAGACCACATATGATTAGTAGATTCTAAATTAGTTATAGTAAGCAGTCCTACAATCATAAGATTCAAGTTTACACTTGGCTAGTAACACAAACTAACATAGTTTGGACACCAAACAATGCATAAGAAACAATACAAAGCACTTTATTGACATAGTAATGGGTAGTAGCAGTGTAAATACTAACTGGACATGGTGATAGTGTGTTGTGCTCAACATTACTTGCTAAATAATAATAATTTGCATTCTATGGATAATGGTACAGATGAATCATCATCCCCACCACTAACGAGCAGAACCTCCTACTACTTAGAGTATGCCATAAAGGCATAAGCATTCCCAATACTCTTTTTTATACTTCAAGTCATTCGCCTCTCTAGATCTATCTTGGTTCTTATCATCATAATGGCATTCAAGAAATATCTCATCCACAAGACAAATGACACCTTTCTCAGCATGCCATGGCACCAACTCATACTCTGCACAACCAACATCCATTTTTATCACCACATAATCATTCATATTAATAGTTCTCTTCAACCAAACACCCAAGTCTAATTCCCTAACCTACAAGGACTTTCACAATCATAGGTCAATGGGACTACAAGGTCATGTAGTTCACATGTCTTCATACTATTCACTTACACTATGGATACATGCGTGTTGCAGTGCATCACTTGGAAAAAATTTCAATCTATGAGAAGAATGTGATCTGCATATTGCTAGCACTATTTCCACCATAGTTTTGAATATGAAGTACAAGGACATTCATGGTTTCAAGTTAATGGGATTGCAATGTCATGTAGTCTACATGTCTTCACACTCTTTAATTGCACTATGTGTACATGCATGTTGCAATGCATCGCATTGAACAAATTTGAAAGTGCAAGTAGAATGTGATCTACAAGTTTATAGCACTATTCTCACCCTAGTTTCAAATTTTGACTACAACTAAACTACAAACCACATGTTAGTAGCACTATTTTAGAATTAGTTTTGGTTTCCAACTACGAGGTCATTCATGCTCGTAGTGGACTAGCACTATTTCATCAACAAGGCCTATGACTCCACTCTGAAATGCATGTCACTTGCAGTTAATATTTTTTTATAGTGCCTTATGCATGTCACCCGCATGTCACTCACATCTCAATAATGCACAAAATAAAAATGAATACTTGGGATATAAATCAAAATTACTTCTATATTAAAGCTATCAAAGAAATTAATGCATATATAGAAAAAATTATCAATGTACAAGACCACTTTAGTGTTAACAATATTTTTTACATAAATCTTGTATATCTTAGCAACCAATTGGAATTGAATTTATAACATTGAAAGATGCAAGCCATGAACCTTAACCAACAAGTCACAATTTGATATGAATTAATATTAGCATCAAAAGTAATACTTCTATTTCCTTGAAACAACAGTGTATAAAAATAATAGAGATATGCAAACTGATAGATAGAGAAGCTAAAATACCACATAAATTAAATACATTTAGCAAAAAAAATTGCATCAAATCATGATATTAATTCAAGAAAAAGTGTCAGTAGAGACCATGTAAATACATAAATATCATCAAAAAGTAATGTCAGAGGCATATATGATCAAATACATATACATAAACACAATTGTCTAGCCAGATCCTAGGGAAATTTTTTCTTGGACTTTGTTTCAAGCATTAATTTGCATAAAATCTATCTTTGTGACTATATCTTCAACCTTAATGACTAATCGCTCCTTTATTCTACCTATTCCCGATGGTCCTGCCTTTGACTCATGGATTGAAGTGGTCATCTCAATGTACATGGGGTCAGCAATATCCTCCATTGTTGTTGAACTAGAGGACCCATGCAATGACTAGAAATGTTCAAATGAGTATTTACCCAAGGATTGAACATTCACAAATAGGAGGATAAGCCTCCTATTCACCTATCTAAACTGATGATCAATCTTTGACTGCATGGCATCCACATAGGCATCCAATTAGGCAATTAACCTACCCTCCATTACCTCTAAGTAGGCAAATAGCACTGCACCATCTCCAAATTGATGTTTCTACTAGCCAACATTAATAGGTGAAACCTGCATCTCCTCATTGTGCCCATAAAATTGATCCTAATCAGCCTTCTCATCATCTTCTAGGACACATGGGTCCAAGAGCCAAATGAGATCATTAAGTCATGTCCTAGGGATACACTAGGTGTAGAATGCACACCCTAAATGTGGGAGTTGATCCTCACCAAAAACTTGGACCTCTTTGTCATCCCCCTTAGGTTTTGGGATTTTCCAATGCTTGAAAAAAGAAAACCTGGTTGATGGAAAAGGCACCGCAATAGCATCTTTGTTGACAATCTTCATTCATCCTCATGATAATATGGGGATAGTTCAATGAAAAATCCCACTATAAATCTAGTAAGACCATATGGATGAATGACATCACATGAGTATGATGCATGCTAGCCAGGAGGTTTGTGTGAATTTCCCTAATTAGAACTCTCCATTGTGAGCTAAAGTTCTTGTAGGATCATCTTATCTCATCATTCTCATCCTTAAGTACCTTACTTAGCAACTATTTTTTTTCCTCTAAGGTGGCAATCAAAAAATACTCTCGCTATGAACCAACTGCCATGTTGAGTACCTACCCTAAGACCTAGTCTATAAGTGTATAGGCAAAGTCATCAATCTTAACCACCTTTGAGATAGGTGATCCTTGATGATGTGCCACATATAACTGATGGGCCTCCTCCTCATAGTAATTAAGACCTCCAGTGATGATGAAATCTAGATGACATTCAACAAGCTTGTTAAGCATCTTAGGCCAAAAAAGTTACATCAAGGTGTGGAAGTTTCTTGGACTCTGCAAAGGGACTAATCTGAGTTTTAACTTCCTTCTTTATTCTTCCAAATGTGCTAGTGTCTTTTATGCACACCAATATGCCTCCTGCTCCTGCACTTTGGTAGCATTCCATCCAATAGCCTAAGAGCCTATAGGATGTCTTCCCTATGTTTGTGCCATCTCTTGTACCTTTTGCACTCTGCTAGATCTCCTCTTGGAATCTAGTTGTGATGACACTTTTCTCTAAGAAGACAAAAATATATTATAGCTCAAATTTTACCAATTAAATCATTGTTGGCTAATAATAATTAATGATATATACTATTTTCAATATGTGTAACTATTTTAGTAACTATTATTTAATTTTTTGATACAAGCAATATTTCAAAAACAAGTAATAGTAACTATGATTAATAGTTGCTTCATTGTATGCATTTATAAAACTAAAAATAGAACTTTTTAGGTTGAATACCTAATCTTATTTGTATTAGAGAAATTTTATATCATCACATCTTCATAGTCTCACCACTCCACCTTTGGAGTGTATCTAGATGTAAAGAGGCAAAAATACAAAAAGGAAAATCAAAAGATCAAAATTGATATGTACACATGTATAAAAACACAAGGTGTAAAATTCATTGTACATGTATGTTGGGTGCTAAAACATATACCTAAATAACATATATCTAAATTGGATTAGAGATCCTATTAGCACAAGGACAAATAAGATAACCATAAATTGGAAACCATGATGAAGGGAAAAATAGAAACTAAGTCCCAAGCCCCTATCCAAAAAAGGTAAAGAGTTAAGCAATTAAATCTATTTTCTTCATCTATGTCATGTGGTTTTTGGTTATCATGTGGTTGTGTTGTTTGGTAGTGGTTGAGATCACATGGGTGTGTCATGTTAGCATTGACAATTCCCTAGCAATGTCCTAGAAAAATCATAAAACAAAAGGTAGATTTGTTTTAAAATGAAATCCAAGAAAAATTAGAAAAGACATAAAAGGAAAATAGAGTGAAACCATATTTATTTTAATCTACCTTTTAGAAAAAGGAATATAAATAACAAAACATCTCACACTAGAACAAGCACTTCCAACTTTGTTATTAAGACTATCAAACAAGTCATATGCTATTTCAATTTGAATCGTTCTACACCAATGCCACAATTATTATCGCACAAAATAAATGCTTTTATTCTTGGTGTACTTGTTGACCCTACTGAATTATTCCTTGTTGTAAATTTAAAAACACTAATTATCTTTTGACATTCATACTCTATACTTAAATCTTCTATCAAAGAGACAATCAAGATGAAGAAGGCACTTCCAAACATCTCCCAAGAACTTAGTCTCAAGAAAAATTATCAAAAATCCAAGGTCTATTTCTCCCACAATACACCTTTAAACACCAGCATCTAGCAAAAGCTGGAAATGACTACAGGAATAGAGGAGGATGTATACGTCAACTTTCTAATATTCAAATGATATAGAATCAATACTTGTCAATCACTAATCCAAAATGAACATAACAAGTGCAATACCTAGACCAATTAGTTTCTAAATAGTAATGATAAATGTATCCTAGCCACTTCCATCATTACTATAATTATGAGTTACAATGTGTCCATCATCTCCCCTAACCCTTGTTATTAAGCATCCTAATAATACTACCAAGGAATTTATTTGGACTTGAGGTTTGAGCAATAAATGTATCCATGTTGCTAAATGTAACTATATATAGCCAAGCCAAAACAATGTCAAGGCTTTGAATGCAAAAGCAATGCTTTCATGAAATGAGGTTTGACATTTTAAACATTGGGAAAAGAGGGTCTAGTACAAGCTAAAGTTATTTTTGAAACATCTACAAATGATAGAGAATTTTTGATTGCAAATGAAACATTTAATCAAAACTTTATACACCACAACCATGCATAATCATGAAACAAATAATATTTTGAATTCTAGCCATTTCATGTGTAAAAGCCATCAAAAAATTTGTAAAACTTTTGCAAACTATTGCAGGAAAACCTAGAGTGAGGAAAAAGAAAATAAACTTTGAATTGTGGTGTGGATAAACTTATCTTCCCACTCATTTTTTATCCTAATTGAATAATACAATTCTTTGAAATGAAATCTTATGCTACTACCTTCTAAGCCTTCTTCTGCAGCCTTCTACGATGCTACATCTTGCCGATGTTTGCTGCATCCAAGTGAAAGTGAGTGAAAGTAAAAGTAAAATTGAGAATAACAATCATGATGATGCATTATATTTTTTTACCTATTACCCCACTATGTAAGGTCCTATGACTTGCATTTTACATAAGAGTGTGACTCTCATGTTAATTCTATTACCACAGTTTAACTTGCAAAATATGTTTCATGTTTTTTAGTTGCTACTTAGAGTTTGATGTGTAGATTGTAAGCTACACAATAAAATGCAAATGGTACTCTTCTTAAAAGCATGCTAGTTGCATAACTTTTCACGAGATGCATGATTATAATAATATGCAACTCACAATATTCACTGCTACTTGTAATTTGATCATGAAAACTACAACTTGCATTGAAGTGTGGTGTGTTAATCTAGTTTTTGTAAAAAAATTAAATTATGGCACTATACGAAATGCATGAATGTGTAGTATTTTTTGTGAAACTGGAGTGACTTGCATAGATTTCTAAAATTTTAGACTATTCAATATTGTGAGAAGCATGTGCACACATGTTATCTTAAAAATAATGCAGGTGCATGCAAATTGCATGTTCTTGTAGTTCTTAAAAAATTGAAATATTGTTGACATCACTACTAATAAAAAAGCAAAAAACATATACAAGGATCATTGAACGTAATGTACATATAGGTAACACACATCCAACACATAGTCTTGCAACACCCAATTAACTAATATAAAGCATAGTTTGATCCAACAAAATAGAGTGACAAACTTGTTGTCAAGTAATCAATAATAAATACATAATATCTTCCAATCATAGTTTTCTTTCCATGGTTGTTAAATAAAAAATACATTTACAAAAATGTCATCAAATGAGCTACTAGTTCAGGGTGGACGCGAGATCAAAGGATTGTCCATGATTCTCTTGGCCATCTACACTATAATTTGTAAGCAAAAAAAAATTGATTAAAATAAAAAAAACACAATGTAAAGTATTTTAATAACCATAAATAAGTAATGAAATAGTATTCTCACCCTCAGTAAAAATTTTTCTTGCACAATTAGGCTTAAAAAGCTTTTAGGTGGTACATTTGGTGGGAGTATTCCAACTAGACAATCTTTTTTCACTTACCAATCCATCTATGTTACTTGAAAATATGAACTTTAATTCCAATAATTCTATAGGCAATTTCTTTGCAAATTTTTTAAATCTATTTTTAAGCTTAAGAATTTTTGTCTCCCACTATGCATCTACTTTACCTATGTCCACCTCCATATCTTGATTTGTTTTCTCCTTCATGTCCACCTCATTTGTTACAAATCTTCAACTAGTTAATCCTAGTGTCTCTAGTGTCATTCCAAGTTCTAAAACATCTTCTTGGCTATGAAACTAATGTGGCTGGAATGAATTTAGTTCCACAGGAACATGTGAATCATTAAACTCATCTTGGAAGAAGAACTTGAATGCATTGGTGAAGCCCTTGATCATAACAAGAACTTTCATTGAGTGCTTGCAAAAATCGTTAAGGCAAGACCATATACACTCACAAGATAGACTAAAAGAAAACACCTTTAAAACCCTATACCAAGTATTTGACATCAAGCTATTCTGACTTTGCACAACATATTCATCTTGCTTTTCTATGACTTGGACATAGTTAACATCAAATATTTGTAAAGCCTTTTCCCAAGAGTTCTTATTGAAATCTCTATCTTTCTTGATTATGAAATATCTTGTAGCTTTAATTCTTGAATCGTGCCAATAATATAGTTGTACCTTTGTCAAGCTCCATATAAGCCAATCAATCCTTCGATATTTCTTGTTTCTTATATCTCTTAAAATTTTACCCTTTAAAAATCCATGGTATGACTCAACAACATTATTTGTGTGTTGTTATGCATGGGAAACATCATGAAATGCTTTAGCCCACATCTCTTGAAATGAAAGGTTAAAGACAAAAATAAGTAATAAACAAATGGGAAAAGAGCATATGAGTAAATATGAACTTTTATGGAATGATACTAAGGAATAAAAACCCACTAAATTTGTCTCCATTTAACCACTACTATTTTAAGTATTTAATGAATTCTGAGTTCTCTTGAAACCTGTCAATAAATTTGTCTATTTCAACAACAACATCTACAACAATTTTTCATTCATTCATAATATGATTACGATGATCATCCATTTCTTTTCTCTAATTGGAATCTCTAATTTTGGTTGCCAAGTTCTTCCTCCATGCCCTCCAAACATGCCAAATGCACAAAAAAATTCTACTCCCAAAAATAAACCTATTAAATTATCAAATTTAAGCACATGTTAAGATATCTCAAACCAAGGTAGTATGATTTCAAGTATGTTTTTAAATGCCTTAAAATTTACCTTACTACATTCATATCTACCTTTGAGTCATCTAGCATGAAAGCATTTGCAATCCAATTAGGATCCTTAGCCTTGCCTCTTTGATGGAGCTCTAAAAGCCAACCTCTTATATCAATTTCAGTGCACCTTGAGGATATCACCCATGCAACTAGAAGTCCATTATAATATGAATCAAAAGCCATCATGGTATAAAGATGAAACTACAAAGAGAACCACATGTTTTCACTTAGTTAATGTATAATTCTACTATCACACCAAAAATTTTTAAAATGAAATAATATTGTCCATTATTAAACTTACACCATATTTGTTAGTGTTAGAAGTCGAATCCATTGCAAGGATACTACATTTAGATAGAGTTATCATCTTTTTGATCATCCAAGGTGATTGTAGCCTAATGATCAATGGGACACCCTATTCTTAGTTCTCTTCCTAGTAGTAAAAGAAAAAATCACTGATCATTTGGCACCAAAGCCAAGTAGTAATTTTATCATGTTCACTTTTCTTGTAATTAGGAGTTATATTTTTGCAAATGCTATAGATGTCATTTTTAACAAGAAAGATATCCCTCTTTCTTAATAGCCCAAATCCATGTCCTTCTTTAAAAAGATCTTTTATATACCTCTAAAACATGAGATCTATTAGTAATCCTTCTTTCCATAAACACACTATCTTCTGATGCATCTCATTGGAAATGTGTATGGATTATGAGTTTCTTTTATCTATGATGGAACTAAGCAAGCCATGACAGTAAGCTCCTAATGCATCAATATGATTCATTTCTTTATATATTATACATGCAACATGATCAACTCCTCTCATATAGCAAACTATGAAATGACATTAATAACCAGTCTTTCTTCTAGTCTTATTTCTTTTTCTACCTTCTTTGGGTGCTATCCCTATGGTAACATTTGGTCCATACTCATAATAATAACTAATAAAAAAACATATTCAAACAAGGATCTTAGTTTTCTAAATTGTGCATCTTTGTATTATAAGACATTATTACATAAATACAAAATAGTAGTGAGTAAGTTACATTTTGCAACTAGTGTAATGGTTTGCTCATGAGTCTCCTTTGTCCATTTTTTTTTTCATTCTATAGAAAACTTCACAAGGAAATATCTCATTCTTCTATTCACCCTCAATATCATCATCCACTCTTTCTCTATATATCCAAAAAAATGCATCATCATACAAATAAGACTATCAAATATCATCTTTCAACAAATGCCCTGCTAAGGGATTTTTTATTTCTTGCTGCCATGTAAATTCTCAAAAATCGGCATGCTCTCATCTTCCTCGCATTCTTCAAAGATTTTATACAGTACAAATCTGACATATCTATATTTCAGATAGCACATTCAACACATACATAATAAAAGTTAACTAAAATGAGAGCAAGTAATGTACCTTATTAGTGATCAGTATTATAGAAGACTTACACAATGTACAATCTATTTAGCATAGCAAGATTGGCCTTCGATAACAATGTCATTATCATGCAATATGCTTCACTCCCTTACCATGCTCAGTTTCCTCCAAGCTACTAAATAAATGCACAAAATGATGCAATAAATTTGTAAATTTTTCTAGAAATCTTACATAGCATATTACCATTCAACAATGCTACATCTTCATTCCCTTAACCTTCTCAGTGAAATATTGATGAGTCATGAGGTAGCCCTACACTCAACCATACAAATACAAGCGTGTACGCATGATCCAATTGAACTCCATAGATGGACTAGTAGTGGGACCTAGATAGTTACACGTTGATCGCAATTCGTTGTCTTCCCACCTGGACTAGTAATTGCTTTATCATGTATGGTTTAGTCCAGCATAAGGTGTATGATGTGATTTCTAACACTAACTACTCCTAAACAAAATGAAAAATAATCTTGATCTAAGCTAATAAATAATAAGAAACAAAAGCTAAACTAGCCTAAGGGCAATGAGTATCCATCCTTAATCATCCATACGCATCTTGGACTTTGTGTACTACTTCTAGGATTACCAAATACATATTACTTGAAGCACTACTAGATACGCTACTAGGTTACCAAGTAGTTACACTTAAATGTTTGTGATTAAGATGTACCCATTCTACATTTAACAACAGAAATAGTAAATGATGATAAATGAAATATTAACTAAGAAAATAATAAATAATCCACAATTAAACAATTAAAGACTAAGTGAATGCTACCATGATGGATTAATCTCGATCTTTATTATCAGTTGTGTGCATGTCCAAGTACGTCACACTCGAACAAAGGTTTTGTACAATTACAAACATCACACTATCGACATGCACTAGGGAAAGAACTGAACTAAATGAAAACTAACAAAAAGATCCTACTCTAAAACTTACCAAAAGACTCCCTTCCTATGTGCCCGAATGCTATATTTATAGGCCTATACAGGAATCACAATATCATGTATTTGATATCGTGATCCATGCTACGATATTATGTACCCGATAACAAGGATTCAATATCAGGACCTAGCAAATCACAATTCATCATGCCCCCACGAGTGAATAACAACTTGTCCTTGAGTCATGAGAATAAGTTTAATTGATTACATAGTAGATAGGTATGAGATTATTGACTAGCTAGGAATTACTCATGTCATAGTGTGGAATTAAACAAAACAAAATTGGTACACAGGCACAGAATTATAAAAGAAAAAATTTGTTGGAACTCATGTGGTTTTTGGTGATGGTGGCCCCTCCATGGATCTCTTCCCCTTATCTTGTGCTCTAGGCTTTGAAAATGGATATCTCTGAAGGAGTGCCTAAAGTTTTTCCTCTTTGGTTTAGGGGTCATGTGTCATCCATGATAATGTTCCAATATTTGATGAATTCGGCACCTCCCATGGGCATGGCAGTTGCAAAAACATTTGATTGGCCTTAATGTACCAAGCCACAAACAACCATCATTCCTCTTCATAGGCTCTGGCTTTATATTTGCATTCTTGGTAGTCCATGAGCTATCAAGCCAAATCTACTAGGACATCTTTTTATCCTTGGTAGCTGGTCTTGACCATGTCTATTTCAGAATTTGCTACCTCTAACCTCTATAGCGTCTTCTTATGTTCAGCAAATTCTACTTCATATTTAGCATAGGTGGCTACTATCTATTTTTCCAATTCTGTTCTTGGGCATCCTTCTGACAACATGGATAAGTTGGCATACCATAGATTTTCCAACTTCATGTACTCCATGAGATCTTGTATTTAAAGGTCCCATTTTTTCAGTTCTACTTGGTGGATGAAGGCATAAGTATCCAATATGGCCCACCAATCAATGTTCTGAGCACTAAGAGTGTTAATATGGGCTTTGATCATAAGGAGTTCTTTCTCAATCACCTACTTGTACATCCCACCTAATCTCTAAAATGCTCCTTGAGCTTCTCATGTTGCTTGGCCTCATTCTGCCACAAGCTTATTTCAATCACCATCTTCTAATGAGTCATGTGTACCTCCTCCATTGAGAGGGTTTTGTTTTCTCTAGCCAAGAAATTCATATCTTGGTTGACCCTTATTAATTATTTTCATAATTTTTGAAAATTTTCCTCAAAAACATTCTTCTATTTTTCTATTGTGGTCAACCGAAGATTTTCAGTGGCAAGCTATTTATTTTCTTCTTGTAAGGCCTTAAGCGTTTTGGCATGTGCATACATTTGAGCTTGTGCCTTGGAAGCATCCCAATTAGCCTTCTCTTTTTCCTCTACCACTCTTTTATTCTCTTCTAGCAATTTATTTAGCTGTTCCATCTAGAATGACTCTAGCTGGTTTGCAAGGATGAATTGGAATGGATCCTAGTGTGTGGCTTGTAAGGAGATGAACTTCTCTTGGAGTCTCTTGAACTCCTCCTCTACATGTTCGGCCCAAACCTCTACCATGAACAACTTTCCTTTTGTAGAGATGAGTTCTAACTGTGTTTCTATGACATCTTGAGGGATGTCAAACAAGGATGTCATCACTTGTCATGTATGCAACAACTGATTCAAAACAACCTCATGATCTATAAGAGTCATTGAGGGACCTTCCAAGGTTTGAGCATCACGTACTCCTATAAAATCTGCTGGTGGCACAATAGGGACATTAAATGATTCTTTGATGTGGTCTGCAATGACTTCTGTGACTCTTGCTACATCCTAGTGCTGCATGACCACTACTGTGGCACCTTCACCAATTTCTAATTACACATGGAAAGATGCAGCATTCTAGAGATCTGTCATGACCAGTGTGATTCCCCTCCTCCTTTTTGGATGGAAACCTTGCCCCATGTGCAATCAATTGAAACTATGGGTTGTATAGCTTCATCAATGATCTTGAAGAGGTTTTCCTCATCACGGCTTCCCCAACTGACCATTTTAGCAATGGCCCAGAAATGGCTCATTGATGGTCGATAGTCCTACGACGATGGTGGCAGTTGGTCTTGCTAGCCCATGGGTTGTGTATTAGGCCCTGCTTCATGTTGTTGACTAGGCCTTGTGTTTGGAAGTTGGCTGGGCCTAGCTATTTGAGGTGTAGTGGGCCCCACTATCTATTCTTGCTCAAGCTCTAGTGTCTCCATAGCATTTTTCCTTAGGGATGGTGGCTTCAGTAATTTAGCAAATGAGGCATTTTGAGCCTTTTTGGGGACATCATTGGTGTACCCTAGAATTCTAGAACATTGGCATAGATTCCTGATTAGGTAAGAAAAAGGCAATGTAAACTTCTCTATCCTACATTCTTCAAACCACCTTAAAATTTCTATGAGATATAGATAGGGTAGGTTTGGCATCAACCTTGTCCATCAAGATGGTACTTCCTCTAGTAGCATAGGTGGAAATCCTATTTAGTTCTTTTTTTGGAAAAATGTGATACGTGTCAATTTTAAAGTAAATCCTCTCTTCATGTATGAGCTCTCCATATGTTTTATCATCCTTGTCGTATTCCCTTTTTAATCATATCTTTCACGCATTAGCATCAAAGTGAGTGGATAGGTGAGCAACCTTGGGCCCTATATTCAGAAGGTTCAAAAATTTTAAAATGGCCTTGGTAGAGAAATCAACAGAAATCCCACCAATATCAATAGTGGTGCCTTCTTCCTTTTGTGCCAAAATTTGTATGTCTCCCTTAGGTACCAATCACCACTCCCAGAGAGAACAAACCATAGTGAAAAACCTTTAAGTTGGTCTTTGATTACCTTAATGGAAAATTTAGTAAAAGGTCCAAAATTGAGTTCTACAATCACAACTGCTAATGTGGACCTTTCATAAATTGCCTGAACACATTTTAGGGACAACATGAGATGTTGTCCCTATTTAGGTGCCCTGCCATCTCCACCTCTGACATGCCCTAATTGCATAGTATTAGGAGGTTCTTGATGAATGCTAAATTATTATGCCTCTTGCTTTGTATATTCTTCAGGAGGTGCTTGGCCTCTACCTCTCCTTGGCCATTTGGATGCACCTTGAGAGGGTCCTCCTTATTGTCCTCATTTAGGGACCATCTACAATCACACAGGACTAACTATTAGTAAGGCTATTTACAAAATTTGATTTATACCTTACTCCTTGCCCTTAATAGTTTCATTTCTTACCTAGTGTGATTCAATGTTAGAAATTTTCGTGAAAATTTCCATAAAATTTTTAATATTAGGCCCAATTTGATTAAGTGACTCTAAAAAATAATTTTCATTGTCTAGGTGAAGAAATAAAATTAATTTTTCAAATTATTTTAGAAATTTTAAGGTCACTTACCCTTTATGATATCCTTCGGGCAACAAGGAATTTCAAAAAACTATGTGCAACTTGGAGCATACCCTTCCCCCATGACTAAGTTAAACACTCTAGGTTTAAGCAGGTTCGATCGAAATGAGAATTGAAGTGTTAATGAGCAAGATATTGATGTTTGAAAAATAGGTGCACAAGATTGAAAATTCATGGAAGAAAATTCAACAACTCCCCTCGCATCAATAGTGAAAAATGATGTTGACATGCATAGGGGGGTCCATATATATAGTTTTTGTAGACGCGATATCATGTACCCACTAGTACGGACCCGATATCATGTTAGACCCAATATCAAGTACCCAATATAACTTCCCTTCTAAAATAGGGTACTTGGCATAATTGATAAATTTTCAAATTTCAAAGGCCAAAAATGAAGGATTTAAGGTTAATTTGAAAGAGATAGGGTAACGTCAAAGAGACCTAAAGGCAACCAAAAGTGTAATGAAGTAGAATTTTGCAATGAAGTTCATGAATGGAGTGATAAAAAAGGACATGTAGTAGTACACAAGAATGTTTGAATTAAAATGATGATAAGGAAAAGGATAATTTTATTAATGCAATACTTGGAGGGTATAAAATGATGTGGTGATGTGCAATAAGTGCAAATTATAAAAGTTACCCAAGTGGATCCTCCCCAAAGTAGGTTCCTACCTATCATGCCCTTACGTAACCACACCTTAAAATGTCCATAGGCATTAAAAGGGTTAAATGCAATCCACACCAGTGCAACAAAACACACACATGTAAATACCACTATGATGAGGTATGAGTTCTATACCACACAAGATACAAGTCCCAAAAATACTTAGACAATAGGGTGAAACAAATCGTAGAATGAATTGCAGAGATCAAGATGTGAGGTAACTGACTCTGGGCACAATGAATCCGAAGTGTGGGGTATGATTAATGTATCCTTAGCCTTTCACTCCAAAATCAAGACCAAGTCCATGCCTCTGATCAGTGACATCGCATTCTTTCATTCAAGGATGAACAACCATAAGAGCATCATGACAGTAAGGTGTACAATCACTTGGCATTTTGTCTAAGGGAGGAGTGATTTGGAATTTCTTTGTAGCACATTTTTCTTGATTTCTTCTTTGTGTTTTCTATTGTTATTTTATCTTTTTTTTCTTGTTTGGCCACTTTGGCACTTTGTTTTTTTTTTTTTTCAAAAGTGATCCAAAGAAGCTGCCAACCTTCAGGCATGGATGCATGTCTTTTCAATGGGACCCCCCAAAATAGCATTGAGATCCTTTATTGAGTACCTTTATCACAACTCTTACTCCCATTTTTTGTTAGATCTACAAGGATCTTAGTATAACCAAACTACATGATAGCACCTACAGATGTCACCAAAGAGAATCCACAAGTCCCCTTAATGTCACATCCTAGCCATTCCCTTCTTAGTCCATCACTCTTTGCTCTAGGCATAATGAGTACAAAGTTACTTTTAAGTTATAATGATGACAAGAATATCATTGTACCTATAGTAGAACCTCTTATTCATAGAATGGAGGGTTGGACATTGTGGGCACACTGTCGAAATAATTAATCACCTAAGACTTGATAGCATAGAACAACACCTCAACCAACAAGGCACGTGAGTATTTTATTCACCAATGAGATTATCCTCAAAAAGATAAAACATCAAATTGAAAATGAAAAACTAGAAAACAAAAAATTGAAAAATTAAAGAAAAGGAAAACAACATTTACTAATTCTACTTATTAGAATGAAGGATATCCCCCATGACTAAACCCTTGAGTATGGATAGAATTAATAAATGAAAAATTTGGATCCATGCATGTTGGAAACATTAGGGTCTGGTCATATCCAAACCACTGGGTGTCTTTTGATGTGGTGGTAGGAATGTACCCAAATTAGGGTTCACACACTTGATTAAAGTAGACATAGTGGGGCAAATTATAAGATGTGGTCATGTTATAAGGAGTTGACCCAGTATGGCACCCGCAACCGAAAGATGGTATGCAAGGATCGATATGTCTTCCCAAGTTGTTATATTCATTGGGCTGCATGGTTGTTGGAGTGTTGATTAGTGGTCTACATAAGGTAACCAAAGGTGTTGAGTTTAAAGAGGAAGATGCATCATAGTGTTAGGCTTGTGCTGAGTTGGTGGATGCAGTGGGTTTAGAACCGTGCTCTCTCTTTCTATGGTCATGCCTAAAGAAAGGACACTTCCAATGTTGTGGAAGACCTCCATTGTTGTTGATAGTAGCAACACAAGTAACATTCGTGGGTTGATGTTGTGGTGCAAAATTTATTGGCACAACTGGTGGCAATATAGAAGGAGGTGAAGGATGAAAATATTGAGGGTGAGGAGAAGTGTAAGGAACATGAGGTGATGATCTTGTTAGAGAGGACATGAGTTGATAGTACTTGGGAGAATGATAACGATGAGGTGAAGTAGAGGATGTTGATCTAGTTGGATAAACAGAGTGTTGAACATAATAAGCACTTGGTTTCGGTTAGTACAAAGGGTGTGGTCTATTTGGTGGTGGCCTCCCCCATGACTGGTGGTTCTACCACTGTGGTTGAACACGGTACGTCTGTATGAAATCTAGATGTAGCATTCCTCCCAAATGCTCAAGTAAATGTGATAAGATTGGACATTGAACTTTGAGGTGATCGTACAGGAAAACATTACATTGATATGTATGATTGGTAGTTAAGCTCCTATTCTTATTTTCTTCAACCCTTCTTTCTAATTGTCGAGTGGTGTTCTGTCCTATTTCTTGGCTTGGCATGGTTCCACCTCTAATAATGTTGGCATATTCTCCACATTTTTCATGTACCCATTCTATCATCTTATTAATCTTTGCCTCAATTTCCTCTATTGATCATATTATTGGCAAAGATGATTCCACCTCCGTGAGGTGAGTTGATTTTTCCTTTTCATGGACCTGTGTTATTTTGAGATTTTGGTCCTATTGAGATTTTTCAACATTCTCCCATTTGGCTATTTCTCCTTCTTCTTTTGCTACCTACATGATAAGCTCTTGGAATTGGTGGGTTCATAGTTCATATAGTTGACCTAGGGCATACATCCCTAGGGTCTCCCTTATTTCATTACAGAGCCCATCCATGATGTGATACATTATCCTTTCCTCAAAGAACCCATGGCCTGGGCATTTTTTTAACAATGAATAGTATCTTTCTAAGGCCATGTCCAAGGGTTCATGTTGCCCTTGTTTCCACTCTTGGATTTGTCTCCTCAGGGCTAACACTCTTGCATAGGTTTGATATTTTTCATTGAAGAGGTCTACCATGGTCGGCCAACGGTGACTTGATTATGGTTTTAATGATCTATACCATACTTTTTCTTGGTCAACGAGTGTCATAGCAAAGAAATTAAGTCTTTCTCATCCATTATCAATATTTTTTCATACATAGGCATCATAGAAGGCTTGTAAATGATATTGTAGATCTAAATCATAGCCTCCTAAAAACTTGGGAAAGTTATTTAAATCAAGCCAGGGTAGAAAGCTTTTCTTACAATGCCTACGAGGTATTTGAATAGCCTTGTGTATATGCATTAGGCTCTTAGTGACTAGCAAGGGTTCATCGTTACTAAGTAAGTTATGAGTTGGTGAGTTGGGATGATGTTGTCTTTGTTCATGTTAGCATTCCTGACCTTGCCCATGGGTTCAATTTTTATTTCTATGTTGACCCCTTGAGACATGGTCATCTATGTCATGACCTAACATTGAAGGAGTAGAGGAAGAGAAAGAACCAAAAGACTCATCATAACTTTGGTAAGTCTCCCAATCATCCCCAAATAAATTCTTGTTAACTATTGAGAAGGTCCTAGGCCTTACGAGCCCCCTCATTCTATGGGATGTCCCATCCTCACTAAGGGTGTCTAGGTTGGATGACAAGAGCCCTTGAGTATCGTTATGGGGTTCATGAACATATGAAACTCCTACATAAGATTGAGTACTCCAAACTTCTTCATCGTCATATATTTCATTGCTTCTTCAATTAATTGCCTCACTAGTAGTTGTGTTACCATTGTCTTGTGAGAGAGACATTATTGTGAATTATGTGTGACTCATTTGCAAGTAATTTCTTTCTAAAAGATATATCATTAATTCTTCATTACAATGATCTTGTATGATATAACTAATCTAGATAACTAGCACTCCCTAGCAGTGGCACCAATGATGAGCGGCGAGGTACCCCTACCCTCACTCATACAAATACAAACGTGTATGCATGATCCGGTCGAACTTTGCAGACGGACTAGTTGTGGCACCTAGATAGTTACACGTTGATCACAGTTTGCTGTCTTCCCACCTAGACTAAGAATTGCTTTGTTAGGTATGATTTAGTCTAGTATGAGGTGTATGATGTGATTCCTAACACTAACTACTCCTGAAGACAATGAAAAATAATTTTGATTTAAGCTAATAAATAATAAGAAAAATAAAGCTAAACTAGCCTAAGGGAAATGAGTATCTGTCCTTAATCATCTGTACACATCTTGGACTTCATGTACTACTTTTGGGATTACCAAACACATATTACTTGAAGCACTACTAGATACACTATTAGGTTACCAAGTAGTTACACTTAAATGTTCATGATTAAGATGTACACATTTCACATTTAACAAAAGAAATAGTAAATGAAAATAAAGAAATATTAACTAAGAAAACAATAAATAATCCAAAATTAAACAATTAAAGATTAGGTGAATGCTGCCATGATGGAGTAATCTTGATCTTTATTACCAGTTGTATGCATGTCCAAGTGCATCACACTCGAACAAAGGTTCTGTACAATTACAAACATCACACTATAGGCATGCACTAGGGAAAGAACTAAACTAAATGAAAACTGAAAAAAAGACTCTACTCTAAAACTTACCAAAAGACTTCCTTCTTGTGTGCCCGAATGCTATATTTATAAGCCTACACAGAAATCACAATATCGTGTATTTGATATCATTATCCAGGCTGCAATACCACATACCTGATATTGAGGATCTAATATCGGGGCCTAGAAAACCACAATTCACCAAATATCTTTGACAAGATTGACCTTCATTATTTATGCAATGATCAATGCTCTTCACTTCCTTAACATGCTCACATTCCTCCTGGTGGTTTCTTTGCACAAAATGAGATGGCAAATTCTTTGAGGTGGTTTTTAGTTTTTTACCTCATACCATACAATGCAAACTTATGCAAGTCACATATATACTGTGATTCACATATTATAATGTAAGTTGTAATTTATGGGATAGGTTGCAAGGGTCTGTGAGTAGTACTATCCCACGTTCAAGAAAGTGCAAGATACTAAGAGTAGCAGTCTCACACAATTTTTAGTGTAAATACAATCTAATCATCTAGTAGGCAAAAAATGCTTGAAATTTACCCCAACTGGAAGACATGACACCTTCTAGAAGACTTTAGTACATGCACTACAATATGCTACAAGTAGCATTAACTCATAGTATACATAACATATTAAAAAATACCCATATGTATAACAACAAAAACTAAAGATTAACAGCCAAGGTAGAATAACCTCTTGGGATACAAACACTTTTATTGTAAACTTAGTATTTAATTCAAAAATTTAAGAATAGTCATTAGATGATAATAAAGTATGATGAGTTAAAAACCTTAGTATGACATTAGGAATTGTATAAGTTTTCACGTTTGATAAATTGAAATAACTAATCTAATGGATGTAGCTTTAGCCTTATGTTACCTATCATCCATTACAACAAGGTTAAGAGATATGGTTATCTATTGGAAGAGTACCAGCTCTTTCTTGCATGTATTTCATATAGGTACAGTAGGTTATATAAAAACTAGAAATTAAGGTAATCATTGATATGAAAGAAATACTCAAATTTTATAATAGCCAAGACTAAGTAATTACTACAGAAGGCATAAGAATCTCTTGGGCTACCATGTCTTAAGCTTAGTATTTAATTAGAAAAGGTATGAATAGTCATTAGATGAATGTTAAGTGTGATAACTAGGAAACATAAGAAGGACAATAGGAATCATAAAAGTTTTCATATTTATTATTAGATAGAGTATGTGATTTTCATTTATGATTTAATCTTAGATGTTAATTTAAACATTGTGTTACATTGAGCTCAAACCATAACATTACTTTAGGGTTTAGGGTTAAGAAAGTCACAATCACCACTAGGAAGATGAAACCTTCTTGTAATTTTGACCTACCAAAAGACATGAAACATTTTAGAAGTCCAGTTTAGATGGAGTGTGAGACACTATGAGTAGATTTGAAACTATAAGTAATTATTCCCTACTGGAAGGTTTGAATTCCTTCCAGATGATCCTTTACCTTTTGAAGAATGCTAGTGTGCACTTCCTATACTTAGACCTTGCTACCGAGTGTTCCTCTACCTTCCAGAAGCCACAATCTCCAAGCAATTATTTGCAACCAAAAGGTCTTAATGCCTCCTAGATGATCGTCAGCCTTTTGGGTGATCCTCTTCCTTCTGATAGCCTCAAATTCCAAGTAATTATTTCCTACCAAAAGGTTTGAGTAACTCCCGATTAGGACTTTGAGAGGGCGTTAGTTGCATGTCCTCATAGTTTAGCTAGAATTTGTAATAGGATAACCCTCTACCTTCTAAAAGCCACAATCTCCAAACAATTATTCATAATCAAAAAATTTTAATGACTTCAAGATGACCCTCTTCCTTCCAGTAGCATCAAATTACAAGCAATTATTCCCTTCTGGAAGGTCTAGGTACCTTTTGATTGGGACTATGAGAAGGTGTTAGTTGCACTCCCTCACAGTTCAACTAGATTCATATCTAAATGGCCCTTTGCCTTCCAAAAGCTAGGACCTTTGAGTAATTGTACTCTTCTGGAAGGTTTAAGTGCCTTCCGTTATAGACTACGGGAGGGTAATAGTTGCACTATGTCGCAATTCAATTAGAATTTGCAACTAAATGATCCTCTGCCTTCTGAAAGCCACAATCTCCAAGCAATTATTCACAACCTAAAGGTATTAATTCCTTCCAAATGATCTTCAGCATCTGGCTGACCCTCTTCCTTTCGGTAGCATCAAATTATAAGGAATTTTTTCCTTCTAGAAGGTTTGAATGCCTTCCAATAGAATCTACTGGAGGGTGCTAGTTTCACTCCCTCATAGTTCAACTAGATTTGCATCCATAAGGCCCTTTTCCTTCTAGAAGCTAAGATCTTGGAGCAATTGTACCCTTTCAACAAGTTTGAGTACCTTCCAATAGGGACTATGGGACGGTGTTGGTCGCACATGTTTGCGATTTAGCTAGAATTTGCAACTAGATGATCCTCTACCTTTTGAAAGCCATAATCTCCAAGCAATTATTCGCAACCAGAAGGTCTTAATACCTTCCAACTAATCTTTAGCCTTTTGAATGACCCTCTTCCTTTCAATAACATCAAATTACAAGAAATTTTTCCCTTCTGATGAGCCGCGATATAGCATCAGTTGCGATATCGTGTACGTAATATCGTAGCCCATTGCCAGTTCTATAAATAAGAGGCAGCTTTCCCTTGTTTCCTCATCTAGATCTAGACCCTTAGCCAAACTATAGTATTTTTACCATTCCAAAGTTAGAATAATTTCCATGTGCCCGTAGTAGGAGTCTCAAAGTGAATGGATCTTTATTCAAGCAAATTGTACCTGAGCACACATTTGTCTACAATAATAAAGACAAACTTTCTGATAAACCTTGTAGCATGTGGATTAAGCTAAATAGGATTTAATTACTGTTAAATTTTTAAATGCTTTCTTGATAATTAATCTCTCTCAACCCTTAACTCCCCTAGTTAAGTGCATTCATTACAACCACTTCGATCACGTGTGTAATGCTTGGTAACCCAGTAACGAATAACGTTTGGTAATCCCAGCAACGTTACACTGGTTTAGGGTGTGTACAGTAAGCAGGAATGGATACTGGTACTAGGATAATTAGAACTTAGTTAATGGAAATTAGTTAATTAGTCTCTTCACCTTTCCCCTATTAGCATAGGTGTTAAAAAGATAAAAAGACATAAAAATCATACACCTCAGGCTTACTTAACCATACAACCATGATAATACAAGTAAGTCTGAGAAGATAATGATTGATTAACCTTAAGTGTTCCATTAGGGCCTGTAAGCACTTAGTCCTTAGAGTTTGACCGGATTGCATGTGAGACACTCGTATTCGTATGGCTGAGTGTAGGGGTACCTCGTCACTCATCATTGGCACCATTGCTGGGGGCTTAGTTGTTTATGCACTACGTAGAACATAGGAAATCATCTACATCATTGGTAGCTAGAATGAACCCTTAGGGTTGATCAAAAGAAAAATAAGATAATAGTAAATAGCACATTGAACAAGACTAAAATGTCTTCTTCTTCAAAAAAAAGCACTTCACCACCTAGGACCAACACTAGAGACAGTCGGCGACACAACACACATAACCAAAATCTGCTTGTTCCTCAACAATTCTATGTGGTATATATTCATCACGATGAGTATATACCTGACTTTACCTTTGTCTTCCATCAAGACAAACAACTACGTTGGAGAGAATTGGAGGGTAACATAGTGTTGCCTTCAGATAGAGCCACCCCCAACATGCTCCTTTGTTCCCTCACATGAATCAGCATGTCACAGTTATACACAGAGTATGTTGCATGTGATTACGACACAAGGGACTACCATCTTATAGAAGCGCAACGTCAACGGGACTTGCAGCAGGAGAGTTATCATACATCATTGAAGGGCAAAGGACCCCATGACGCTTCACCTGTCATAAGAAAAATTAAGGGTGGTGAACCTATTTCAATAAGTTCTCCACAAAATGATGTTCCCCCTCCTAACAATAGTGAGAAGGTGGTGTATCAGAACCTTCACTCCATAATACACAACACTAGTTCTGATCCCTACAAACACCAAGTGTTCAATGAGGGAACACAAACACAAGATAAGGATGGGCATTCTGATCATCATCACCATCGGGGTCGAGATCACGGAAGAGAGGGTAGGAAACATCGTCATGGAGATGGTTCTCCTTCTTCTTCACCTTCATCGTCACATTCACCCTCTCCTTCAACATCAGGACACAATCATAAGGAACCTAACCATGAGGATAAGGGTAAGAAAAATGAGAAACCTGAATGAGAGAGTCAAGAGTGAGGACGAGGGCATTCTAGGGAATCATGGCATGGAATAAGGGAAAGTAGGGAACTACATAGACATCATAGATGCTATGAGAGAAATTGACCACGAAGAACCCCTACTTACAACCTGAAGCATGTTAGACATCACGGAGGTTGTTAGAATACCTACAAGGCACCAAAAAGATAGTAGGATCAAGAGACTAAACATGAATAATATCCCACGATTTGAGGGAGGATACAATGTTGATCCTCAGAACCACTTATAGGCATTTCACAATGCATGTGTCTTGCAAAACATTGAAAATAAGTGGCACAAACTAAAGTTGTTCCCAAGGACACTGATAAAAGAAGCAGAAAGTTGGTACCAGTCCTTAGAACCGAAATCCATTCAAAGGTGGAGTACGATGCTAAAACTGTTTAACAATAAATATCAAATGTACTCCCGAGTGTCCAACTTGCGAAAGCAAATCCAAGGATGGAAGCAGGGAAATCATGAACCCTTGGATGCTACCATGGGCCGATATTATGCACTATTACATCATTGCATGGGTCATGGTTATGCACAACAGGATCAATTACGCCATCTCGTAGATGGACTTAGGCATGAAACCAGGAGAACCCTTGGAATGTATGCCCAAGGGAGATTATCGGAGCTTAGGTCCCATCATATCCATAGATTGCTGGAACAAGTAGCTAAGGAAGAAAGAGAGCTATGTAAGAGAGAAAGTGCAGAAGAGTACAACCGTGATCCTTCCCTCCAAAAAAAGGGAGTGAGATTCTATGAGGAGGAGGATGAGTCACCACTTGAATAGTTGGTGAGTAGGAAAACCTTGTCACTCTAGAAACTAACAACAGAAGTGTCGGCCAAGGTAGATCAAATGTGGGACTCCTTAGATAGTAGATTTGAAACTGTTTTAAAAATCATAGAGGAGTCTAAGAAATGAAGTAGTGACTATGATAAAAAGAAGAAGAGGGATTTGGACCATGCACATAACAAAGGTAAGGGAAAAATGGCTATCACCAAAGAGGTTGTGGATTCTAATACAGACAATGACGATGGATGTGAGATATGCCAATATGACCATCCTAAGGGATGTTGCCCAGTAATCTCACACCTACAAGAGTCTAAGGTGTATGCCCTTAATCCACGACTTCACAAACAACAAGTACCTTGAAGGTTACCTTATCCCTAAGGTAACCCAAGGCAGTTTCACCAACCCTTAACATATTATCCAATTGGAACTCCACCACAACCTATTGAACAACATCAACAGTGGCAATACCCATAGTCATGGGGGATGCCACCACCAAGGCAACAATACCCTTACTGGCAACCAAATCACGTGCAACAGCCAATCTCTCCAAGTGACTCAATTGGTCATGCAACCCCACAACGTCACTACCAAGCTTGGGAGTATTATAGGACTCCTTCTCTTGGGAGAGACACACCACATCCATACCATCCTTCGAACCCAGCCGCGACTCTTACACCGATAGCTCCACTACCACCCGCTCCAGCGATGCAAGGGAAACTCCCCACTCAACCGCAGCAATGCAATGCTACGAGAGCTATGAACCTTTAACCCGCTACTAGTTCTAACAACTGTACAAAGAGAAGACCTTTCTTCAAAACCAACAATTCAAATAAGCTCTCACAACCACAAGTGGTTGAGCCATTAAATGCCTCTCCATCAAATAAGGCTTTGAAGCTTCCTTCAAACCAAAAATAGAGCTCAACGCACATGGCTATGTTAACACATACCATCACTAACTGGATCAAGGAAGGCCACCTTCTTAGGAAATTTTCTGATCTTAGAAGTCCTTTAATCTATCTCCAAGTCGCTGGGAATGAACCATGTAAAGCTCTTCTTGACTCAAGTTTCGTAGTCAACTTAATATCACAAGAAATGTATAAAGCCTGGAACCTGCCTCCACTAAAGAAGAGCAATATTCACTTAAAGCTGGCTAACCAGTCCATCACTGTTCCCTTGGGACTAGTGGAGGATATCGTTACCACTTTGTGTGGTTGGTCATACCCAATTGATTTCCTAGTGATCCAAGTAAACAATGACAAAGGAAACTTCCTAATAATAATGGGGAGGGCATGGCTAAGTACCATAAACACATGCCTAGGAATCCACAATATTTTCCTAGAAATATCTAAGGAAAATACTTATGGGAAGATCGAGAAGAAGAAGGTTCCATGCATCACATATAGTGATATAGAGGGTGATGGCGTACAGGAATGTTCAGCATTTCTTGCATGCAACCGGTGTGCCCATGAAGTTAACATACAAAAGTGCTTATATGTAGCAACCACACAACAAGAGAACACCTAGTGGTTGATAGCTAATCAAGAGAGCAACCCACCAATATGCATGGAACTAACTGAGGGAACAACATGCGCACACATCAAAAGCATAGATGCACTGGAGTACCCTTAATTTAAAAACACTAATCGAGGTAAGTTGGAAACTCTTAGAAAATTCAAACGAGTACTTTGATAGGAGAATACTAGTCTTTGTGCAATAGACCAAACCTTATCATGAACCTAGTACAATCTGTGCACATAGCACATCTGAGAGAGGACAACCTCGCTCATTATTTTGGATCTCTCCCTTCCAACACAATCATGGGGGAGATGGCCACCTATGCTGATCAATCCAGGCCCTCAGTTCCTTTTTAAGTTTTTTTACACGTTTTTGTTTTACAAATTTCTTTAAATTTTCTTGTTGTTGTTTTGCAACATCATTCATACCCTTTCATTTATTTGTGTGATTATTTATTTTGTTAAGTTTTGTCACCCAATAAGTGCTCCTAATGATGGCATGAACTGTATTCCAATGATTGCTAATGTTTGTTTTTTACCTTTAAGTTATGATGTTGATACTAAGGTATGGTTCTTTTGATATAACAGGCAATGAGTCCACATCATCCACGCATCCATGAAATTCTATGGTCTCTCTTGTTGGAACTATGCAGTCCCTTTCTTCAAAATAAATAATAAGAACTATCAATGAATCGGTGACTGGGCATTTCTCAAACTAAGGAAGGACTCAAGGACTGAAAAGGGTGTGACTTGAAGGCGATTTGATGCATTTGTGTTGGCCATTCTCTTGGGTGCTTGGATGTTTTCTTCTTGAGTTTTCTCACCGTTCCAATGCTACCCCATTATTGGGAAGCTAAAAAAATAAAAATAATAAGTCTTTGCATGGTGTGGTTCTCATGAAAAAACACAAAACAAAAAACAAAAAACAAACAGTGAGAATTCAAAGCACACCCCTTAGGAAGGAAAATCGGCGTTCTGAATCTTCACAGGGTTTTCAACGGCTTCCAAGGTTTCTGATCTGGATCTGGCCCCGGATCTGGTTCTCGTGTTGATTTTGGGACATTTGTCGTTGCTGCTGGCTGCGCGCAGAATTGCGCCCGTGCCCCTGCAAAACAGCAACACGCATTTTCTGGCATGCAGGGCAACGTGTGCCCGCCTGCAACATCAATGGCCCTTAGTCCGGCAGCTTCAACTTCGGCCAAAACAGTAACAATAATTGCTACAATAGCCTTTGAGTACATCTTAAAGGATGTAGGACGTGCTGGAAAAATGGAGATTGGATCGGATCAGATCAGGGTGCCCTAGCAGATATCGAGCAGATCTCACTGCCTATGAGATCGGATTGGATCAAGGCACCTTTGCGGATCAAAGCACCTTTGTAGATCTCAAGCAGATCTTGCTGTCTATTCTGTTTTGTGATCGTGGAAGAGAAGGCTCTCTGACCTGTTTTACATCAGCTCCTTTGGTTGCCATGTCACTAGATGGTGGCTCCACTTCTTCTGAGCCATTCTACAAGCTTCCTAATGATTTGTTTGAATCTATCACCCACGACATTTCTAGCAAGTATGTCTTTGTGCAAATTTTAGGCTACTTGCCCCGCTCTTCTAGCTTTTTGCATCATGTCAACTCTATTTGGAAAGATCGTGGTTTGATAGCTTCACATGTTCGATATTTATCTAATTCTTTTCTACTTGTTGAGTTTATTAACTCAGAGATGGTCTCTGAAGCTCTTAGCATTAGTGTCTTTCACCATCGTCATGCTTTATTGATTATTCGCAAGTGGACTCATTCTCTCAACCCAACTTCTCCTGAATTTTGGAAAGTCCCTTGTTTTGTAGAGTTACCGAATCTCCCCTTGATTTTCGAAAGAGTTGAAAGGGATATTGTGTCTCACCTTTGATTAATCAAACACACTGAATCCTTAGGTACACCTAGTGGCCTTCGCAAGACTCGATATATGATTGAAGTGGACTTNCTTCCTCTATTAGCAACAAGGTTCCTCCCACACCTAGGTCTCAAAGTAAGGTTACCAAAAAGCCACCTGCTCATGCTTCTTCATTAGCTAAGGGAAAACACCCATACGTTTTTATAGCTTCTAACAACCCTCCTATTGATGATGATGGATTTCAACCAGTTCCCCTTAGTAGGAAACGTCGGGGTATTCCTTTTACCAATGACGTTACACTTCAGTCCAACCAATCCACTCAAACTCTCTTACTCACCCATAATCCCTTTATTGCCATTAATCACAACCAAGAAATGATTTCTTTAGACATTGTTAACTCTGCAACTAGGGTGGGGGCCTCCTCCCCCTTCTCTAGATGTTAGTCTATTCTTGGAATGTTCGGGGGCTCTCCAATCACCTTCGAACACAGGTGGTCGGTGCTTTTATTCGCTCTCGACCTTTGCTTCCTGACTTCCTTCTCCTACAAGAGGTTAAAATTTCTACTCTGGATGCAATTATTGTAGGCAATAGCATCCTACCTAACACTATTGTCTTTTCAACAAATCATATTACTGGTCAAGGTGGTGCAGCCCTTATTATCAATAAATCCTGGTCTAACAAAATTCTCTCTCATGGTAGTCACACCTCTTTGTTTTGGGCTACTCTTCAAGGTGCTTCTGGTCCTTTTGGCATTTGTAATATTTATGCTCCCACTACTCCTACCACTAGGGCCAGTGTTTGGCAGTCTCTCCTTCACTATCTGCCTAACATTCCTTGGCTCTTTGGAGGTGATTTTAATATGATTGAACATCCTTATGATAAATTTGGTGGAGCCTCTTCTCAACTTACCAGCCTCGAGCTTTCTAGTTAGAGTGATGTTAAGGAGCACTTTTGTCTCTCTGATGCTGCCAGCTCTAACGTCGATCGTGAAGGTTGGTTTACTTGGTCCAACCTTAGGATTGGTGCTAATCGCATTTGTGAGTGACTTGATCGATTTTATTTCTCTAGTTATTCCTCATGGTTTTGTGATGGTCATGTTAAGGTCCACCTTGATGCTACCCTCTCAGACCACTTTCCAATTTCTCTCACTTTGACCTTTGGTTCTAAATCTTTAGCTCAACATCGTCAACTTTTTCGCATGAATGCCTCTTTATTTCTTACTCCTTCTGGTAAAGGTATTTTGACATCTCTTTGGAATGTAGAGAGAAGGCCATCAGGAAATTTAGGATGGATTGACTGGTGGTTGCGTGCCACTTCTCATATTTGCAACTTTGCTTGCTGGTTGGGCAAGCAATATGCTAAGAAACATAGGTCTATTGAGGCGAATGTTAGTTCTGAATTGCAACAACTTAACTCTGCACTTCAACATGACCCTTTTAATGTTGCTCTTCAACAACAACTAACTTATGTTCACTCAGTTAAACAAAAATGGGATATGTACTCTGCTAGAAGTGCTCTCATCAAGAGTCGTCTCAATTGGTTAAAAATTGAGGGAGAACCTTGTAAAGAGTTCTTCAAATTTTTAAAGGGTAGAGGTACTTTCCCTACTATAGAACATTTGGAAGTGAATGGCCAACCTACCTCTAATCCTCATATTATAAATGGTTTTCTTGAACAACATTTTCAATGCCTCTTTGTCTCTAATGGGTTTGATCAAGATGAGTTTTCTACTAACTCAGATCACCTACCTAGTATTGTCCATAGTAGTCACAATCATCTTCTTGCTCAAGATATCTCTCTTTCTGAAATCAAGGCTGCTATGTTTAGCCTGGCCAATGATAAAGCCCCTGGTTTTGATGGCATCCCCATTGAGTTTTTTAAGAATCATTGGGATATTATGGGTTCAGACCTCTCTTATGTTTTTGCAGAAGCCATAAATCAATAGTCTCTCGGTCTTGAGTTAAATAGAGGTGTCATCCGTCTTATTCCTAAAATAGGTGATCCTTCATTGATTGGTAACTGGTGTCCAATCACTCTCCTTAACTCTGTTTACAAGATTTTGGCTAAATGTCTTGCTAATAGATTGAAGCTAATTATCCCTCAGATCATTACCCCAATGTAAACAGGATTTGTTAAGGGTAGGTATATTCTTGATAATGTTGTTGCGGCTTGGGAAGGTATGCAATGGGCCGAGGACTCCAATCAAAACATTGCTTTTCTTAAGCTTGATTATGCTAGAGCGTATGACAAAATTGAGTGGAAATTTGTTATTGCTTGCCTTCATAAATATGGTTTTCACATTAATTTTATTAAAATGGTGGAGACTCTTTTTGCCGATGTCGATGCCCTTGTGGCTACTAACGTTGGCTTAACTAATTGCTTCAAGTTTGAGTGCTCTGTTAGGCAAGGTTGTCCTCTTGCTCCTTACCTCTTCATTCTTGCTGTAGACTTTTTGTGTCATGCTATTCATAAGGATAAGGAACAAAATTTGCTTCAAGGTATTTTCATTGATCATAATGTTCCTTCCTTATTGAATATGCATTTTGCTGATGACTCATTCTTTATGATAAAAAATGATGCTCTTATTGCTGATCGTCTTTTTTATCGCATTGATCAATATTGTAGACTCTCTGGCTCTCAGATTAATTGGTTCAAATCTTCTATCTTTTGCAACAAAGAGGTTCAAGCCTGGGCGTTGTCTAAGTCTTGGCAATTTTTAGGAAAGGATCAAGTTTTTAAGCTTCTTGGCATTCCCTTTTCTTTTGGCGGATCATCCAAAACATTATGGGATGTCACTGTGAAGAAACTTGAACAAAAGCTTATTAAGTGGAAGGAAAAGAAGCTATCTATGGCTGGTAAATTTATTGTCTGCAAGCATATTCTCCAAGCTACCCATGTGTATTACTCTTCTTGTTGGGCTCCTAGCATCTCTGCTTATCGTCGCATTGATCAACTAGTCAAACACTTTCTTTGGAACAGTAGCCATACTAAGAAAGGATTTTGTCGGGTTGCTTGGAACGTCTGTACTTCTCATAAAGAGGACGGCAGTTTGGGCCTCATTGATTGCTACAAACAGGGCATTGTGTTATGTGCCAAATGGATGGCCAAATGCTTATTTGGCTCTGAACCTTGGAAGCTTCTTTTCCTTAAACACATACAGCTTGGGAAGCCCAAAGGTAGTAATTATTGGAAAAATACTCATTTCCTTAACTGGATTCTTTTTCCCACTAATATTACCATTTCTGGTTCTGTTGTCATCAAACACATTTGGAAGGCATGGTGTTATCTCATCCAGTTTTGGAACTTTAACACTATCACTATTTCTTCCTCTACACTTGATAAGCTTTCTCCTTGGTGGATTCCCATTCACAATGAACTTTGGACCATTAAGCGTCCTCGTCTATGTAGCACTTGGGATAAGCTTGGCATCTCCTCCCTCTCCTCTCTTCACATTCATAATCATTGGATTACTTGGACTGAATGTTACCTTATTTACGGTATTAATGCTGCTCAAAAGTCTACCTTTTGTACGATTTTGGATAGCTTAAACAAAAGTGTTGTTATTCAAGACTCCCTTGGTGGTTTTTTAGATCTTTCTTGGATTTCTGGTCATCAAGCTTTTCCCTATCATTCTAAGATTGTTTACTCTCTTATTAATTCCACTACTAATATTTGGCCTAGATTCAACCATGTTTGGCAAGTTAATCTTAATGTGCAGGTTTGGAAGCAACGTATTCAGACTATTTGGACTACTCCTACTTCTTTAAAGATTCAACACTTTCTGTGGTATCTGATTCATCAAGGTCTTCCTGTGGGTGTTCGACGCTCTCATCTGGGGGTTCCTGACCCGCGATGTCCTATTTGTCATAGGGAAGATGCATTTACTCACTATTTTTTTCTTGTCCCCTTGTTCATAGCTCTTGGCTTTGGTGTGGCAGGTTTTTACAGGGTTTTCGACCAAGCTTGGATGAGGTTCTTTTTGGTGACACTCCACATCTTCAAGGCTCTTTGATGTATATTTGGTGTCACCTTCGTCCCCTTATTCTCCATGCTATTTGAAAATTTCATTGTAATGTGGTTTTTCAACATGATTCTCCTACTAATATTCTCTCCTTGTCTATTCAAGGAGACATTGTTCAATAGCTAATGCTGCAGTTGAGCTCTTGAACTTTTTCTCTCCTGTTTTTCCTAATTTCTTTTAGTTTCTCCTCTTTTGAGGTGAGCTTTTCCCCTTTGGCTGTTAGTGTCTCCTTCTTTGAGACCTCTTCATATTTTTTGACCCTCTCTTTTATCCCCTTTGTACTATTTTCTTTTTTCTCTATTAATTCAATTTATTTTTTGGGGTCCGACACCCCCCCAAAGCACACCCCTTAGATGAAATAATCATTTGGGCTACAAGCACTAGTTATGGAACTAAAATAAATATGTTCCCTCTAACTAAGGCCCTTCTCACTTCCTACTTTCTCCTCTTTTGTTTCATCGGAATGGTGGTGCCTCTTTGATGGAGGCATTCTTGTTACTTCAGGTGGATGGATGGGCCAAATGTATTAATGTAAAGTTTCTTGATGTGGATTGTTTGTGGCTGGATTTTGAATGAGATCTACTAAGCCACCTTAACCATTAATACACAAGGGACTGTACATCACCTTGTTCTTAAGACTCCATTCCATTCTCTTCTTTCCATCCTTCTTTCTCCATTTATCACCTCATTGCCGGTTGTATTAGTAGTCCATATTTTGGTGGATGCATTGTTTTCTTTTTGGTAAATTCTTATGGTTAAGACTTTAACTCTTGTCTCCAAATGACATTCCTAGAGCCTATGGACTCTTTGAATGTGGGATTGTTAGGGCATTAATGGCATGAACCTGCTTTGGGGAGGATCCACTGGCATTCCTATTTGATGCATCCATTAATTTCTTTCCCTTAAACATTTTCACAATCACCATTTATTTTGTTCATCTCCATCTTTGACATCGATTTTATTGGTATGGCCATTGTTTCTTTTTCTCCATATTTCTTATTCCTTATCTTTCTCCATTCTAATCGCTACCGAAGGTTCACTCTCAGTCATGGGGGTCCTAGTCCAATTTTTTCAATTTTCTCCTAACCCCTACACCTTGGGTAGTCACCAATATTATATCTCCAGATCCGCATTAGCCATGTCACAACTCAGCCAATGGACCTTACACCGAAGCAAGGTATCAATTGAATTATGATTCATTTACCCTTGCTAATATAAGATTGTGCTATGTGTGTAGATGGAAATCATACATCAATGGATGGGATCTGGAGGAAACACTTGGAATGGACTGGTGCTGAAGTAGTTATGAAAGGAACGAGATTGATGGTGCACCAATCGATGAATAATGAAAAGCGCAATCTTGGTGTCGACAACAACAAACTTCTTCTTTTTCTCTCTCTTTCTCCTCTCTTCTCTCTCAGCTACCAAATAAGTTTGGATGTCAAATGTGTATAGTGTTCACTCTTGTTTTCATGAACACTATGTTTGCCATGTATTGTAATGATGATCTGTTCACATGTCACCCCTTTCACCATTAGTATCATTCAAGTCAATAATACCATACCTTCCTAATATTTTGTAAGGAACTCGAGGATGAGTTTTCATTTATTCATGCTAGTATGATAAGCCGCGATCTCACATCAGCCGTAATATTGCGTCCATGATATCACATCGGCCCCTACGATATCGTGTACACAATATCGTAGCTGGTCGCTAGTTCTATAAATAAGAGGCAACTTTCCCTTGTTTCCTCATCTAGATCTAGACCCTTAGCCAAACTATAGTAGTTTTACCATTCCAGAGTTAGAATAATTTCCATGTGCCCGCAATAGGAGTCTAAAAGTGAACGGATCTTTATTCGAGAAAATTGTACTTGAGCACACATTTGTGTACGGTAATAAAGATGAACTTTCTGATAAACCTTGCAGCATGTGGACAAAGCTAAATATGATCTAATTACTGTTAAATATTTAAATGTTGATGAGTGGTGAGGTACCCCTACACTCAACCATACGAAATGAGCGTCGCACGCACGATCCGGTCGAACTCCGCAGATGGACTAGTTGTGGCACCTAGATAGTTAGCCTTAGGTCACAGTTCGATGTCTTCCCACCTAGACTAGTTTTGCATATCTCACGTATGGTTTAGTCTAGATGAGGTGTATGATGTGTTCTAATTCTAACGCTACTCCTGATGGCAGTGGAAAATAATATTAACTAAGCTAAGCTATGATGGAAAGGGTAAGAAAATCTAATCTAGCCTAAGTGTGACGAGCAACCAATTCCTTGATCAACCATACACATCTTGGACTTCGTGCATGACTACCACTGGGACTACCAAGCATAACTCCTAGGTACGCCACTAGGATTACCAAGCGCAGATCCCAAATACGCCACTAGGTTACCAAGTGTAGATCCTAGATACGCCACTGGGCTACCAAGCAGTCACACTTAAATGCTCGTAATCAAGTCATACTCATTCTGCTTATAGGAGTTTAAGGGTGAGAGACTAATCGCGATGAGTAACCGATTCCTTGACTAGCCATACACATCCGTAGATGCTCGTAATCAAGTCGTACTCACACCGCGCTATGAAAGCAATAAATAACATTAAATGAATAACAAATAAATAAACTAAGTGAATGCTACAATGATAAAGTAATCTTGATCTTTATTGCCGGTCATGTGCATGTCCAAGTACTGCACACTCGAATAAAGACACTGTACAATTACATTCACCACATTGCGGGCAGACACGAGAAAAAATCTAACTCTGGAGGGATCAAACTGCCAGATCTTCGCTACTCTAAAACTAGGATTTCGAACAAGGGAGAGTTGCATCTTTTTTATAGATATGGCGGCAGACTGCGATATCGCATACGCGATATCATAGGGGAAGATGCGATATCGCGTATGCGATATCGCGTAGGCGATATCGCAGGGGATGCGATATCGTGGCGGACACAATATCGCGTATGTGATATCATGGCCTATGCGAATCGCATCTCATCATACCCCCACAACTGAATAAAAACTCATCCTCGAGTTACAAGGAGAACAAGCTTTAGTGATTACACAGTGGATAGGTATGGGATTATTAACTAGAAAAAGAAATGGACTAATGCCGCAGTGTGGGAAGACACAACACAGAGAAAAAATACTACAACTACAAAAATGTGGAACTCATGTAGTTCCTGGTGGTGGTGGCTCCTCCATGGGTGCTTTCCCTTTGTCACATGCTCCAAGCTTTGAAGGTTGACGACGCTGAAGAATATCCTGGAGCTTCTCCTCTTCGATCCGGGGATCTTGTGCCATCCATGCTGATGCTCCGATGTTTGATGGAGTCGGCACTTCCCACGGACAGAGTAGTTGCGGGAACATCTAATTAGCTTTGACGTACCATGCCGCGAACACCTGTCGTTCCTCTTCATAGGCTCTGGCTTTGTCTTGGTATTCGTGAAGTTCTATTAGCCATTGAGCCAAGTTGGTTGCCACATCTTTCTATCCTTGGTAGCTTTATTTTACCACCGCGAGTTCAGAATTTGCGACGTCTAGTTTTTCAGCCAACTTCTTTCACTCTGCAAATTCTGCTTCATATTTGATATGGGTGGAAGCTACCTGCTGCTTGAGCTCTGACCTCGGGCATCCTGCTGTTAACATGGCTAGGTTGGCATATCGAAGGTTTGTCAACTCCATGTATTTGGTTAAGTCTTGGATCTGCAGGTCCCGGTTCTTAATTTTCGCTTGGTGGGCGTAGGCATAAGTGTCCAATATGGCCCCCTAATCAGTGTGCTGAGCACTGATGTTATTGATTTGAGCTTTGGTCATATGGATCTCCTTCTCTAGGATTTGTTTGTACATTCCCACTTGATCACGGAAATGCTCCTTCAGCTTCTCGTGTTGTTTAGCCTCATTCTGCCACGCACTAATCTCAATGGCTGATTTTTGTCGAATAGCGCGAACCTCCTCCATTGAGAGGATTCGATTTTCTCTGGCTAAACGGCTTACATCTCGGTTGACTCGAATGAATTGTTCTCGCAATTGATGAAACTGTTCATCGAGAACATTCTTTTGTTTCTCCACAGAAGTCAACCGAACATTATCTGCAACCAACTACTTATTCTCTTCTTGTAAGGCCTTGAGTGCCTTAAGATGTGCATGAGTTTGTGCTTGAGCTGCGGAGGCATCCCAAGTGGCCGTCTCCTTTTCTTCTGCCACCTTCTTATTTTCTGCAATTAGTTTTGTTAGTTGCTCAGTTCTAAAATTGTCTAGCTGGTCTGCGGGAACAAATCGCAAAGGATCCCGCTATGCTGCTTGTAAGGTTACGAGCTGCTCTTGTAGTTTCTGCACTTCAGCTTCAGCATGCTCTGCCCTTACTTCGAATAGGACCAACTTCCCCTTTGTGGAAATGAGGTCTGATTGAATTGCCGATACATCCAAACAGGGACGTCAAAACTTGTCCTATTTGAAGCAATCTGTCCAATGCATCCTCATGTTTCGTAGGAGTCATTGAGGTTCCGACAATAGTTTGAGCATCCTGTGCTCCTGAAAGATCCACCAGTGGTACAATAGGCACGTTAAAGGACTCTTTGATGTGGTTAGCGATCATTTCAGCAACTCCCGTAGCATCCTGGTGTTGCATGACCACTACAATGGCCCCTTCACCAGTCTCTAACTGCATTTGAAAAGATGTCGCGTGTCCAAAGATCTGTTGTGACCATCTACTTTTCCCTCCTCATGTTTGCATTGATAACTCACCCCGTGTACGATCTACTAAAATAGTAGGCTAGTTGGCATCATCGATGACATGGAAGAGGTTTACGTCATCATGACTTCCCTAACTAACCGTCTTGACAATGACCCTAAGATGGCTCATCGACGGTCTGTAGTCTTGCGGCAGTGGCTGATCCTGGCCTGTGCTGGGTCCTGCTTCTTATTGTTGGCTAGGACCTGTGGCTAGAGGCTGACTGGGTCCTGCAAGTTGAGTTGCAGGTGATCCAGTCATCTGTTCTTCTTCTTCTTCATCTGGTCCCAGCTCTTCACCAGTGCTCTTTCTTGGAGCTGGTGCCTTTAACAATTTAGCATAAGAAGCATTTTGGGCCTTTCGGAGGACATCATTTGTATATCCCCGAATACCAACACGTCGGCACAGTTTTCTGATAAGGCAGGGAAAAGGAAGTGCCATCTTCCCTAACTTTCGTTCTTCGAATCGCCTTAGGATCTCTGTCAAATATAGATGGGGAAGGTTAGCATTAACCTTTCCCATCAACACTACACATCCTCTCGCCACATATGTTGATATTCTTTTCAAACCTTTTGTGGGAAAGAGATGATAGGTTCTGATTTTAAAATAAACCCGCTCTTCCGTCGTCAGCTCACCAAAAGCTTTATCTCTGCCAAAAGCCTTCTCTAACCAATCTTTTCACACATCAGGGTCTGATCAGGTGGATAACTGAGCAACATGGGGGCCTGAATTCAGAAGGTTTAACACTTCCGAGATTGCTTGTGCAAAAAAATCTACTATCACACCACCGATGTTAACCGTGGTGCCTTGCTCCTTATTGTGCCAGAATAGGTACATCTCACCTAAGTACCAGGCACTGTTTTCAGAGAGGACAGGCCATAAGGGAGACCCTTTAAGGTGATCCCTAATAGCCTCAGGGGTGAACTCTGTAAAAGATTCAAAGTTAAGTTCCACAATCACCGAAGTAATTGTGGACTTCATATGGATAGCTTGAATGCATTCTAGGGGCAATGTGAGTTGTTGTCCCGGTTCAGGTGCAGCAACAACTCCTCCTTCTGCCTGCTTGGACTGTCTGGTAGGAGGTTCTTCTTGATGGATACTGAATGAGTGCACGTCCTGTTCGGTATGTTGTCAAGTAGGACCTTGCCTTCTACCTCTCCTAGGTTGTTTTGCTCCACCTTGGGCAGGACCCTCCTGCTATGAACGTTTTGGGGCCATCTACAATCACACGGGCCAAACGTTAGTAAGGTTGTTTTCAAATTCAAGTTATACCTTACTACATGCCTTTAATTGAAGATCTTATGTTGTTATGTAATCGTGCCAGAAAATTATAATGATGGATCCTATGACTTAGGTGGGTTTCATTGTTAATCTCCCTGCGTACTTAAGGGTTATATAATTTTTGGCACAATTTTTCTAAGTGTTAGTATTAATTACCCTAATTGATGTTCTTTGGCAATGACAAATTTCAAAAAAATTTAGGCACTTTTCAGCAAGTGTCTCTCCCCCACGACTAAACTGAACACTCCAAGTTCAAGCAGGTTCAAACGGAATTAAAATCGAAGTACCAGCGCACGAGATATAAGTGGAAAAGCAAGGGTCACGCAATCACAATTCGTAGAGAAAAAATTGCAAAAATTCCCCCCACGTAAATGGCCAAATGATGCTAAGTGTTACAGCGGGGGTTCCTATTTATAGGGAAATAGGACGCGATATCGCATACGGTACATCGCATACGCGATATCTCATCCCAACTAAGGTGAGACACATGAAAAAGATCAAATTTTTTAATGATTTTCTTTAAATTATTGGTGTAAAACGAGGACATTGACAAGGATGAATATATGCAAGGGTAATTACATGAATTCGAGAGGCACTTTGAATGATAATGATGTGAATTTAGCAATTAAAAATTTGGCAGTTATGAAGAAAAGGGAATGTAATGGTACATTGGAATGTTAAAGTTGTGAGGTTTAATAAATGGGAAAGAAACTTATGAAAATTAAGCTAAGGGTAAGAAATTATGTGTTCTAGCTAGAGAATTAATGAAGATTACAACAAAATTACACAAGTGGGTCCTCCCTAATGCAGGTGTCAACCTATTATGCCCTTGTGTAACCACACTTAAAGTGTCCGTGGGCTCTAGAAGGGTTAAATGTAATCTGCACTAACTCCACAAAACACACACATGTAAATATCACCAGAATGAGATGAAAATTTTATGTTACATGGGACACGAGCTATAATTACACAAACAGTGAGATGAGATGAAGTGTAGAAAGGGATCGTAGAGATTGGGACATGAGATATGTGACCCAGGGCATAATGAATCTTGTGTGTAAAGCATGATTAACGTGTCATTAACCTGTCATTCCAAGATCAAGACCAAGTCCATTCCTCTAAACAGTGACATCGCATTGTTTCATCCCATGATGAACAACTATGAGAGTACCATAACAACAAGGCGTACGATCACTTGGCATTTAGTACAAGGGAGGAGTGATTTTTATTTTATGGCACTTTCTTTTTCTTTTTCTCTCTCTTCTTTTTTTTCTTTTTCACTTTATAAATCCAGAGAAGCTGCCAACCTTCAGGCATGGGTGCATGTCTTTCCAGTGGGACCCCCTAGAATAGCTTTTGAATTTTGAGTGCCCTTTTGATTACTCTTACTCCCATTTTTCATTAGATCTACAAGGATCTTAGTACAACCACATTGCATGATAACTCCCACAGACGTCACCAAAGAGAATCCACAAGTCCCCTTGATGTCACACCCTAATCATTCCCTCTTGGTCCATCCTTCTTCATTCTAGGTACAATAACACAAAATTAATTTTAAGTTTAAAAATTTCAAAAATATCATTGTACCCTTGAACAGAACCTCTTTATTTATAGAGTGGATGAGTGGATGTAGTGGGCTCACTGTTTGAAATAATTGATTACTCATGACTTAATAACATAGAACACATTTCAACCAACGATCCACATGAGTGTTTTATTCGTAGATGAGATTACTTACACAAACATGAAAATACAAACACACAAACACACAAAAAAGATAAAAAGATAAAAAGATAAAACAAAAAGTTGAAAAATGAAAAACTGAAAAACAAAAAGTTGTAAAATTAAAGAAAATGAAAAATATTTATTATAAATGGAAAATATTGAAATGGGGTATATCCCCCATAACTAAATGGTTGAGTATGGCAAGGATTAATAAATGGAAAATAAGAATCCTTGCATATTGGAAGTATTGGAACCGATCTATACTTATCCCCTCGGGGTTCACACACTTGATTATAATAAGCATAGTGGAGCACTTTATACGATGTAGTTCCTGAATAACGAGTTGACCCACTATGATGTTTAGGATCGTTAGATGGTATGCAAGGATTGGGTTGATGCCTCCCATGGTTGTGTTCATTGGGCTGATCCCTCCCATGGTTGTGTTCATTGGGCTGTATGGCTATATGGTTGTTGGAGTATCTCTGTACGAACTCTGGATGTAGCGTATTTCCCCAATGCTCATGTAGATGTAACAAGACTGGGCATTGGCCCTTGGGGTGATCGTACAGGCATATGTTGCATTCTTATGTATGATTAGCAGTTGAGCACTTATTCCCTTCGTTCTTTCTTTTCGAATGTCTATTGTTTTGTCCTGCCTCTTGGGTTGTCAAAAATCTATCTCCAATGATGTTGATATACTCTACACACTTTTGATTCATCCATTCCAACATCTTATTGATCTTTGCCTTGGCTTCTTCTAACAATTGTTGTATTGGCAAAGATGATGTTTCCACCTTGAGATTTGTTGATCTCTCCTTATTATGATCAGGGACCTTTATTGAGTTAATATTTTGGTCCCGTTGATGTTTTTCAACACTCTCCCATCTAGCTAATTCTCCTTCTTCTTTTGCTACCTGCTTAATAAGCTCTTGGATTTGATGGGTTCGTAGGTTGTATAGTTGACCTCGGGCATACGTTCCTAAGGTCTCTCTAGTTTCATTACATAGCCCATCAATGATATGGTACATTAGCCTTTCCTCGGAAAACCCATGGCTTGGACAGTTGTTTAACAGTGAATAATATCTTTCTAAGGTCATGTCCAAGGGTTCATGTTGTGCTTGTTTCCACTCTTGGATTTGTTTCCTCAAGGCTGACACTCCTGCGTAGGTTTGATATTTTTCGTTAAACACCTCTACCATTGTTGACCAGCATCGTATTGAATTTGGTTTTAACGATCTATACCATACTTTAGCTTGGTCAACGAGTGTCATAGGAAAGAGCTTCAGTTTTTGCCAACTATTATCAATGTTATTCCATGTGCAGGCATCGTAGAAGGCTAGTAAATGTTGATGCGGATCTAAGTCATAGCCTCATGAAAATTTGGGAAAGTTGTTTAAATCGAGCCTGGGTAGTTGGCTCTCTTTACAATGCCTACGTGAGATTCGAACAACCTCTTGTATTTGCGTTAAGCTTGTAGTGGCCAGTGGGGGTTTATCGTCATCAGGTAAGTTAGGCTTCCGTGCATTATGATGACATTGTTTTTGTTCATGCTTATAGAAAACTCTCACTTTAGGTTGTATACTCCAATCTTCATCGTTATATAGCTCATTGGTTCTCCAATGAACTTCCTCACTAAGTGTGGCATTATTATCGTCTTGTAGGAGAGGCATTGTTGTGTGTGAATTTATGCGTGACTTTTTATAATTATTTCTCCTTTCTAAGAGATGTATCGTTAAGTTCTTTACAGCGACCTTGTATGATACAAGTAATCTAGATAACTAGCACCATCCCCGGCAATGGAGCCAATGATGAGTGGCAAAGTACCCCTACACTCAACCATACGAAACAAGTGTCGCACGCGCGATCCGGTCGAACTCCGCAGATGGACTAGTTGTGGCACCTAGATAGTTAGCCTTAGGTCGCAATTCGTTGTCTTCCCACCTAGACTAGTTTTGCATATGTCACGTAAGGTTTAGTCTAGATGAGGTGTATGATGTGTTCTAATTCTAATGCTACTTCTGATGGCAGTGGAAAATAATATTAACTAAGCTAAGCTATGAGGGAAAGGGTAAGAAAATCTAATCTAGCCTAAGTACGACGAGCAACCGATTCCTTGATCAACCATACACATCTTGGACTCCGTGCACGACTACCACTGGGACTACCAAGCGTAGCTCCTAGGTACGCCACTGGGATTACCAAGCGCAGATCCAAAATACGCCACTGGGTTGCCAAGCGTAGATCCTGGATACGCCACTGGGCTACCAAGCAGTCACATTTAAATGCTCGTAATCAAGTCATACTCACACCGCGCTATGAAAGTAATAAATAACATTAAATAAATAACAAATAAATAAACTAAGTGAATGCTGCAATGACGAAGTAATCTCGATCTTTATTGCCGGTCATGTGCGTGTCCAAGTACGGCACACTCGAATAAAGACACCGTACAATTACATTCACCACACTGCGGGCAGACACAAGAAAAAATCTAACTCTGGAGGGATCAAACTGCTAGAGCTTCACTACTCTAAAACTGGGATGTCGAACAAGGGAGAGCCGCATCTTAGTTATAGATATGGCGGCAGACTGCGATATCGCGTCTCATCAAATGCTTTCTTAGATAATTAATCTCTTTCAACCCTTAACTCCCCTAGTTAAGTACATTCAGTACGACCGCTTTAAGCACATGTGTAATGCTTGGTAACCCAGTAACAAATAGCATTTGGTAATCCTAGCAGCGTTACGCTGGTTCAAGGTGTGTACGGTAAGTGGGAACGGATACTGGTGCTAGGATAATTAGAACTTAGTTAATTAGTCTCTTCACCTTTCCCCTATTAGCATAGGCGTTAAAAAGATAAAAAGACATAAAAATCATACACCTCAAGCTTACTTAACCATACGACCGTGACAATACAAGTAAGTCTGGGAAGACAACGATTGATTAACCTTAAGTGTTTCGTTAGGGTGCATAAGCACTTAGTCCTTGGAGTTTGATCGGATCGCGTGTGAGACGCTCATATTCGTATGGTTGAGTGTAGGGGTACCTCGCCACTCATCACCTTCCAAAAGGTTTGGGTGCCTTCTGGTTGGGATTGTGGAAGGGTGCTAGCCGCACTTCTTCGCAATTTAGCTAGAATGTGCGACTAGATGATCCCCTACCTTCCAAAAGCTAAGATCTTGGAGCAATTGTACCCTTTCAAAAGGTCTAAATGCCTTTCGGTAGGGACTACAGAAGGGTGCTAGTGGCACTGCCTCACAATTCAACTAGAATTTACAACTGAATGACCCTCTACCTTCTAGAAGCCACAATCTCCAAGCAATTATTCACACCCAGAAGGTTTTAATGCCTCCTTGTTGATATTCAACCTTTCATATGACCATCTTTCTTTTAGTAGCATCAAATTATAAGTAATTATTCCTTTCTAGAAAGTTTGGGTACCTTCCAATTGGGACTACGAGAGGGTGCTAGTCATACTCCCTCGTAGTTCAACTAGAATCTGCAATCAAATAACCCTCTGCCTTCTGGTAGCCAAGATCTTGGAGTAATTGTACCCTCAAATCGATAAGGACTACAAGAGGGTGCCAGTCGCACTGCTTCATAGTTCAACTAGAATTTACAACCGAATGACCCTCTACCTTCTAGAAGCCACAATCTCCAAGCAATTATTTGGAACCAAAAGGTCTTAATGCCTTCCATATGATCTTCAGCCTTTTGGATGACCCTTTTCCTTTCAGTTGCATCAAATTACAAGTAATTGTTTCCCACCGGAAAGTTTGGGTGCCTTCTGATTGAGCCTGCGGAAGGGTCCTAGGTGCACTTTCTCGTAGTTTGTAGGAGATGCAAGCATATGCAAGTCGCAGTTCATCATCATCAACATGAGTATGCATTTATATCAATATAAAACACATCCATGAGCATGATAACACATTATCCATATATATTTTAAAAAAAATTCACATCATACATACCCATGCCCTCACCAACCACATCATAAGTAATGAGAAGAAGGGTAACCTTTGTAATTGCCTGAGAACAAGGGTATCCTTGTTCCACGGTGTAGACGCACTCTACTACGTCACTTGCCACATGTACAATACACTTGATGTTTGATGCTTTTTGCTCGTACGTTGTTATTAATGATAGCCGCCTTGTTTGACTTAAAGAAGGTTAAATGAAGCTCAGCAGTATTTGGGCTCGTAAATCGTAATATTTATACTGCGAGGGCAACCTTGGCGGCTGTAGGCACTGTACTGCGGCTGGTCGTGGTGAGGAAGAAGGAAAAACGAGTTTATTAAAAAAAAAAAAACAAACAGAGACAAAACAAACTTGACCATGCCTCCCTCCCTCTAAGTGCCATGGTCATCACATATTTCTAGCATTCCATCAAAAATCATGCAGGATTTAACCACTGTTACTATACGACCAATTCCACTACTGGTCCTCAAAATGTCCGCGTATGCCTTTCGGAGTCGGAGAGAAAATGATTCTGGATTAACAGGGACCTTTGGAAAAAACCCACACAGATGAACACGTTTTGGAAAATAACCATCAAAGATTACGATCTTTTGAAATCGTCTACTACGCATCCAATGAATGTTTTCCTTTGTTTCTTTTTTCTTAATGGTTGGAAAATAAAATATAATAATAATAAGCCAAAAAACTTCATCAATATCCATGTCGGCATAGATTCCTCCTAGAATCTGCAAGCCCGAGCTCCAGCTATATCTACAGCTCAAGGCATTGCTTAGGTTTCATCCGCCCAAAGTTGCAAGCAAGACCTGCGGCTGAGCTATGGCAGAAGATAGAGATGTGAGAGATGCTGCTTTCATTTTGCAAAGAATGAATGGTTTTCGCTGCGGAGTATATCCCCATAACAAAACTGGAAGGTTTGAAGTAAAAGTCTGGTATGCGCTGCTGGTTTTTATTTCAAATGCACTCATGCAAATGCTGAGCTTGTTCCTGTGAGAGACATTATGATCCACTTACAAGTTACTTGCGTGTGCTTGCAGGGATAACACTATAGCATGCTCCAAAAAAACCTATCTATGGCTTGGTAACTTGTCTAACCTCGAATTCCTTTGATACTTTCTGCCGTCTTTCACTCTCTCATCTAAAAATGAATTTGAGGCAGGTTATCACTTTTGTGAAGAAGCTGCTGCGAGGACTGCAGATAAAGCTATTATTACCATGAGCAGCGGCACGCGTCAAAACTTAGATTCTTCCATGAAGCTTAACTATCGCTTAAGTGATTATGATTCTAGTTATATAGCTGAGGTAATCAAGGTCTGGTTGCCTGCAAAAATCCAAAGAGAATAATCTCCTTCCTAGTTGTTTTATCATTAAGCATTTAAGGCAACCGAGCTTTGTACTTTTACCTGATTTACAAGTTTAATCCTAACCTTCCAACCTTTGCACTTGTACGGTTATAGCTATATATTTTGGTTCATAAGCATAATGTTATCTTTCTCCCTCTTGGATGAGCCAAGACTTCCTGTTGATTAACGTGCTTAATTCAATTCCTTCTTCCACATGGTTTGGTTTATGATTCCAGCTTAAAGCCATGCCAAAGGATAAAATGATCTACAAGCTAAGATGCCAAGCCCGCGGTGATTCCCGACGTTGTACAGAGGTGAGCTTCAATAATCCTATACATTTAACAATACTATGTACAGAGTTGAGCTTCAATAATCCTATACATTTAACAATACTACGGTATTTTGATTGCTTTATAATTTTTGCACTACGGTTACATTGTATGGTTGCAGGGCTTGCTTCCCCATGCTAAACATGATCTTGAGCACGCCATTAGACGTAGGAAGTCAGAGATCCAGCAAAGTGGGGTAAAAGACTAAGTCAGAAAAGAAGAAACATCAACATCATCGCTCTTTCTAATTCTGTTAAAACACAATACAATGGAGTCAGTCTCACCATTACCTGTTTTCTGTTATATAAGAAAAATGGTTGGTACTGGACAGTGTTTCCCTTACTTGGATGGATGGCTGGTATATCCCTAAGTTGTTGAATAAAAATGTGTGCCCAAGTTAAATTGGTCAACTTTTTCCTTATCGTACAGAATTTCTATCTTCTATGTATCCGGGTTATCCAATCATTAAAAATTTGGGCTGACTTGAATTTTTTCTCGTTGTACCAGACATTTTTTCCAATTCTTGTACGGACATTTTAAACTTTAATTATATGATACAATGCTTCTCACATGTATATTGCGGCATATATGATACCATCTCCGGAAAGGATTATCTACTCGCTGAGAGATAATGAGGAGAAAAAACATTAACTTCTAAAAGGCTAACTGTGTTGCACGTGCAATTAAAATTTTTAATGAAAATTTTAAATTATTGAGATTAATTCAGGAGAGAAATTGCAACCATGGTAATTTAAGAGATTTACTAATACCAAGAAACCAAAGGTATGGCAATTTAAGACAAATTTTTAAAATCAAAACAAGTAAAGCTGTGGCAAGAAAAAATAATTTTTGGATTGGAAAACCTTTAAGCCAACATTTCAACTCAAGATGGCATAACTTAAGATATTATGGTTTGAAAGAATTTTTCCGCCCTTAAAAACTAAAACTAAAAGTGTAAAGGAACCTTGTCTCTTGAAATATTCAAACATTTCCCTTGATTATATTGACTTTTAATTAAGTGTTTCTTTAACAAAAATAAGTGTAGTTTAGATTTTTGCCTCTATTTTATAGGCCTTAACTTTTTGGCCTATGGTGAAATATAGGGATCTATCATAACCTTGTTAAAATTAAGAACCTATACAATTTTAGTTCTAAGACAAAGCTAAGTATTTTATAATTTATTTAAGTGAACGGCATTTTAACAGATTCCAACTATTGAGGTAACTTTTGCAAAATTGCTACATAGTTAAAATGTTAAACAATCATAAAGATTACTATTTATAATACCAAAACCATGGTAGGGATAAAAGTTGTGGTTGTTTTTGCCCATTAAAATTTATCACGTGCATCTAAGATTTAGTTCTTCTAGAAATTCTAGAAGAAGTTTCTTTTAAGAATGAATTCCTACCACTAGAGCTTAAGGTCTTAGGGACCATGATTTAGAGTGATGGTAACATTTAGAGTGAATCTTCGATACTAAATAGATAAGATAAAAAAAATTCAAAATTCAACTTTAGAAAAAATGAACACCCATGTGACTGATAAGAACACCCATGTGACAAGTAGACAAAAAAATTTCTTAAAAGGATAAGCCTCTAGATTGATGTCGGTGTCGATAATTGAGGTGTAATGTGACAACACAGTCCTCCTGACAGTGATGGCCCAAGCGGGTTTTTGTTCACATTTAAGTTCGCATTGAGAGATTCTCCTCATGTCTCTATTCAGTCCAGTTTGCTCTCAAAGTATCTCTAGAAGTATTTTGACTCCTTCGAAAATCTTTTCCAGTCTAGAAGTATTTTGACTCCAAAAATCTTTTCCTTTGTCTGGAACGTGGCTAACGGTTCATCCTATGTGTTCAATGAAATCGGTGCAATCTTTTGGAAACGATAGCAATAAAGTAACGTCTTGCACTCTTAGATAGCTGTCATCCTTTGCAGCAATCAATGTCACGTGGCCTACTTTCGCTGCCCACGATGGTAAAAATGAAGAAACTTGCAACCAAAACGGTCCAGGAACTGAGCCCACCGACTTGGGCTTTTGGAATATGCTTTTGTTTTCGTTTTCATTTACATTTTACAGTGCATCAAATTTTGCCGTTTGAATTTGGGACCATAAGCAACCAATAGTCTGTTTCTTCGTTTGGCACTATTACAAGATAACCAAGAATGACCCTCACATGAGAGAATCAATAAGTGTTATGCGATAAAACTGTGTTTGCCTGGCAAGATGTTTTTGTTTGGCACTATGGCAAGATAAGAAAAACAACTCTGTGACTGTCACATCAGAGAATCAATCAATAAAGGTTATGTGGTAAAGCCTTGTTTGATTGGCAACACGTTCTTGTCCAACCTTTGTCTCGTCTAGTGATCTTGCTTTTGGCTGCCCTACCTGTTTTGTCCCATCAACCAACCGCACCATATTTCAAAACATAAGGCCCACACAAATGGCCATCTAGATCAAAAGATGCCCTAGGCTTGCAATTTTATTTGAAGAGGAAGAGATGAATGCCATGACTCCATTCATGTGTGTCAATAATGTTTACTTAAATAACAAAAGCTAGGCTTTATAAAATTTGCATTGGTGTAAATGTGCAATGGTAAAAATTATGGTAAAGTGATAATTCTACAAGACTATAAATCATAAATCATAAGAACAATAGCAAAAAATACCGGGGGGAATTATAATAAGTAAAATATGAAAATTTAGTTTAATTGGCTAAGAGCCATAAAGCTTAAGGCCTATTCTCAACTTTTTAAAAATGTCATGCAAAAAATGAAACACTTGTGTCACCCAAAAAAATGAAACACTTTCTACCTTTAAAAATGTTTGTCATTCAAAATATGAAATACTCTTTTTAAATACTACTATCCCCCTACAAACTTTTTAAATACTACTATTTTCTTTTCTTTTTAAACACTACTCTCCCCCTACAAACTTTTTAAACACTACTTTTTTGTAATCCCTTGTACCAGTTTCAATCTCCTCATAGCAAAGGAGAGTTAGAAATGGAGAATGGGGAGGAGTAGATGGTGTTGTTTGTAGTGCTGGTAGTATGGTTTTGTTAAACATTCTTTATCCAAAGGCAAGGAAATGTTTGGTTACTCATCCTTTAAGCATTTTGTTGATGGTTAAGTCAAACCTCTATTGACTTTTTTAGGCTATACACTGTTGGCCATCTTATATATAATCTAGTAGTAAGTGTTTTAGCCTAGCAATTATAAATAACAAGTTTAGTTAACATTTTGTATTCTATGGGCTAATGAGAAAACATCCTACTTGAATATATATGAAATGAAATTAAAGCTTTGTTATGTTCGAAAACTTATAGGATCTACTGGATAAATGTTGCATTTTCATGAAAAATAAAGATAGACTATATGAATTGACCAAGCACTAATGGGAGCATAAAAAAATCATATAAGTTTTTTGCTATAACATTATAACATTATCTCACATGGGTAGTCATATCACAAGAAAGAAACACATGAAACTCATCTTTATGGACTCTTGATCTACACAACCTACAATTGCACTCTTCTTGACGGAGTTGAATCTGTCTTTCACTTTCACTTATAAGATGATAAGAACTTCAGTGAGGCTTGCTGATAGCATTCTAATACTTGATTAGAATCTATCTAGTTTATTAGGTCTAATGTGACTGATGAGACGCAGATTGCACAAGCCGCGATATCGCATCCCCTGCGATATCGCATACGTGATATCGTGTCTTTCCCTGCAATATCGCGTACACGATATCACGGTCCGCCACCATATCTATAAATAAGAGGCGGCACTCCTCTCATTTCTAATCCTAAGCATAAAGTAGCGAAGCTCTGGCGGATTGATCACCCCAGAGATAGAATATTTTCCATGTGCCCGCAGTAGGAGTCCCCCAAGTGAACGGTTCTTTATTCGAGCAGCTTTGTACCTGAACGAAAGTTGTGTACGGCAATAAAGACGAGCTTTGTGGATAAATCTTGCAGTGCATGGATAGGTTTAATTAATGTTATTTACTACTTTCCTAGT
>MNCI01006224.1:356082-369753 GCA_015680685.1 Gnetum montanum
ACAATAATTTTCTAAAATTTGCATCATATTTTGCATACCTTCTCCAATAGTGGAGATCAAGGCAACATTATCTAAATATAAAAGAAGGTTCACTACTTAGGATCCAATTCTAAATGCATGACTATCTTGCCCATTGTACAAGTATTCCTACATCTCATTAATAAAGATACTAAAGAGAGTAGGACAAAGTAGGCAACCTTTCTTAAATCCAATTTTTTTCATGAATTGAAATTTTTTCTTTGACTTGCTATATAATTTTAATAATCCCTTCTGATGAGCGGCGAGGTACCCCTATGCCCAACCATATGAATCACAAGGGTTCAGACACGATCTGGTTGAATTTTGTGGATGGGACTAGTTGTGGCATCTAGATCATTAGGCCTTAATCATAGTTCATTTTCTTCCCACTTGGACTAGTGGTAGCTTTGTCACATATGGTTTAGTCCAAAGTGAGGTGTATGATGTCGTTTAATTCTACTTGGCTTCTAGTGATGCTAAAGAGGTAAATTAATTAAGCTAATGAATGATGGAAACAAGATCTAAACTAGCCTATGTGCAATGAGTATTCGCTCTTAATCATCCATCTACGTCTAGTCAATATCATGGGACTACTTCTAGGATTTCTAAGCATCTATCACTAGGTGTGCCAAACGATACACTGTTGGATTACCAAGTACTTACACTTAAATGCTTGTGATTAAGGTGTACGCATTTTTCGTAATAAAAGGAATAGTAAATAGTAATAAATGAAAATGTTAACTAAAGAAAATAGTAAATACTTAAAAATTAAAGTAATAATAATCTAAGTGGATGCTACAATGATAGGGATAATCTTGATCTTTATTTCCAGTCATGTAACGTGTCCAAGTATGTCACGCTCAAACAAAGGTATCATACAATTACAAACATCACATTACAAGCATGCACTAGAAAAAATAGGACTCTAAGAAAGACTATCAAAAAATAAAAACTAAAACTAAAACTAAAACTATCGGGTCTCTAATATCAAGTATCTAATATTGGGACCTAACAAATTCAAGACTCATCATACCTCCACAACTGAATGAAAACTTGTCTTCAAGTCAAACATGAGGAAGAAGTTCTTTACAAAATATTGGAAAGGTATGGGATTATCGACTAACTTAAATAACAAACAAAAAAATTGACTCTTACATGCCATAGTGGTGTAGTACAAAAATGGGACACAATATTATAAGATAAAAATTGGGAAGCTCATGTAGTTCCTGAAGGCAGTGGCTCCTCCATTGGTTGCTTCCCTTTGTTGCTAGGCTTGTGAAATTTGTAACAATTAAGCAATGCCTGCAACCTTTCTTCTTCCATCCTTGGGTCATGTACCATCTAGGCTACTGAGCCGATGTGTTTTGGTGCCGATACATCCCAAGGACATGGAAATTGTAAGAACATCTAATTAGCCTTCACATACCAAGCTACAAACTGTCATTGTTCCTTCTCAAAGGTCCTAACTTTTTCTCTGAGTTCATGATAATCTGTTAATCTTCTAGCTAGCTTTGAGGCAACATCCTTCTATCCCTGGTAGCTGGCTTTAACCACTTCCAATTCCAAGTTTGCCACATGCAGCTTTTACAAAGTGTCTTTCTAATCTACAAACTTTTCTTCATATAATGCATAAGTGGTCACTACCTACTTCTTGAGCTCATTCTGAGGTTGACCTGCTATTAACATGGCAAGGTTGGCATATTTGAGGTTAGCCAATGCCATGTATTCCTTCAAATCTTTGATCTGTAGGTCTTTATTTTTAACTTTTGCCTAGTGGACCAAGGCATAACTATCCAAAATTGGTTGCCACTCAGGATTCTATGCTGACAGGGATTTAATGTGGCCTTTAGTCATCTAGATCTCTTTTTCATTTATTTGTTTGAACATGCCTACTTGGTCGTGGAAGTGTTCCTTCAGTTTCTCGTGCTTCTTGGCCTCATTCTACCACACACTAATTTCTATTATAGACTTTTGTCAAATAGCATGGACCTCCTCCATTGAGAGGGTTTTTTTTCCTCTAGCTAATCTACTGATGTCTTAGTTGACCCTTACCAATTGTTCTCTGAACTAGTGGACACTCTCCTCAAGAATGTTCTTCTACTTTTCGATGGTGGTCAACCTTGAATTCTCAGCAACGAGTTTCTTATTCTCCTCTTATGTGGCGATCAATGCCTTTTTGTATGCATGGGATTGCACATTAGTAGTAGAGGCATTCCAAACCACCTTCTCAATTTATTTTTTTTTGCAACTACGCTCTCCTTAGTCAACTTGGACAACAACTCTTTCCTAAATTTTTCTCGCTAGTTAGGCACAACAAATCAAGCAACATCTCTTCATTCAGCTCTCAAGGTAACCAACTCTTGTTGTAATCATTACACTTCTGCTTCTGCATGTTCTACCCTAACTTCAGCCATGACTAGCTTTCCTTTTGTGGTGATGAGATCTAATTGTGCTACAGTGACATCACTAGGGATGTCAAACAAAGCAGTCATCACTAGGTATGTCAAACAAAGTAGTCATCACTTGTCCCATCTACAACAATTAATCCAATACATCCTCATGCACCATAGGAGTCATTGAAGTCCTAGCTAGCATCTGCACATCTCTAGTCCCAATAAGATCTACTAGGGACACAAAAATCATGTTGAATGATTCTTTAATATGATTTGTGATTGCTTCTATTGCACCTACTGCATCCTGATGCTGCATGACCACAACTGTGGCGCCTTCTCGAGTTTCAAGTGTTACTTAGAAGCATGCCATAGTCCCAGATATTTGTCTAGGCCATTGGGATCCTCCTCCTAATTGTAACGAGATCTCCCTCCTTGTTGGATAAGCTAAAATAGTGGATTTTACAACATCATCAATGACTCTATAGAGATTAGGCTCATCCCTGCTTCCCTAACTAATAGCTTTAGCAATTTTCTAGAGATCGCTCATTGTGGGCCTATAATCTTGTGGTGGCAATAGTGGTAGAGCTTGTGTCTCTAGGTAATATTCAGGCTCATGTTGTCTTTCTACTTTTGGCTCTACCTCCTTCTCTAGTTCTTGTTCTTCACCAAGATCTTTTCTTGGTTGATGAGTGGTGAGGTACCCCTACACTCAACCATACGAATACGAGCATCTCATGCGTGATCCAGTCGAACTCCAAGGACTAAGTGCTTACATGCCCTAATGGAACACTTAAGGTTAATCAATCGTTGTCTTCCCAAACTTACTTGTATTGTCACGGTTGTATGGTTAAGTAAGCTTGAGGTATGTGATTTTTATATCTTTTATCTTTTTAATGTCTATTCTAGTAGGGAAAGAGTGAAGAGACTAAGTGACTAACTTATATTAACTATTCGCTAACTAGGTTCTAATTGCCATAGCACCAGTATCCATTCCCACTTGCTGCACACACCTTGAACTAGTGCAACGCTGTTGGGATTACCAAATCCTATTCATTACTAGGTTTCCAAGCATTACACACGTGTTCAAAGTGGTCGTACTGAATGCACTTAACTAGGAGAGTCAAGGGTTGAGAGAGATTAATTATCTAGGAAAGCATTTAAACATTGAACAATAACTAAATCCTATTTAGCTTAGTCCACATGATGCAAGGTTTATCAGAAAGTTCATCTTTATTGCCGTACATAAATGTGTGCTCAAGTACAATTTGCTCAAATAAAGATCTGTTTACTTTGAGACTCCTACTGCACGCACATGGAAATTATTCTAACTCTGGAATGGTAAAACTATTATAGTTTAGCTAAGGGTCTAGATCTAGATGGAGAAACAAGGGAAAGCCGCCTCTTATTTATAGACATGATGGCGGGCTGCGTTATCGCATACGCGATATCATGGCTCATCATACCCCCATGACTGAATGAAAACTCATCCTCGAGTTCCTTACAAAATATTGGGAAGCTATGGGATTATTGACTTGAATGATACTAATGGTGAATGGGGTGACATGCAAACAGATCATCATTATAATACATGGAAAAATTAGTGTTCATGACAACAAGAGTGAATGCTATACACATTTGACATCCAGCCTTATTTGGTAGCTGAGAGAGAAGAGAGGAGAGAGAGAAAAAAAGATGAAGTCTATTGCTGCCAACGCTAAGATTATGTCTTTCGTTGTTCATCTGTAAGCACACCATCAATCTTGTTCCTTGTATAACTGCTTCAGCACCAGTCCATTCCAAGTGTTTCCTCCAGATCCAATCCATTGATGTATGATTGCCATCTGCACATACAACATAGTCTTATATTAGTAAGGGTAAATGAATCACAATGCAGTTAATACCTTGCCTCAATGTAAGGTCCATTGGCTAAGTTGTGATATGGCTAATGTGGATCTAGAGATATAATACTGGTGACTACCCGAGGTGTAGGGGTTAAGAGAAAATTGAAAAATTTGGACCAAGACCCCCATGACTGAGAGCGAACCTTCGGTAGTGAGAGAATGGAAAAAGATAAGGAATAAGAAAGATGGAGAAAAAGGAACAATGGCAACGCCAATTAAAATGGATGTCAGAGATGGAGATGAACAAAATAATGTTGGTTGTGAAAATGTTTAAGGGAAAGAAATTAACTTATGCACCAAACAGGAATGCCAATGGGTCCTCCCCAAAGCAAGCTCATGCCCTTAATGCCCTAAAAATCCCACATTCAAAGAGTCTGTAGGCTCTAGAAATGTCATTTGGAAGCAAGAGTTAAAGTCTTAACCACAAGAGTTTACCAAAAAGAAAACAATGCATCAACCAAAATATGGACTATTGATACAAAAGGTAATGAGGTGAAAATGGAGAAAGAATGATGGTAAGGAGAGAATGGAATGGACTCTCAAAAACAAGGTGGTGTACAGCCCCTTGTGTATTAATGGTTAATGTGACTTAGTAAATCTCATTCCAAGTCTGGCCTCAAACAATCCACATGCAGTGACTTTGCATTAATACATTTGGCCAACCCATCCACTTGAAGTAATAGGAATGCTTCCACCAAAAAGTCACCACCATTCCGACGAAACGAAAAAGGAGAAAGTAGGAGTGAGAAGGGCCTTAGTTAGAGGGAACATGTTTATAGTTCCATAACCAGTGCTTGTAGCCCAAATGATTATTTCGTCTAAGGGGTGTGCTTTGAATTCTCACTATTGTTGTTTTTTATTTTTTTTTGTTTTGAGTGAGAACCACACCATGCAAATACTTATTATTTTTATTAGCTCAGCTTTCCGATAATGGAGCAACGTTGGAATGGTAAGAAAAACTTAGGAAGAAAACATCCAAGCACCCAAGAGAATGGCCTGCACAACTACATCAAATCCCCTTCAAGTCACACCCTTTTTAGTCCTTGAGTCCTTCCTTAGTTTGAGAAATTTCCAATCACCGATTCGTTGATAGTTCTTATTATTTTGTAGAAAGGAGACTGTACATTTCCAAGCTAAGAGAGACCATAGAAATTCATGGATGCATGGGTGACGTGGACTCATTACCTGTTATATCAAAAGAACCATACCTTAATATCAACATCATAACTCAAAGGTAAAAACCAAACATTAGCAATCAATAGAATACAGTTCATACCACCCTCAGGAGCACTTATTAGGTGATGATCCTAACAAAATAAATAAACACACAAAGAGATGGAAAAGTATGAATGATGTTGCAAAACAAAAACAAGAAAAGTTAAAGAAATTTGTAAAACAAAAATGTGTAAAAAAAAACTTAAAAAGGGAATTGAGGGCCTTGATTGATCAACATAGGTGGCCACCTCCTCCATGACTAAGTTGAAAAGGGGGAGATCCAAAATAATGAGTGCTTGTTTGAATTTTTTAGAAGTGTCCAACTTCTCCCAATTTATGTTTTCAGGTTAAGGGTTGGAAGTTGGCGATGCTCTTGCTCCAACGTATCTATGCTTTTGACGTGAGTGCAAGTTGTTCCCCCAATTAGCTCCATGCATGTTAGTGAGTTGCTTTCTTGATTAGTTGTCAATCACTGGGTGTTCTCTTGTTGTGTGGTTGCTACATACAAGCACTTGTGAATACTAATTTCTTGGGCACACCGGTTGCATGCAGGCAATGTTGAACATTCCTGTACGCCATCACACCCTGTGCCACTGTATGTGATGCATGGAACTTTCTTCTTCTCGATCTTCCCAAAGGTGTTTTCCTTAGATATTTCCAGGGAAAGATCACGGATTCCTAGGCATGCGTTTATGGTACTTAGCCATGCCCTTCCCATTATTATTGGGAAGTCCCCTTTATCATTGTTTACTTGTATCACTAGAAAATCAGCTAGGTATGACCAACCACACACAGTGATGATAATTTCCTCGACCTGTCCCAAGGGAATAGTGATGGACTGGTCAGCCAGCTCTAAGCAAATATTGCTCTTCGTTAGTGGAGGCAGGTTCCAGGATTTACACATCTCTTGTGATATTAAGTTGACTCTAGAACCTGAGTCTAGAAGAGCTTTACGTGGTTCATTCCCAGTGACTTGAAGATAGATCAAAGGACTTCCAGGATCAGAGAATTTCCTAGGAAGATGGCCCTTCTTAATCCATTCAGTGATGGTATGTGTTAACATAACTATGTACGTTGAGCTCTATTTTTGGTTTGAAGGGAGCTTCGAAGCCTTATTTGATGGAGAAGCATTCGGAGGTTCAACTGCTTGTGGTTGTGAGAGCTTGTTTGGGTTGTTGGTTCTGAAGAAAGGTCTTCTCTTTGTATGATTGTCAGAACCAGTAGCAGGTTGAAGGTTTATAGCTCTCGTAGCATTACGTTTCTGCGGTTGAATGGGGAGTTCCCCTTGCAGCGCTGGAGCGAGTGGTAATGGAGCTATTGGTGTGAGATTTGCAGATGGATTTGCAGGATGGTATGCTTATGGGTTGTCTCTCCTAGGAGAAGGAGTCCTATAATACTCCCAAGCTTGGTAGTGACGTTGTGGAGTAACGTGACCAATAGAGTCACTTGGAGAGATTGGTTGCTGCACGTAATACCCATATGGATCCGGTTGCCAGTAAGGGTATTTTTGCCTTCATGGTGGCATCCCCCATGACTATGGGTATTGCCACTACTGGTGTTGCTCAATAAGTTGTGGCGGAGTTCCACTTGGATAATATGTTAAAGGTTGGTGGAATTGCCTTGGGTTACCTTGGGGATAAGTGTACTGACCTAAATCGTCAGTGTAAGGCTGGAAGGGAAACAAACACCGAGAGATCGTTGGGCAGCCACAACCGACCCTGCCTTCGCCCAAGGGCAAGCTGGAAAAGTAAACGAAGGCAGAGTGCCTTGGATGGTTTGCACGCAAATCAACCAAGGACTTCCCCGAGTGTAAGCTACGGCTAGGACTGGGGTTATCGTAAACGGTATGTAAATGGAATGCAAACAGCGATACGAAATGTAAATAAAGCATACTGAATTATGAATGAAGCATGAACAAAGTTATATTTGTAAAGAATAAATAGAACTAAACAATGTAAATGGGAGGCAATAATGAAACTGTATTATATTGTTTTTAAAAAAATGTGCACCGGTCAAAGCGTAGTTGAACAAGTGTGAATGGCAAGTCAAACACCTAGCCCCAGAAGGATATGATGCAATGATGTGGGAAGAACTTGAAAGCCAAAAATCGGGTATGCCAAGCGCCCAAGGATTGCAAGTTCTGTCCTCCTTTGGAATCGCCAATTTCTCCAATCTTTGCCTCTTCCAATCTTCTTCTCCTTCTTGCTGCTTTTGCTTTGCTTCTCTTGCCTCCTTGTTCTTGCTTCCAATTTGTGTGAATTGGTAGGGTATTTATAGGGCTGGGCTAGGGTTTTGGCTAGGGTTTGCTTTGACCAGGTTCAATGTATCTATGCTGGAAAGTTGTACATGAGTTGGATGTGTGTTGGAAATTTGCCTTCCTTGACCAGGTTTAATGTATTTTACAACTTATGGGTCATTCCAGTCCATAAAATACAAATAAATTAAGAAATACAAGCCCTCAATTGATAAAAATTTAAAGAAAATTTAAAAAGAGAATTTGGAAAGATTAGCTTTGGCTCCGACATCTTTTGCCACCATCGAAAAAGTATTCAATCTAAATTGCAGAAGCCAGTTCAGCTCATCCTTCTTGGATGAAATCAATCACCCATGTCCTTGGACAAACCTTTCAGAATTGGAACAAATTCCACGTCCGAGACAAAATCGCATTTTTTTCTTGTAATCTCTGCTCCGAAGCTTCTGGATCGGGTCTTCTATAGCTGCACTATGCAAAACACTACTTTTAGAGGCTGCCTCTGCACGAACGATTCGTGGGCGAGCATAGTGGTGAAACCCCAATGATATGGATCAGCATATTTTCTTGTTGCTATTTCCATCGACCAAAGATTTGATTTCAAACCCTAAGTTCAGCGTCGTTGCGACCGTGGAACATGCAACGCGGTAGAGACTGTGCAGGATCAGCGATACAGGTAGTGGCAGTGGAGGAGACAGCACGGTAGGCCAGACAGAGGGGCGGTGACAGTAGGAGACAGCGACGTGATGAGCACAGGAGGAGTGGCAGCGCGGCGGTCGGTGGTGGGAGTAGAAACGGCAACGCAGCGGGCAGAAAACAGCGGCAGCGGCAAGTAGCGAGACGTCGACGTGGCAGGCAGCGTGGGAGTCAGTGGAAGCACAGAGGTAGCACAGCGGTAGGTAGCACGGGAGTCAACGGGGGACACGGCAAACAGAAAAGCGAGGTGGCAGCAGCGGCAGAAAGCGGAGGAAGAGCTCTTGTCGTCGGTGACAACAGTAGTGTCGGAAGGGTGGCAGTACAGCAAGCAGCGGCAGCGGGAGCAGTGCTTTTTACTCTCCCAGTTTTCTTTTCTGAGTGCAGACCTCCAGGCTATGAAGATGCTTCTCCATAGAGCGCTCAAAATATTTTCATAGCTTCCTGATTTTGTTGTGTTGCTTGGTGCAATTGTAGAGCGTGATCCAATGCCCTGTGGTGGTTGTGGCATGGGCATCTATGTCTGTCTTCATCAAAGAAACAAAGAAGAAGACTCACACAACATGACCGCCAATTTTGCGTTAATGCGGGCTTCCTAACTTAGGCGGGTGGCCCCAGTCTTGAAGCCCTCCCTGAATCGGTCAACATCATCAAACAAAGAGTGGAGTTGCGAGTTATCTCTCACGTCTTTAACGTGAAGCAATGCCAAGGCGTGTCTTGTGTCTGGATGAGTTTGCCATTAATCCAATTCTTGCTCAAACATGCACCTGCAACGGCCTTTTTCCTCTGTTCATGGTTGATTTTAACTCGTTCATGCTGCTGCTACTTCATAGGAAAAATTTTATTTATTTATTTTCAATGCTGCTACTCTAGTGATTTTTTTCATGGTTCAAAAATGGTGGATAATTTGTGCCTTTGAACTACCATAGGAAATCTTTAGTCATTTTATATTTATAACAACATATGCAAACCGTCCACTTATATAATCAGGATAATTTTCCGAATGCTTGAAAGGGCTTGAATCATTTTCCATTAAAGTGCTAAGCTGAAATCAGTGGTGTTTCATTGGCCCCTCTTTGTTGACGTCTGGAGGAATTCACCCGAGAGGCGTCGACAAAGAAGTACAAAACACCATGAGCAACAAAGCATCAAACATTAACCATTAGCCTTTGGTTGGATATCATCGCACCATTTTGAAAAGTACATGGGATTGAGGGGATGCGGTTCAAGATGCAAGGGAATTGATTATAACCAAGGAGGCTAGGAGGTTAAGGGCGACGATTGCTGCTGGGATTTGTGGGAGGGGAATGCTCTCTTATGCACAAGTTATGTCATTTGGTCCTTGTCAACAGCCAGTTTTTTCGGCAGACTCGGAACCAAGAGATAGGAGGTGCGTTCTTTGGAGAAATGGGACTCTTATAGAGTATTTGTGGGGCCCGTTGTAAACAGCCATAGCCACGTGATGATGTGCAACATGGTCTCTTTGAGACACAAGTGTAACTATTTTTCAAGACCATTGCCTTCTCGCCTAGGGCTTGTATGAGAATGGCCAATAGTCTTTTTTTTTATGATGTCAACAGGGTCTTGAAGACCTTTTCCGTGCATTTTTCTCTTTGACCTTTTTTTTTGTATTTTGTCATTTTTTTTGGTTTTTTGCTTTCTTTTTGTCTTTTTTTTTCTCGGTCTTTTTGAAAGAGCTTGCTTTTTGTGCTGTGCTCGTGTTTGAGCACTTGCATTTTGCATCATGTATTATGTATTGTGTTTTGCATCGCAACTGCTTAGAGAGCTACAGTGTGCAAAAGTGTATCAAGTGTTTTGAGATGAGTGGAACATATCAAGGGGGATGTAATTGAATAGGCTAAGGGGAGCATGATGGGGAAATAGGGGATGCATCGGGAGTTGGGAATGTATGTATGAACGGATTGATTAACCCAGTCGCGTGCGTCAGGAAAACATGTGATACCTTGTCCTTATGATGAAGTGCATCTATGGACGAACACGTCAGAAGTGTCATCCTGCAAACACAACTCCAAGAGGACAAGAAAACCACAAATGAAACACTTTAAACAAGGAGATGGAGTCACCACATGCAGCTTTCAAAGCAAACAAAATCATGAATAGCATCAATTTGGGCCCCATGGGATGAATCATGCAACAAGTTTTTGTGGAACAGAAACATCCACCTGCAACAATAGATCTTTTCCAATTTTGCCTGGTCATCAATGATGTCGCTAGTTTATAGTCTTAGCGGACTGTTGTGGATTAGTTTCACGTCATAACCCCTTGGACGGTGCCAGTTTAGTGTCGTAGCAGACGGTGCATTACTAGTTTATAGTCATGGCAAACTATGAAGAGGCAAACTAGTTTATAGTCTTAGTGGACTCTGGATGCTAGTTTCATGTCATGGCGGATGGATGTAGTAGTTTAGTGTCATATCGGACAGAACTCTGTGGTATCATTTTTAAGTCATGATCTAGGACTGTTCTGTGGTATCAGTTTTAATTCATGATCCAGGACTGTGACGTACCTCAAGTTTGTCAGACGTAGTCCCTCTTCAAGTACAAGTGGTTTGTAGGATTGACGAACTCATTTCCGTCCATGTCAACAAGTTTGAATGCTCCATTGTTGTATGCCTTGGTGACTAAATAAGGCCCTTCCCAGTTGGCTGAGAATTTACTTGGGTGTTCTCGGGCAGCTTTAAGGACTAGATCTCCTTCTTTAATCGGGCGTTTGTGGAGATCGTACTTGTGCCTTTGTCTCTGCTATTTTTGGTACCATTCAATTTGGTCAAGAGTTCGTATACGTTCCTCCTCTACTGTGTCGAGGTCAGCAATGTGCAATTCATTGTTTTGACTTTCATCAAGGAGACTGGAGAGAGTTATCCGCAATGAGGGAACCTGCAATTCTAAAGGTAAAACAGCTTCAGATCCGTATACAAGACTATATGGAGTTTTACCTGTATATGTTCGATGTGTCATTCTATAAGCCCATAATGCATAGACCAATTGTTCATGCTATCATTTCTTGCTCTGATTCAGCATCTTTTTGAGTATCATGATGACAGTTTTATTTGTAGCCTCCACTTGACCATTACTCTGTGGGTAGTAAGGTGATGAAAATGCATGTTTAATGCCTAGACTTTCACAAAAACTTTTGGTCTATGCGCTGCTGAATTGTGGCCCATTATCGGTAACGATGGTCATTGGAACACCAAAACGGGTTATAATATTTTACATTATAAAGGTGAAAATGTGTTTTGACGTGGTCTTCCTAAGAGGAATAGCTTCCACCCATGTTGTGAAATATTCAGTTGCAGTGATTATGAAGCTATGACCTGCTGAAGATGACGGTGTTATTGGTCCAATTAAATCTAAACCCCATTTTTGGAATGGCCATGTGATTTGAGCGGTATGTAGTTCGTTAGGTGACACATGTATCAGATTACTATGCTTTTGGCAGATGTCACATGTTCTAACCTTGGAGATGCAGTCGTATTCCATATGTGGCTAGTAATAGCCTAAGCGCCTAATCTTTGTTGTCATTGCTTTAGGTGCTATGTGTCCTCCACAAAGTCCTTCATGGATTTGTTCTACAATTGTTTGACCATCAGTGCTACTAACACATGTTAGTAAAATACCTTCATATGATTTATGACACAAGGTGTCACCTATTAATGCATATTGGCGAGAGCGTTTTTGTATGGCATCCTTTTGAGCATGTGTCAAGTGTTGTGGAGGTTCACCTTTTAGAAGATACTCTTTTACGTCATCATACCATTCTATTGCATGTGCTATACTGACGGATGCTATAGGTACTTCATTTAGAGTGTTAATTATAGGTTCGCCACAACTGGTTATAGAACTAGGCAATGCATGAAACATTTCGGGTGTCATGTTTAAGGCTAGTGTGGCAAGTGCATCAGCGACGTATTTTTGCTTCTAGGGACGTGTTGTATATCCACCTCTACTAGTTGTCCCACTAGATGTTTAGTCAAATCACAATACGGTTGCAAATGGTGAGCTTTGCATGTGTAGGCTTCAATGACTTGATTAATAACTAATTGTGAATCACCTCGAACTACAAGGCGTGAGATCCCCGAAGTTAGCGCTGCTTGAAGTCCTCTAAGAAGACCCTCGTATTCTGCTATGTTATTGGTGCAAGGAAAGTTTAAGCGATAAGCAGAAGGTTGGATTTCCCCAGAGGGGTATATTAAAATAGCTGCAACACTTCCTCCACGAGAGGTTGAGGCCCCATCAAAGTAGAGAATTGCCTCATAATTATCAGGTACGGTGTCTATACTGTTAACAATTTCATCTGGGAATTCGGGGTTTATTGTTGTTTGATCATGTGTCAGTGAGACAGTTAATTGCGTGGCTATTGCTTGACCTTTTGTGGAAGATTGAGCGACATAGTGTAGATCAAACTCTGCAATCATTGCTTTCCACCTAGCTAACCTACTTGACTCATAGATGTTATTAGTGATGGCACGGAGAACATTATCTTTGCAAATGAAGTAAACTTGATTACGGAAGAGATAATGTTGCCATTTCTTCAAAGAGAAGACAAGGGCAAGGCATGATTTTTCTACATCTTTGTATCATTGTTCATGGGCTATTAAAGCATGGCTTAGATAGTATACAGGGATCTCGGCCCCATCTTGACGTTTTTGACAAAGCATGGATGTGATGGACGAACCAGAAGTTGCAAGATAGATGTAGAAAGGTTTATCTTTTTGTGGAGGATAAACAGTTGGTAGTTGGGCCAACTCTTGTTTTATGTTCTCAAATGCTTCTTGGCATTGTTGAGTCCATTGGAAATGTACATTCTTTCGTAATAGATGTTACATGGGGCTCAACTTATCTGTCAACCTTTCGATAAAGTGTCTAATGAATTGCAGCCTACCTTGGAGGCCACGTAGTTCGGTAAGGTTTCTTGGTGGTTGCATATTGGTTATCGCTTTAACCTTATCAGGGTCTACTTGTATCCCTGTTTCGGAAACTAGGAAACCAAGCATTTTTCCTGTTTTAACACCAAAGACACACTTTTTTGGATTGAGCCTAAGGTTATATTTGAGACAACATTTAAGCACTAAATCTAGATCTTTTGCATGTTGTTTAGTTGTTTTAGACTTGACCGCTATATCATCAACATAATCATTGAGCAAACTAAGCATGTAGTCACTAAATATATATGTCATTGC
>MNCI01006224.1:369867-417688 GCA_015680685.1 Gnetum montanum
GCTTGGTAAAGCTTTGTGATCTCAGCGCGGACTGCTAATGCGACTTCGGGTCTAACCTTTTGTGCTTTTTGTTTTACTGGTTTGATTTTTTCATGAAAGATAATGTTATGTTGAATGATCCGGGGGTCTAGTCCTAGCATGTCTGTATATGACCATGCGAATGTTTTTACGTTGTCTTTTAAGACCTGAGTGATGTCACCTACGAGTTGCGGCTCTAGTAAGGCACTTAATTTCAAGGTCTTGGCTTCATCATTAACTGTGGTAATGGGGATCTCAATCAGAGGATCTTCAGTGATATTGTTAGCTTCTAGGTCTAGAGTCTTGGCTATGTTTTTAGGCCAGTCTGACATTTCTTGAGTGGAAGCTATCAAATCGGTATAGGTGGATGGATTTAGGTCCAAAGATTCTGGGCAAATTGCTCTTTCTATATCTCCATATGGTCCGTTGAGAGACAGTTTTGAGAGGATGTTGTAGTTGGCCATGATACTCGCTCCTGCCAATTAAAACAGGAGCGAAATAAGAGACACTCCCTTAGTAAGAGAGTTACAAAGTGTAAATGATCATCGGATAACTAAGCTGGTGGAATGTATAAAGACTAATGTAATGGCCTGAATTTAATAGTGGTATAAAATGGTTGCATTGTTATCTTTATGTTTCATGTAAATGTTTTTGTCATTTTTCACTTTTTTTATTGTTTTTTTCTTTGTTTTCTAGAGTATATGTGTGCAACTAAATGTAACATAAATTTCTAAAGTGTAGTGCAAGATGTAAGGTAAATACTTGGAAAAGAAAGCAACGACCATGCAAGAATCTAAATCGTAACTTGTAACCTGTAAGCAAAAATTGAACGTGAGATGACAAGAGTTTATAAATTTGTAGCTTGTTGGCTCTAGTTTAAATCCATTTCGAGCTTGGTACATTAATTTAAAGTCTTGATGGACTGTTGCATCTGTTGTTACAAAAAGGATTACCAGTTTTATGCCATGGTGGGCCAAAGGTAGTAATGTTTTCAAGAAGTTTTAAATGGAACCGGCCATTTCTGACTGTGGCTAGTTTAATGTCATTGCGGACTTGTTGTATTTTAATGTCATTTCGGACAGTTCGTAGTTTAACGTCATTTTTGACAGTTCATAGTTTAACGTCATTTCGGATAGTTCATATCATTCGTNTAGTTCATAGTTTAACGTCATTTCGGATAGTTCATATCATTCGTTCTAGTTGTTGAGTTGCCTCTTGATCTTTTGTAGCTTAACATGGGTATATGGGTATGATTTTATATTCACCTTCCCCTTTATCGGTGATGTTAAAGGGTAGTTCTGACCAAGAGACATCAGCAGGAATGGCTCCTATGTCTGTGTCTTCTTGAGTTTCTTCAGTGCTAGTTGGGTTGTGAATCAATGTTGGGTTCACATTTTGATGTATGTCTATGGTTTCTTGTTTAGGCTTAATGAACTCAATTTCTAAAGCTTGACCTTCCTCAAGGTGTGAGGAAATGATCGATGATGTTGTATCCCCATGTATGATGATCTCACCACCCTCGTAAGGTAGATGTATCTCCTGATGGATTGGTGAAGATACAGTTTTAAGTTGAGCTAGCCAAGGACGTCCTAGGATCATATTAAACCCTGGCATTTCATCAACCACTATGAATTCAGCTGATGTAGGGAATTGGTCTCCGGCTATGAAATCTAAGGTAACCATGCCTTTTACTCCCACACGGGAACCACTGAAGGATCTCAAGAAAGAGGTTGTTGTAGGTTGTATTTGTTCAGTGAGTCCCAGTTTTTCAATGATGGAAAAAGGTATTACATTTGTTGCTGCACCATCATCGACATGCACCCTACGTATTTTGAAATGATCAACCTGTATTGTTATGAACATAGGGGCTGTGGTGATTTCCCTTGTTTTCTCATCTAGCTTAATGTCCTTAACATGGAATTCTAAGGATGTGGTCTTCGATTCCTGAAGTTGTGGGGATAATACTGCATAAATGGATGGTTCATCTGCAGGAAGATCCTCACTAACAGGAATTGAAGTTAGCATCCGTACGAGAGCCTCTCGATGTACTGGTGAAGTCATTACTAGGTCATACAAACTTAAAGAAGTATTCTTTTGTTTTAAGGCTTGTGTGACCTGGGTCAACGCATTTGCTAGGTCTTTACCATTTGGGACATTCTTATCCGTAGAGATTTGGTCCATTTGACCTAGCATTCGTATTTCTCATGGAGGGGTTTTTACATTAGTGGCTAAGAATGTTGGGTTTGGGATATGACTTGTACTAGGCTCATTAACGGACGAACTCATGGGAACGGTGCTCAGCAGTGTAGGCTTTAGTAGTCCTAATTTGTGTCCATGGATTTCTCTCTTCATGTGCTCTCTTTTTTCTTTTTCCAAGCACTCTCTTATTAGCCTATCGGCAAGATGTTCTCGCACAGGTCTTCGAGAAGTGGAGGTGGGTTGTGTGCTAGGGTGTTTTGGCACCCAGACCACAAAGGGAATGGGTCGGTTTTCAGATGGTATGTTTGTTGTGGTGGCAACCGAAGGAAGTATGCGGATGATGAATGGTTTTGATGGTGTGGAGGACGTGCATGTGGTAAAAGGGGTTTGAGGAGATGTTGGGGTAGGTGTGTTTTCTAAAGGCCTCCGAATCACAAAAGGTCTTCGCGGAACGTCTTGTCTGTTTTCCATATGGATAGTATTAATCACATATGGGGCATCGTTGGTTTTGGTATTGAGAGGATCTTTGTAGACCCCCATGGGGTGGTTTTGGGGCCTTACTGGGTTTGTCTCATCGAACACTACTTCGCCCCCATCTATCATGCGTTGTATGTCTTGTTTCAACGCAAAGCAATAATCAGTCCCATGAACACACCGTTGATGATATTCACAAAACCTATCCAACCTAAAGCCTTTTGGTATGGGAGGTTCGTTGGATGTTGCTAAGGCTGGGTTTTTGGCCAATTCGCAAAAGCGATCATGTCTTTGTGAAGCCTCAGGAGACATCTGTTTGTGTTGAATTAGCCCAGCCTTTAGAAGTTGGTCAAGTAGTTGTGAAGGCTTCATGGGCAGTGGTGTGTATTGAGTAGGGTATTTCCTTTCGAAGGTATGTGCATGACCTATGTTGTTATTTCTATTTGAGGAGCTTTCAGGTGTGTGAGTGGGTGCTATTTTTTCATAGTTGTTTAGGATAGTGGGTTGTTTTCCCTCAGCCACTGCCGCTACCGTTGTTTTGGGTTTATCTTTCCTTATGTGTTGGCTTCTAAGGGTTGATTAGGCTGGGTCATTACTTGTTTGTGCCGCTTCTTCTATGTCTTTGATTTGTACAAATGCTTGGCTCAATGCGCGGGCTTTTAGGTAGTAAAGTTTTGACTTAATAAAGTCATTCACGGCTGACTTAAGGATAGTGAGTAAATATGTTTCGAGGATAGGTTCATGAAGTTCGTTTAAGGCTGCACTCCACCTTTGGATAAATTTCTACACTGGCTCTAATGGCGCTTGTTTAATTTGAATCAAGCTATCTAATGTGGCTTTAGGTTTCAGATTGTATTTGAAACGGGTGACAAATTGATGCAACAAATTCTCTAAAGAAGATATGGAGCTACGGGGTGGAGATCGGTACCAGTCTAAGGCTTTTCCGGTTAAGGACATTGCAAACACTTGCAAGATTACATGGGGCCATGCTTGAAGTAAAAGGCTTTCGGTTCTAAATATTACTAGGTGGGCATTTGGGTCCCCTTCTCCATTGTACTTGGTCAGTTGAGGTAATGAGACTCCTTTTGGCAAGGTCAAGGGTGGAATTGAGGGGTCAATTGGGTCATCTTGATAGAAATATAGTACCTTGACTTCTTCATTGTTAAAAGTTTTAAGGCGTTTTAATTCTTTTGCCAATGAGTGCATCATTTTCTGTGTGTCTGCCCATCCTTGGGCGGTAGGCAAACCAATGGATTGAGCTAATTGTGGATGATAATGGTTTAATTGTTGCATTATATGTGGAAAAGCAGGTTGTTGGGCTAACATTTGTTGTGGTGGGATGGTATTCGGGACTGAGACTACTGGTGGAACCCATTGCCCAGCCACATGTTGTGAGGCAACACCTTGAACATGTTGGGTAGGAGTAATCAATGGTGCCTTATGAATTTGCATCTAGGGTATGTAATGGGTGGATGTGGAAGTTGGTATGACTGACGGTATTCTAATTACTTGAGGTTTGAGGATTGACCCTGCGTTGGTTTGGGTGAATTGTTGGGAGTGTACTGGTGGAGGAATGATGGAAGTGGATGCATCAGAGTGAATGTTATTGAGCACGGAGAAGATAGGGATGGAATGGGAAATAGGTGCTTGAATGTTTGTGGATGAAGAAGGAAACATAGTTTCTTCTAGGAAAGGATGGGATAATAGGTTTGTATGGGCATGGGGGCTAACAGTATGGTATGATTCTCCATGTTCAGATTGGGCTGCAAAGTCATCTTTTTCGTGTTGAGGCTCTATGGGAGGTAGTTGTAAGGCTTGACTTCTAGTCATAAGAAGTTGGGATATGAGTTTATGATGGTTTTAAGATAGTGGGATTATGTCAAAAGCTGAAGGGATAAACTCACATCCTCCTTTATGGATGAATTCATATTCTCGCTTAGCTTCCCTCTCTATACGATCAATAGGTAGGTTGGCTTGGATCTTAACACAGATAAAATTATATTGTTCGGGTGTAAGAGTTACGTAAATAGGGCCTTTGCCTTATAGCCTAAGGGATTGGCATGTAGGACCTTGAGGATTTATGTGTTCAATAATGGTTATAGATTCCGTAGCAGTCACAGGGTTTGAAGCAATTGGTAGTGTTACTAGGTTGACTTGGGAAGATTCCATGATAAATGTGAATGGACTGGGATAGACGAATGGAGTTGGATCGTAAGCAGTTGTAGCGTGGGGTGACACAAGCTTAGTGTGATCAACAGGGATGAAGAGACTCAAATGGACAAGATGAATGAGTTTTGATAGATAGTGATGTTTTTAATCAATAACAAGAAAGTGGCCCTCCTTCTAGCACCAAAAACTGTATTGACCTAAATCATCGGTGTAAGGCTGGAAGGGAAACAAACACCGAGAGATCGTTGGGCAGCCACAGCCGACCCTGCCTTCGCCCGAGGGCAATCTGGAAAAGTAAACAAAGGCAAAGTGCCTTGGATGGTTTGCACGCAAATCAACCAAGGACTTCCCCGAGCATAAGCTACGGCTAGCGCTGGGGTTATCGTAAACGGTATGTAAACAGAATGCAAACGGTGATACGAAATGTAAATAAAGCGTACTAAATTATGAATGAAGCATGAACAAAGTTATATTTGTAAAGCATAAATAGAACTAAACAATGTAAATGGGAGGCAATAATGAAACTGTATTATATTGTTTTTAAAAAAATGTGCACCGGTCAAAGAGTAGTTGCACAAGTGTGAATGGCAAGTCAAACGCCTAGCCCTAGAAGGATATGATGCGACGATGTGGGAAGAACTTGAAAGCCAAAAATCGGGTATGCCAAGCGCCCAAGGATTGCAAGTTCTGTCCTCCTTCGGAATCGCCAATTTCTCCAATCTTTGCCTCTTCCAATCTTCTTCTCCTTCTTGCTGCTTTTTCTTTGGTTCTCTTGCCTCCTTGTTCTTGCTTCCAATTTGTGTGAATTGGTAGGGTATTCATAGGGTTGGGCTAGGGTTTTGGCTAGGGTTTGCTTTGACCAGGTTCAATGTATCTATGCTGGAAAGTTGTACATGAGTTGGATGTCTGTTGGCAATTTGCCTTCCTTGACCAGGTTCAATGTATTTTACAACTTATGGGTCATGCCAGCCCATAAAATACAAATAAATTAAGAAATACAAGCCCTCAATTAATAAAAATTTAAAGAAAATTTAAAAAGAGAATTTGGAAAGATTAGCTTTGGCTCTGACATCTTTTGCCACCATCGAAAAAGTATTCAATCTAAATTGCAAAAGCCAGTTTAGCTCATCCTTCTTGGATGAAATCAATCACCCCATGTCCTTGGACAAACCTTTCAGAATTGGAACAAATTCCACATCCGAGACAAAATCGCATTTTTTTTCTTGTAATCTCTGCTCCAAAGCTTTTGGATCAGGTCTTCTACAGCCGCCCTCTACAAAACACTGCTTTCAGAGGCTGCCTCTGCGCGAACGCTTCGTGGGCGAGCACAGCGGTGAAACCCCAGCGATATGGATCAACATTTTTTCTTGTTGCTGTTGCCATCAGCCAAAGATTTGATTTCGAACCCTAAGTTCAGCGTCGCTGCGGCCGTGGAACATGCAACGCGGCAGAGACTGTGCAGGATCAGCAATGCAGGCAGTGGCAGTGGAGGAGATAGCATGGCAGGCCAGACAGAGGGGCGGTGATAGTAGGAGACAGCGACACAACGAGCACAAGAGGAGTGGCGGCACGGCGGTCAGCGGTGGGAGCAGAAACGGCAACGCAGCAGGCAGAAAATAGCGGCAGCGGTAAGTAGCGAGACGTCAACGTGGCAGGCAACGCGGGAGTCAGCGGGAGCATAGAGGTAGCACGGTGGTAGGCAGCGCGGGAGTCAACGGGGGACGCGGCAGATAGAAAAGCGAGGTGGCAGCAGCGGCAGAAAGCGGAGGAAGAGCTCTTGTCGTCAGTGACAACAATAGTGTCGGAAGGGTGGCAGTACAGTAAGCAGCGGCAGCGGGAGTAGTGATTTTTACTCTCCCAGTTTTCTTTTCTGAGTGCAGACCTCCAGGCTATGAAGATGCTTCTCCATAGAGCGCTCAAAATATTTTCACAGCTTCCTGATTTTGTTGTGCTGCTTGGTGCAATTGTAGAGCGTGATCCAATGCCCTGTGGTGGTTGCGGCGTGGGCATCTGTGTCTGTCTTCATCAAAGAAACAAAGAAGCAGACTCACACAACATGACCGCCAGTTCTGCGTTAATGCGGGCTTCTTGACTTAGGTGGGTGGCCCCAGTCTTGAAGCCCACCCTGAATCGGTCAACATCATCAAACAAAGAGTGGAGTTGCGAGTTATCTCTCAAGTCGTTAACGTGAAGCAATGTCAAGGCGTGTCTTGTGTCTGGATGAGTTTTCCATTAATCCAGTTCTTGCTCAAACATTCACCTGCAATGGCCTTTTTCCTCTATTCATGGTTGATTTTAACTCGCTCATGCTGCTGCTACTTCGTAGGAAAAATTTTATTTATTTATTTTCAATGCTGCTACTCTAGTGATTTTTGTCATGGTTCAAAAATGGTGGATAATTTGTGCCTTTGAACTGCCATAGGAAATCTTTAGTCATTTTATATTTATAACAACACATGCAAACCGTCCACTTATATAATTAGGATAATTTTCCAAATGCTTGAAAGGGCTTGAATCATTTTCCATTAAAGTGCTAAGCTGAAATCAATGGTGTTTCAATAAGGTAACCATTGGGGTGCTTTTCGTTTGTTAAGTCATGGGTTAAGTGCATACACCCCAGACTCTTGCAAATGTGAGATTATTAGGCAACATCCCTTAGGATGGTCATACTAGCATATCTCACATCCACCGTCATTGTCCGTATCTGAATCCACAACCTCTTCAATGATAGCCATTTTACCCTTACCTTTGTTACGTGCATGGTCCAAATCCCTCTTTTTCTTTTTGTCATAGTCACTACTTCGCTCCTTAGACTCCTCTACAATTTTTAGAACGGTTTCAAATCTACTATCTAAGGAGTCCCACATTTGGTCTACCTTTGCCAACACTTCTATTGTTAATTTTTGGAGTGGAAAGGTTTTCCTGTGCACCAACTCTTTGAGTGGTGACTCTTCCTCCTCCTCATAGAATCTCACTTCCCTTTTTCAAAAGGAAGGATCACGATTATACTCTTCCACACTTTCTCTCTTATGTAGCTCTCCTTCTTCCTTGGCTACTTGCTCCATCAATCTATGGATCTGATGAGACCTAAGCTCTAATAATCTCCCTTAGGCATACATTCCAAGGGTTCTCCTAGTTTCATGCCTAAGTCCATCTACGAGATGGCGTAGTTGATCTTGCTACGAGTAACCATGGCCTGGGCAATGATGTAACAGTACATAATAATGGCCCATGGCAGCATCCAAGGATTCATGATTTCCCTACTTCCATCCTTGGATTTGCTTTCATAGGTTGGACACCTGAGAGTACGTTTGATATTTATCATTAAACAGTTCTAGCATCGTACTCCACCTCCTAATGGTTTCTGGTTCTAAGGACTAGTACCAGCTTTCTACTTCTTTTACTAGTGTCCTTGGGAACAACTTTAGTTTTTGCCACTCGTTTTCTATGTTTTGTAAGGCACATGCATCATGGAATGCTTGTAGATGGTTTTTTGGATCAGTTTTGTATCCCCCCTCAACTCGTGGGATGTTATTCATATCTAACCTCTTGATCCTACTATCTTTTTGGTGCCTTGTAGGAATTCTCACAACCTTCGTAATGTCTAACATGCTTCAGGTTGCAAGTAGGGGTTCTTCATTGTCATTTCTTTCATACTATCTATGATGTCTATGTGGTTCCCTAATCTCCCTTCTTTCATGCCTTGATTCTTTCGAGTGCCCTTGTCCTCTTTCTCGACTCTCTCGTCGAGGTTTCTCACTATGTTTACCCTTATCCTCACGGTTAGGCTCCTTCTGATTGCATCCTGATATTGAAGGAGAGGGTGAATGTGATGATGAAGGGGAAGAAGAAGGAAAACCATCGCCATGGAAATGTTTCCTACCTTCTCTTCTTTGGTCTCAGCCTTGATTATGATGGTGATCAGACTGCTCGCCCTTACCATGTGTTTGTGTTCCCTCATTGAACACTTAGTGTTCATGGGAATCAAAACCAGGATTGTGAATCGTGGAGTGAAGGTTTTGATACACCACCTCCTCACTATCATTAGGAGGGGGAACATCATTTTGTGGAAAACCTATTGAAATAGGTTCACCACCCTCAATTTCACTTAAGATGGGTGGAGCATTATGGGGTCCTTTGCCTTTCAATGATGTATAATATCTCTCATGTCACGAGTCCCTTTGACGTTACGCTTCTATGGGATGGTAATCCCTTGTGTCATAGTCGTATGCAACGTACTCGGCATATAACTCTGACATGCCTATTCGTGCAAGAGCACAAAGGAGCATGTTGGTTGAACGCTCGGTCTGGAGGTTGCACTATGTTACCCTCCAAGTCTCTCCAACACAGTTGTTCATCTTGATGGAGAATAAAGGTAAAGTTAGGTACATATTCATCATGATGAATATATACCACTCAGAACTATTGAGGAACTAACAGATTTTGGTTATGTGTGTTGTGTGGCAGACTGTCTCTTGTGTTGGTCCTAGGTGGTGAAAGGCTTTTGTGCAAATAAGAAGACATTTTAGTCTTGTTCGATGTGCCTTTTACCATTATCTTATTATTATTATTTTTTTTTGATTAACCCTAAGGGTTTGTTTAAGATTCCCAATGATGTGGATGATTTCCTATGTTCTACGCAGCGCACAAACAACTAAGTCCTCGGCAACAGCGCCAATGATGAGTGGCGAGGTACCCCTACACTCAACCATACAAATACGAGCGTCTCATGTGAAATCTGGTCTAACTCCAAGGACTAAGTGCTTACGTGCCCTAATGGAACCCTTAAGGTTAATTAATCGTTTTCTTTCCAAACTTGTATTTTCACGATTGTATGGTTAAGTAAGCTTGAGGTATGTGATTTTTATATCTTTTATCTTTTTAACGCCTATGCTAGTAGGGAAAGGGTGAAGAGACTAAGTGACTAATTTATATTAACTATTCGCTAACTAAGTTCTAATTTCCCTAGCACCAATATCTGTTCCCACTTGCCGCACACACCCTGAACCAGTGCAGCGCTACTGGGATTACCAAACACTATTTGTTACTGGGTTACCAAGTGTTACACATTTTCTCGAAGCAGTCGTACTGAATGCACTTAACTAGGAGAGTCAAGGGTTGAGAGAGATTAAATATCTAGGAAAGAATTTAAATATTTAACAATAATTAAATCCTATTTATCTTAGTCCACATGCTATAAGGATTATCAGAAATTTCTTCTTTATTGTCGTACACAAATGTGTGCTCAGGTACAATTTGCTCGAATAAAGATCTGTTCACTTTGAGACTCCTACTATGGGCACATGGAAATTATTCTAACTCTGGAATGGTAAAACTGCTATAGTTTAGCTAAGGGTCTAGATCTAGATGGAGAAACAAGGGAAAGCCGCCTCTTATTTATAGACATGATGGCGGGCTGCGTTATCGCATACGTGATATCGTAGGGGCAGAAGCGATATCGCGGCTCATCATTGGTGCTACAAGTTTCAGGAGTTCAGTGAAGGAGGCATTTTGAGCCTTCCTAGGGATATCATTTGTATATTTCATGATTCTAGCACGTTTAAATAACCTTTTGATTAGGCAAGGAAATGGGAGTGTTGGCTTCCCTGCCTTTTTCTCTTTGAACCGCCGTTGAATTTTAGTGAAGTAGAATTGGGGAAGATTGGTTGAAAATTTTCCCAGTAAGATAGCACTTCCCCTAGCTACATATGTTGAAATCTGGTTAAGCCCTTTGGTGGGAAACAAGTGGTATGTCCCAACCTTGAAGTATTTCCTTTCTTCCATAGTTAGTTCATTATATGTTTTATCCTCTTTGTTGTACGCTCGTTTCAGCCATTTTTTTCTGGTATTGGGGTTAGATTTGGTGGATAGATGGGCAACCTTAGCCCCTTTGTTTGATATATTTAGAGAAAGTACAATTTCCTTGACCGAAAAGAAAACATTAACTCCAAAAATGTTGATGGCGGTGCCCTCATCTTTGTTGTGCTAGAATTGATGAGGCTCACCTAGGTACCACTCACCACTATCTAAAAGAATGGGCCACAAGGCTAATGCCTTAAGTTGTGTCCAAATTTATTTTGGACCAAACTTTATAAATGGGCCAAAATTCATTTCCATGATGACTAAGGTCAATGTAAACTTTTCTAGAATAGCCGCGAGGCAATCAGGGGCCAACATGAAATGTTGCCCCTTCATGAGAGCCTACGATTCTACAGCCTTCCCTTGGACCAATTATCCAGTAGCAGGAGCCTCTTGGTGAAAGCTGATAGATTAGGCTTCCTACTCTTGATGTTCTGCACATTCACCTTGTTGGCCTTGACCACCTTGTGGATGCTTAGCTACCCTTTGCGAAGGTTCAACTTATGCACCTCTTTTTGGGGCCATCTATAATCAAGCAAAGATCAAGTGTTACTAAGGTTTTTTCTATCATTAATTAGTTTATACCTTACTAGTTACCATAGTTCATTAAGTTCTTAGTTCATATGATTGCAAAGTTAGAAAAATCCCCAAAAAGTATCTATCATCTGTTGTGGCCCTTTACAATTGGTTCCTTTTTCCTTATGTGTGGCTTATAATGATGGTTGTGGTCCCTTAGGTAAAAAAATTAAGGTTTCTAGCATTAATACAATTGATTATTCATGATAATGCCTAATTTTTTTAACACTCTTACCCTTATAATACCTTCTAGGTGATAGTAAATTTTTATTAATTGGAACAAGTATTCCACGCGAGCATCCCCCCATGACTAACTTGAACACTCTAGGTTTATGTAGGTTTAAATGGCATGAAAATCGAAGTGGTAGAGAGCCAAATATTGCAAGTGCAAAGTGGGTGCCTAGAGCTCTTAAGTTGCAAGAGAGAATTTGAACAACTCCCCTAGCAATGAATGATGAAAATGAAGTTTGGGCACCATAGGAGTCATATATATAATTTTTATGTGACTCGATGTCGAGTATGCGACGTTGTGTCAAACCTGATGTCGAGGTCCATGAATATTCACTGAATCAGACAGCTAAGCATGGAAACTAAAGCCTTTTGATTGGTTGAAAAGTTTTAGGTTAGGTCCATAGTTCTAGGATAGGTAAAAAATTAGTTTGAGGCATCAAAATTGTAATAAGGTGGAGTCATCAATGTGAAAAGCACTAGAATGAGCAAGAAAAAGGGCATTGAAATCAAGGATGTGGACAGATCAAGTATAGATGAAGGGAAACAACAAAATATAACAATTGAGCACTTCGAAGGTGAAGAATGATGTGCTTGTGTCAAACAAGTACAAATCACAAAAGTTACACAAGTGGGTCCTCCCTAAAGCAGGCTCTAGCCTATGATGCCCTTGTGTAACCACATAAAAAAATGTTCATAGACACTAAATATGTTGAATGCAACACATGCTACTGAAAAAATCCACACATGCTAAAACCACCAAATTGAGATAATGATTCTATGTTATACAAAACCACAAGTTATGATCACCTAGACAATGAGATGAGATGGACTGTAGAAAGGATTGCAAAAATTGAGACATGAGGTGTCTTACCATGGACATAATGCAACCTTGTGTGTTATTAATGGTTAAATAATCATGAGTCCTTATTTCCAAGATTCAAACCAAGTCCACACCACATTGCAGTGACATCGCGTTATTTCATCATGTCAATGGACAACCATAAGATAATCATAGTTGGAAGGAGTAACATCACTCAGCATGTTGTCCAAGGGAGGAGCATTTTTTTAATTCTAAGAATCCACCAACCTTCAAGCATGGGTACATGTCTTTCCAGTGGAATCCACAGAAGTTTATTTAGTGTCATTTTAGGTTACTCTTACTCCCATTTCTTGTTAGATCTACAAGGATATGATTATAACCTCAACAACATAATAAAACATATAGAAGTGGCCAAAGAGAGTCCACAAATCCCCTTGATGTCACACCCTTCACATTTCACCTTGGTTCTACACTCTTCTATCCAAACACAATGATTATGAAGTTATTTTTAGGTTGGATGATGGAAAATAATATCATTATGACCAAGGCAAGAACCTCTTATTAATGGAATGGGTGGATGGATGTTGTGGCCTCAATGTTCGAATAATCAGTCCCTTATGACTTGACAACATAGAGAAAACCTCACCTCAATGGGCAAATTGATCATTTTATTCACAAGAAAGATTACACAACAAAGAAAATGAAAAAAATTACTAGAAAAAATTGGAAGAAATAGGAAAAATTGGATCAAGAAATAGGAAAATGACAAAAAATTTTAAAATAAAAAGATGAAAAACACTTAAGAATTCTGAAGATTAGAATGCGGGGTAATCCTCAAGACTAAATATTTGGTCATAACAAGGATTAATAAGTGGATAAATAGGATCCATGCATGTATGAAACATTGGTAACCATTCATGCCCTAGCCATTGGATGTCTATTAGTGGTATGGTGGCTAGGTAGAAAAATCACTGGTCACACACTTAATTGTTAAATGTATGGTGGGTTAGGGCATGAGGTGTGTTAACATTATGGATGTATAGCCCATGATTGCACCCTTGATCATGATATGGTATGCATGGATTTATTTGTCTCCCCACAGTTTTAGATTCAGTGTTTGGATTTGGGATTGGAGTAATGATGGATAGTGACCCTGGTGTATGGTCAAAGAACATTGATTGAGACAAAGAAGGTGGTACACTAGATTGGCATTGTGCTAGCTTGGATGATGTGGTGGGTCCATGTGTGTTTTGCTTTGGCTTATGGCCTTTCCTCCAGAAGGGACGTTTCCTACATTGTGGTTGAGACCCACTAGTATCAACATGTTTATGCACATTCGTAGCACAAGCAGTATTCGTTTGTTGATATTTTGGTGTGAAACCTTTCTGTGTTGCTAGTGATGGAATATATTGAGGTTGAGCATGAGAATATCGAGGGTAGGATGGATGATAAGAGGCATGAGGTAGTGATTTTTCATAGGATGTCATGAGTTGATGGTACTCAGGAGAGTGGTAGTGGTGATTTGAAGTAGCAGACATAGAACTAGTTAGAGAAATAGAGTGTTGAACATAATATTCGTATGGTTTCAGTAGATAGGGTTGATTTGGTGGTGGCCTCCCCTAGACTATGGTTGTTGCCATTTTGGTTGATGACCATGTTAAGGCTAGTAATAAGTCCTCCTAGGATGGTATGATTGGTTGTGGGATTGTTTATAATTACCTTGTGGAAGTGGAAATCTCCTAGGCATGTGCTTTTGCACAAACTTCAAGTTTAAGGCACCTACCCAATACTCCTGTAGATGCAACAAGACTAGGTAATGGCCCTTCATATGGTCATATATGTAGATGTTACATCCATTATCTTCATCTGTGGTTGGGTCTATAGCCTTACTTTCTTTATCTATTTTTCCTATTTTTTGAAAAGCGTTCTTAGTCATTTCTTGATTCTCTATCCTCTGTTTATTGTGATTTTCCAGCTTATTTTTCATGATCCTATCCTCAATTGCCTAAATGAGAGTTGTAACATTTTCATATATCCATTTGGACATCCTATAAAACTTTGCTTCAAGTTCATCAATAGACTTCTGTATCGACAAGGTTTGTTGCAGAATCACCTCATTGAGAGTGGCTTCATTCTCCTTACCATAGATCTAGACCTTCTTTTTTTGAAGATTTGGGTCCCATTGATATTTCTCAACATTCTCCCATTTGCATATTTCTCCTTCTTCTTTGCCACACACTCGATTAGCTCTCAGATCTAATGGGCTTGTAGCACGTATAATTTCCCTGGGGCATACATCCCAAGGGTCTCCCTTGTTTCATTATGAAGCCCATCTATGATGTGGATAGGTTGCCTTTCCTTAGAGAAACCATGGCCTAGGCATCTATTCAGTAAGGTAGAATATCTATCTAAGGCCATGTCCAAGGGTACATGTTATTCTTACTTCCACTCTTGGATCTATCTCCTCAAATTAGACACCCTCACATAGGTTTGGTATTTCTCATTGAAAAGTTCCAGCATTGTGAACCATCGCCAAATTGAATTTGATCTCAACAATTAATACCACATTTCCGCTCTATCAATTAGTGTCCTAGGAAAGAGCTTAAGCTTTTGCCATCCACTTTCAATGTTTTAGAAAGCACAAGCATCATGGAAGGCTTGTAAATGATGTTGTGGACCTGAGTCATAGCCTCCTAAAAATTTAGAAATATTATTTAAGTTAATCTTTGGTAGATAACTCTTTTTGCGATGCCTATAAGATATCTTAACGACCTCTGTGATATGCATTAGGCTCTTAGTGGCTAGCAAGGGTTTTTCATCATCAGATAGGTTGTGCGGGAAATTTCTATCTCTATTTGTTTGATCGTGATGATGTTATCTATGTTCATGGTGATGCCTTTGACCTTTCCCATGGGTTCAATTTTGGTTTCTAGTCCAACCCTTTAGTGGAGCCTTATCTCCATACTTTCATTCATCTTCTTCAAAACTAGACATTAAGAGAAAGATGAGGAACTAGAATAATTGCCATGGCTTCTATGGTGTTTCTCAAGGTCCCTTAATTTATCTCTTCTTGGTTTTAAGGAGGTCTTAGGCCTTGAGGCCTTCCCTAGTCTAAGACTTCCATCATCTCCTTCAAGATTGTCTGCCTTAGATGAATGTAGTCTTTGAGTGTCGTCAGGGTGGTTATGATCATAAGAAACCCTTGCATAAAGTTGGTCACTCCAATTTTCTTCATTGTATATCTCATTATTTCTCTAATGAATGTGTTCGCTATACAGTGCATTATCACTTCTATGTGAGAGATACATTGTTGTTGGTTTATGATGTGTGTGAGCTAATAGTGTCTAAAAGATATATCGTTAATACTTTTACAGCAATCGTATATAATATAACTAATTTAGATAAATAGCACCATCTCCAGCAATGGTGCTAATCATGAGCAACGAGGTACCCCTACGTCCAACCATACAAATCATAAGTGTTCATGCACAATCTGGTTGAATTCCATGGATGGGACTAGTTGTGGCATCTAGATTGTTAGGCCTTGATCACAGTTCACTGTATTCCCACTTGGACTAGTGGTAGCTTTGTCATGTATGGTTTAGTCCAAAGTGAGGCATATGATGTTGTCTAATTCTACTTGGCTCCTAATGATGATAAAGGGGTAAATTAATTAAGCTAATGAATGATGGAAAACAAGATCTAAAATAGCCTATGTGCAATGAGTATCCACTCTTAATCATCTGTAGAGATCTTGGACTTCATGGGACTACTTCTAGGATTGCCAAGCATATGTCATTGGGTGTGCCAAATGATACACTGCTAGATTACCAAGTACTTATACTTAAATGCTCATGATTAAGGCATACGCATTCTGCTTAATAAAAGAAATAGTAAATAGCAATAAAAGAAAATGTTAACTAAAGGAAACTGTAAATAATTAACAATTAAAGAAATAATAATCTAAGTGGATGTCGCAATGATGGGGGTAATCTCGATCTTTATTTCCAATCATGTAACGTGTCCAAGTACATCATACTCAAACAAAGGTGTCATACGATTACAAACTTCACATGGTGGGCATGCACTGGAAATAACAAGACTCTAAGAAATACTAACAAAATCTAAAAATAAAACTATCTTCTCTACTACTTATTACATGCCTTCAACGGTGCACCAAAGTGTTGTATTTATAGGCTAGCCTAGAGGAGACGACATCAAATATCTGACATCACTTCCTAGCTCTAACATTGGGTACCCAATATCAAGGCATCGACATCAGGTATCTGATATCAAGGCCTGACAAATTCAAGATTCATCAACTTTCGTATATAATCTTTAAGGTGCTACAACCAAATTTGAAGGGAGGCCAGTTTTATGAAAGTGTAACCATAGTTTTGTAGAAAACACTAAATCATATGCTTTTGCAAAATCAATAAAATAACTAAAATAAATTTCAATAGGAATTTTGCAAACTTCATGTACTATCTAAGAGTAACTATGTGATTAATAGTGAAGTGATTTTGTTTAAAACCTACTTGACATCTTTGTATGACTTAGTTACCTTTAGCACAAGAATTAATTCTTTTTTCTAGCAAAGTGCACAACTTAGAAAAAATTTTACTCACAAAAATCATTCAATAATTGTTCAAATTATTTTTATCCCTTTTTTTATATAACAAGATAGCTTTACTAGTTGTCTAATGTTGATCTAACATTTGTTGCATTGCTAAATTTCTCTATGAATAGCAGGTCCTACACACTTTAATAATCCTACATATAAACCATTTAAATCTACAGCTTTGCAAGATGCTATCTTTTTAATACACTCTATGACTTTCTCAAGAGTAAATTGAAGAGGTGATTATTGTACAATAGAAGCAGAATTATCATCTTCTCCTGTAAATAGCTTATTTTTAGAAAAAAAATTTCACTATCATTTGGAGCTACATTAGTCTTCTTTTTTCCCTTAATCTTCTCTTTGGAGGCTAATAACCTTCAAAGAATTTTCTTTTTTATTTATGGATTTCATCCAAAAATATCATTTTGCTACTCATATGCTCCTATTATGCAATTGGAATTTCTTTGAGAGTAGTTGCAATTAGAGATTTTATTTATTTATTTTTATTTTTTATTTTTATTTTGGTTTGCGATGATGCCATGATAAAATTTTCAAATTTATCTGGAAAATGACTTAATCTCTTGAACAAAAGATCCCTCTCATAAAATACCAAATAATCTGAGCTACCTCAAACTACCCTTCTCACAATATCTTAAATTAAATTAATGTTGAAATCTCCATGGTAGAAACCCTTAATGCTAAAACCCTTGCTACATCTCAAATCAGTGCTTGATAAGTGAAGTAAGAGTGTAATGGGAATCAAAACCAAGGACAACCACCATAACATCTAGTGGCTCTACTACTAGCCAACAAGTGCCCCTAGGTTTCTAGAATACTTAATACATCTAAAACCTTTTTCTAAACTTCAAGAGGCTAAATAAGAGTAATTATATATTAAAAGGTTAAATGGTTATGGAAACTTGATTTAAATTAGTGAATGATACTAAAAAATATTAAAATAAAAACATTTAATTTTAAAAATAAAATTAAATGTGAAACACCTTTACATCACTATCTTGGTTTGTAGAATACTTGTACCTTGTGTGCTATTGAGAGGCCTAAGTTGATTGAAAATAAACACATCCCAAGATATATAGTCTAATTAGAACTTTATACCATAGGCTTGACAAGATATGCTAGATGCTCATTAACATGAACATCTATAAAAGATGGTGGAACACAGTAATGAAATTAACTCATTCTACTTTCCAAGACGATAAGGTTATAAGAATTCTATGCTTGTGGCATCTTTGGTGTATTTTTGCAATTATTAGATGCATCAGCCTCTATCACATATCTTTGTATTTACTATTTGTAATTGCTTGGGTGCCTTGTAAGTTGGTACCTTGCTATGGTTTGTAATCATTTGTGACCTAAGATCATAAGTACATCATATTCATAATCACAAGTAAACTGTAAGTCTTTTGGCATGTGAGTCCTGTGTTCTTGTAAGATGGTTTTTATAGCTTTGAAGTTTGCAACTTTCATCATATGTACATTTTCTTATTAAAGAATTGATACCTTGTCAAGTTTCAAGTGGTTAACTTCTGGATATTAAGTCTAAGAAGTTTTTAAGACCTGTATAGTTTGGCTTGGTATTCCTAAAGGTTGGGGACTACTTTGTTCTAGTTTGTAAAATAACCTATCTCGGATCATGAACACTTATGAAAAGTTTGTAAGTGATAAGAGTTGTAGCAAAAGTTCATGTCATGGAAACCTTTGTTCTTATGAATAATTCTTAATGTATTCATAAGAGTTGTTGTGAAAAGTGGTGTGGTGTGGCCTTGGGTGTTATGAAGAATTCTTAGTAGGTTTGTAAGTCTTAGGGAAGTTTCAAAGTGTTTTAACCTTAAGAAAAAAGAGTTCATAATTTTGTAAAGGCTATGAGAATCTATATGTGTAAGTTTTGCACATAGGCTTACGAAAACATTCGTTAGAGATACGGGCTCATAAGGTAAGTCTCTTTAGCTTGGTAATAGACATTAAGATTTCTAATATTCTAAAATGTTATCAATGAGAATTAATGTTACACATGCAAAGGAAAATTTCTATAATTTTCATCAATGTCATAAAGGCTAAATCCATGGGAACTTACCCAATCGTAGCAACAAGAACATCATGAAATCACAACTGAGTCAAACGTTAATGAGACTAGATATAAAAGTACAAGAAAATAGGAAAAAGAAACTAATGATGAAGAACCCCTAAATGCTCATGAGAGAAAATTATTAAAGGAATTCTCAAAAATTAGCAAATTAATGTTTATTAATATTCTTTGTTTTGATGGTAGGATGGACTGAAAACATTTGTTGGACTAGATCTGGAAAATGGAGGCTTATTTCAAATTAGAGGCTATCAAAGATATTGATGAGCTAAAGATTACCATGATCAAGCTTACAGGATCAGTAGTAGCTTACTGGAGGAAGGTGCAGACCAAGAGAAGACAAAAAGAACATTCAAAAATCAAAAGTTGGGAGAATCTTGTAAGTAATATTAAGGAGAATTTTATGCCTATGAACTACAGAACAGACACAGACTTGTAGCTCCAGGTTTGAAGCAAGGTAAGAAATCTGTTATGAATTATATAAAAGAATTTTATAGTCTTATGCTTCATGCAAAAATTATAGAGGATACAGAGGATTAAGTTATTAAATATATTGGTGGACTATGAATGGTCATATAAGATGAAATAATCATGGTGAGTTCTCTTATGATTGAAAAGGCATACAAATTTATTTTGAATTTGCTAAGTGTTGAAAAAAAATTGTACTTTTGATATGATGGTCAATTGGTATTTATAGGTAGGACCATGACACACTACATCATATCTATAATGACATATGTATAGCTATGATAATGTAACTACAATATCATAGACATTGATAATTCTCATTTCATCATACTTGCATAACTAATTGAAAACTTATTCTTGGGATCAAATAAAAAAAGGATAGAATTCCTTCCAAGCTTATGGGGTTACATAAACTTTGACATTTTGACTCATATATACATGAATGACTCTACTATGAATGCCACATTATGGTTTGAGTGTTGTTACAAAATTATCATGCAATGCATGATTGACACATATGATAAAAACAAAACAAAATGAATCTTTATGTAGTTTTCTTCATGTTCTAGGTGGTGGTGGTGGCTCCTCCATCAACTTCTTTCCTTTGTCATCAATCTTCTAAAACTAATATCTACTCAGCAATGCTGTAAGTTTTTCTTCTTCTTATCTAGGATCATGTACCATCCATGCAAATTCACCAATGTTGGCTAGAGTTGGTACTTTCCAAGGACATGGCAATTGTAGAAACATTTTATTAGCCTAGACATACCATGCTAAAAATTACATCCTTTCCTCTTCAAAAGCTTTGACTACTTTCTTCAGTTCATAATAGTCTTTCATTCTTCTGGTCAAGTTTCTTGCTACATCTTTCTAATCCTAGTAGCTAGCCTTGACCACCTATAATTTGAAGTTTGATATGTGAAGCTTTTATTATGTATCTTTTCTATTGAAAAAATCCTTTTCATACATTAAATACACCATAACCACTTGTTGCTCTAGTTTGGTTCTTAGCCTGCTTGCTATCAATATGGCCAAATTAGCATATCAATGATTAGCTAATCCAATGTATTCCATTAAATCCTTAATTTGTATGACCTTTTTCTTTATTTTCACTTGATAAACATGGGAAAAACTATTTAGGATGGGTTGCCAATCTAGTGTCTATTCTGTAATGAAACTGATTCTAGCTTTGACCATATGGATTTCTTTCTTATTAATTTATTTTTACATGTCCACTTGGTCTCTAAAATGCTCTTTTAGTCATTCATGTTTCTTGGTCTCATTTTGTAATGCACTAATTTTAATCATTGATTTTTTTCATACTACATGAATTTCTTCCATTGATAGGATCTTGTTTTCATGGGCCAATTGTCTTATATCAATGTTAACTTGGGAAAATTACTCTCTCAATTGATAAATACTTTCTTATAGCACATTCTTTTATTTCACAATACCTGTCAACCTTAAGTTTTCAATAGTAATCTTCTTATTCTCTTCTTCTAATGTAGCAATAGCTTTAGCATGTGCATACATTTGAGCATTTGTTATACAAGAATTCCACGTTGCCTTCTCCTTGTCCATCTCTATCTATGTGTATCTAGCTATCAATTGGCCAATTTGCTCATATCTAAATTATTCTAGCTAGTTAGGTCATGATGGAAACTTAGTCATGATGGAAACTTAGTCATGATGGAAACTAGAATGCAACACATGGAAAGTGAAGTGTAGAGATTCTAAGAAGAATTGGTTTCACTAAGAGCTAACATACAAGAGCCATTGACATTTTGACTATGGTTTTTACATCTTTGGTTTTAGTAATATTATTCAATGGCACAACATGGATATTAAAGGATTTCTTAATATGATCTGTTATAACTTCTGCTCCTCCTACTACAGCTTGATGTTACATCATCATAATTATGGCTCCTTCTCTTATTTCCAACATCACTTGGAAGGATGCAGTGTTCCCTAAGATTTGTTATGTCCAGTCATCATCTTTTTCTGCCTACAAAGAGACTTGGCCACTTGCAAGTCCTATTGATATGATAGGTCTACTTGAATTGTCTCTAACTCTATACATACTTGAGATTTTCCTGCTTCCAAAACTTATTATTTCTACTATTTTTTGTAAATGGCTCATTAAGGATATTTATTTTGGTTGTGCTAGTAGAGCACATTACCTTAGACAATCTGCAACTGAAGTTGAGGCACTAGGTCCTACTTGTTCAGTTCCTACGATTGGAATGTTTGCCACTGATGTGGATCCTTTTGTAGTCTCAATGCCTACTTCTTTTTCAACTTGATATTTCTTTGGTGGCATTGGCTTAGAAATTTTAGCATATGAAAAATTTTGGCCTTTGTGAAGAACATCATTGGTGTAGCCCAAAATTGCAACTTGTCGACATAATCTCCTAATGAGAAAAAGGGAATTGCAAAGTGGGTTTCCCTGTCTTCTTTTCTTGAACCTTCATTGTATTTCTAAAAATAGTAGATAGGTGATGTTGGCTTGGAATTTCCCTATCACGATAACACTTTCTTTGGTAGCATAGGTGAAAATTCGATTAAGCCATCTTGTCAAGAAAATATGGTATGTTCTTATTTTGAAATAAATCTTCTCAATAGTGGACAATATATCATATTCTTTCTCAATGATTCCATAGCCCCTCTTCAACCATAGATTCCTTACTTTTTTGTTGGATCTTGTAGATATTTAAGCTATATTCGACATTTGGTATGCTCCATGCCTTTTCTATTGCTTCTATAAAGTATGACACTATGACTCTCTCAACTTTCACAGTGGCATCATCGTATTTATTCCTTCAAAATTGATAGACTTATATCAAGTATCATTTACCATTTCTTGAAATGGTGGGCTACAAAGGAGAGGCTTGAAGTTGCTCATGGAATTTTGTAGGAACAAAGTCCATGAAAGATCCAAAACTAAATTCCACTATGATAGTGGACATGATGAACTTATCCTAGATTACTTGTAGACACTCAATGGAGAGTGTCAGACTGGTGTAGGAACACCTCTTCTAATTCTCTTGTGCTTATCCTACAAGTTATTTTTGTAGGTTTTGTAATTGAAAAAGACCTAGACACATGTGCCAATTTTTGTGTGTGTTCTTATGTTGAATTTTTGTAATGAAGATTCTTGAATGTTTTAGCATGTTTGAAGGTATTTTTGGCCTATTTTGATGAGTTTAGGAGGTTCCAAGGTCTATGGGAACTTGTTGAGAGACATTCAAAGGCTCCTAGTATCAAAATTAGCACTTTTATTTTTGGCACCTGTAGAAGAGACGTCTCCCCAAAGACATCTCCCCTAAAGTGGAGATGTTCCGAGTCCAAAGGAGACATCTACCAAGACAAGTAAACATCTCTCGAGAGAGCAAGACTTTCACATGAGACATCTACCTAACATGAGACATCTACCTAAAACTAGAGATGTCTATGTCAATGAGGAAACAAAGCTTTAATGTGGCATTTTGATTGGGAAACATCTGAAAGACACTAAATCCTTGGGGAAACATCTAGGAAGGTAAATAGAAATCTTCCTAGAGTTTGGGATCTCTATAATAATGTATGCATTCATCCATTAGAGGAGAATAAAATTGGTATGCAAGAAGAAATCTTGTTTGTAGCAAGAGTGAGATCTCAGTCTTGGGTTATCAGAGATATTTCTATTGGTTGTGTATTGCATTGAAAATAGCCATTGTGTGGTTGTAGAGCCTCATGCTCATCAATATTGTATGAGTGTGAAAGATTTCTACATGCTTGTGGGTTGTGTGAACCCTAATGTAATCTTCTAATAATTTTAATTGAAGTTAGCTGGTTTTCTTATTTTCTAGCAAATAATTTTTTCTTTTCATAATATATGGATTTAGTGCATTGAAGGTGATTTATTTGTGGAGTGAACCTACTCCAATGTTATTGGTATCAAAGCCTAGTTTTATTATTTCTTGGATTTTGATTAAGGATTTTGTCAATTTCAAATGACACCTAAGAAGAAACAAGTGCAAGCTTTGAATCATAGCATGGAGAGCATGAAGTCAACCTTCAAAATGATGGTTTCTTGATTAGATGAAATTAGTGCAAAGGTGGACAAAAAAGCCAATCCTAAATGTATCCATACATGTGTAGATGAAGAGGATGTACATTCAAATGAAGAAGTTTAACAACCAGGTGAAGATGGAGTAGATGAAGAGAAAGGTCAATTTAGTTGTGGGAGTGTAGGAAACCTTTAGCCAAGGATTCCAATGGGGGGGAATTCTATTCCTCAAATAATAACTCCAAGGGCTCCGATCATGCTCAATACTTCTTCAAGCAATGTTGATGATGAAGATGAGGTAAGGCTTGCTGGAGAATTCAAAAATGCTTCAAGACTTTCATATGTAGAGTTGAAGACCTTTAACGATGTAATGGCAATATTGATGATTGAATTACTCTCAAGCCTTGGAAAATCTTAAAAAAAGATTGTGTTTAAAATTTTATAAATACCATTTCCTTTTAAGCCTAATCTTACTATTTTGTGGAATTATACAGTTCATAAAATTGAAAAGAAACATGAAATGGAAATAAGAAAACTGTACTCTTACTAACAAAGTTTAAGTTATTAACTAGATGTTTCAATTAAATCATGTTTATTACTCCAGTTGTTGGGATCCTTCTAAAACTTCTTATGATAGAATTGCTTGTATTATCCATCAATTTCTTTAGTCTGCTAAGAAACATAGAAAATATTTTTCTAAATTTATTTGGGATATTTGCACTAGTAGCAAGATAGATGGAGGACTTGGCCTCATTAAATGTTATAACTAGGGTATTTCTCTCGTAGCCAAATAAATTACAAAGTGCATTAATGAAGATGATGTTTGAATGCTACTTTTAAGAAACTAAATTATGTCAAGAAAACCTAAGAATGAGAGAAATTGGTCTTCTAATAACTTTCTTTATTATTTTCTTATTCCTCAGGTGATGAATCGCAATTTGCCAGGCCCTGATATTGAATACATGATATCATGATTCCTATGTTGGCCTATAAATATAGCACTCAGGTGCACAGGAAAGGAGTCAATTGGTAAGTCTTTAGGGTCGAGTCTTTTTGTTATTTTTCAATTAGTTTTTAGTTCTTTCCCAAGTGCATGCCCACAATGTGATGTTTGTAATTGTATGAAACCTTTGTTCGAGTGTGACATACATGGACACACACACAATCAGTAATAAAGATCGAGATTACTCCATCATTGTAGCATTCACTTAGATTTTTAATTGCTTAATTTTTAATTGTTAATTATTAATTATTATTTTCTTATTTAATATTTCTTTATCATCATTTACTATTCCTGTTGTTAATGCAGAATGGGTACATATTAATCATGAATATTTAAGTGTAACTACTTGGTAACCTAGTAGCGTATCTAGTAGTGCTCAAGTAATGTGTGCTTGGTAATCCCAGAAGTAGTACACAAGGTCCAAGATGCATACGGATGATTAAGGATAGATGCTCATTACATTGAGAATAGCTTAAATTTTACTTCATATCGCTTATTAGCTTAATCAAGATTATTTCTCATTGTCCCTAGGAGTAGCCTTGTGTTAGAAATCACATCATACACCTCACTCTGGACTAAACCATAAGTGACAAAGAAAATACTAGTCCAAGTGAGAAGATACTGAATTTTGATCAATGTATAACTATCTAGGTGTCATAACTAGTCCGTCTACAAAGTTCAACCAAATGGCGCATACACGCTTGTATTCATATGGTTGAGCGTAGGGGTACCTCGCCACTCATCATTTGCGTCATTGCCAAGGATGGTGCTAGCTATCTAGATTAGTTATATCATACAAGATCGCAGTAACAAATTATTAACAAAAAATCCTTTAAAAAAATTAATTACAAATAAGTCACACTCAATTCACAACAATGTCTCTCTCACAAGATAATGTTAATGCAACAATTAGCAAGGCAATTCATTAGAGAACCAATGAAATATATGGTGATGAAGAAGTGTGGAGTCCTCAATCTTACGTAAGAGTCTCATATGTTCATGAATGCCTCAATGATATTCAAGGGCTCTTTTCATCCAACCTAGACACCTTTAGTGAGGATGGGACATCCCATGGAATGAGGAGACCCATAAGGCCTAGGACCTTCTCAATGGTTAGCAAGAGTACATCAGGGGATGATTGGAAGACTTACAAAAGTCATGACGAGTCTTCCAGTTCTCTCTCTTCCTTTGCTCCTTCAATGTCAGGTCATGACATGGATGACCATTTCCCAAGGGGTCAATGTAGAAATAAAAATTGAACCCATGGGCAAAGTCAGGAATGCTAACATGAACAAAGACAACATTGTTCCAACTCATAACCTACTTAGTAACGATGAACCCCTAATAGCCACTAAGAGCCTAATGCATATACAAGAGGTTGTTTGAATATCTCATAGGCATCGTAAGGAAAGTTGTCTACCCATTCTTGATTTAAATAACTTTCCCAAGTTTTCAAGAGGCTACGATTTAGATCTGCAACAACATTTACAAGCCTTCTATGATGCCTATGAATGGAACAACATTGATAATGGGTGGCAAAGACTTAAGCTCTTTCCTATGACACTCATTGGCCAAGCAAAAGTATAGTATAGGTCTTTAAAACCAAAATGCATTCATCGTTGGCTGACAATGCTAGAACTCTTTAATAAAAGATATCAAACTTGTGCAAGGGTGTCAACCTTGAGGAGGAAAATCCAAGAGTGGAAACAAGGGCAACATGAACCCTTGGACATGGCCTTAGAAAGATATTATTCATTGTTAAACAAATGCCCAGGCCATGGGTTCTCTGAGGATAGGCTAATGTATCACATCATGGATGGGCTCCATAATGAAACAAGGAGACCCTAGTAATGTATGCCCCAGGTCAACTATATGAACTAGGAACCCACCAATTCCAAGAGCTTATTAAGTGGGTAGCAAAAGAAGATGGAGAAATAACCAAATGGGAGAATGTTGAAAGATTGCAACAGGACCAACATCTTAAAATAACAAAGGTCTGTGAAGAGGAGAAATCAACTCACCTCAAGGAGGTGGAATCATCTCCATCTTTGCCTATACTAAAATCACTAGATAAGATTGAGGCAAAGATCAGTAAAATGATGGAATGGGTACATGAAAAATGTGGGGAACATGCAAACATTATTAGAGGTAGAACCACTCAAGATCACTCTAACAACCAAAACAAACAGAGGATGCCAAACTTAGAAACAAGACAGAACACCATTTGTTAATTGGAAAGAAGGGTTGAAGAAAATAAGGATAGGAACTCAACTACAAATCATAAGTATTAATGTGATGTATGTCTATACAATCACCTTGAAATCCAATGCCCAATATTGTCACATTTACATGAGCATTGGGGAGAAATGTTACATCTAGATTTCATACAAAAGTACCATGTTCAACCGTAGTGGCAAAACCCCCAATTGTGGGGGAGGCCACCGCTAAATAAACCATACCCTTCGTATACCTTGATACCAAATGTTTATTATGTTCAACACCCTATTTCTCCAACTGGATCAACATCCTCTACTTCACCTCATCATTATTATTCTTTTGAGTACTATCAACCCATGTCCTCTCCCATGGGATCACCACCTCATGTTCCTTACACTTCTCCTCACCCTCAATATTCTCATCCTTCACCTTCTTTTACATCACCACTAGTTTTGCTAGAAGGTTTTACACCACAACACCAACCCACGAACATTACTTGTGCCTCTACTATCAACAATAGTGGAAGTCCTCCATAACATCGAAAGCATCCTTTCTTTAGGCATGACTGTAGAAAGAGACAACATAGTTCTAAAACCACTGCATCCTCCAACTCAGCACAAGCCCACTGCTATGATGCATCTTCCTCCTCAAGCTCAACACCTCTTGTTACCTCATCCAGGCCATCAATTAACGCTCCAATAACCATGTGACCTAATGGATATAACTACGTAGGGAGACATATCAATCCTTGCATACCATCTTATGGTCATGGGTGCCATAGTGGGTTAGCTTCTTCCCACATGACCACATCTTATAATCTGCCCCACTATGCCTACTTTCATCAAGTGTGTGAATGCCAATTTGGGTACATTCTTGCCACCACATCAAAAGACACCCAGTGGTTTGGATATGATCGGACCCCAATGTTTCCAACATGCATGGATCCAAATTTTCCATTTATTAATTCTTTCCATGCTCAAACGTTTAGTCATGGGGGATACCCTCCATTCTAATAAGAAAAATTAGTAAATTTTTTTTTCTTTTCTTTCATTTTACAATTTTTTTATTTTCTAGTTTTTCACTTTTCAAATTGTTGCTTTTACCTTTTTTAGGGTAATCTCATCGGTGAATAAAATACTCATGTGACTTGTTGGTTGAGGTTTTTTTCTATACTATTAAGTCATAGGTGACTAATTATTTGGAAAATGAGCCCATGACATCCACCCACCCATTCTATTAATAAGAGGTTCTACTTTGGGTATGATGATATTCTTGTCATCATTAAAACTTAAAGTAACCTTGTGCTCATTATACCTAGAGCAAAAAATGATGGACTAAGAGGGAATTGCCAAGGTGTGACATCAAGGGAACTTACGGATTCTCTTTGGTGACATCTGTATGTGCTATCATGCAACTTGGTTGTACTAAGGTCCTTGTAGATCTAACGAAAAATGGGAGTAAGAGTAATAAAGGCACTCAATAAAGAAACTCAATGTTGTTCTAGAGGGTCCCACTAGAAAGACATGCACCCATGCTTGAAGGTTAGTGGCTTCTTTGGATCACCGTTGGAAATGACACAGTACTAAAGTGGCTAGGTGAAGAAAAAGAAAAGAAAGAAGAAAAACAACAAAGAAAAGATTAAGTAAAATGTGCCATAGAAAAAATTCCAAATCACTCCTCCCTTATACAAAATTTCAAGTGATTGTATGCCTTGTTGTCATGATGCTCTTATGGTTGTCCATCATTGGATGAAACAATGCAATGTCAATGGTCATAGGTATGGACTTAGTCTTGATTTTGGAGTGAAAGGCTAATGATACATTAATCATGCCCCACAATCAGGATTCATTGTGCCCAGGGTAAGTTACCTCATGTCCCAATCTTGACAATCCCTTCTACAATTTGTTTCATCCCACTATCCATGTATTTCTAACTTGTGTCTTGTGTGGCATAGAATTCATACCTCATCATGGTGGTATTTAATATGTGTGTGTTTTGTTACACTAGTGTAGACTGCATTTAACCCTTCTAGTGCCTACAAACATTTTAAGGTGTGGTTACACAAGGGAATGATAGGTTGAAACCTACTTTGGGGAGGACCCACTTGGGTAACTTTTGTAATCTATACTTATTGCACACCACTGCATCATCTTATACCCTCCAAATACTACAATGCAAAATTTATTCTTCCCTTCATCATCATTTCAACCCAAACGTTCCTGTGCACCACTACATGTCCTTTTTCCCTGAAACTTACCAAAAAGAACTTTATTGTATAATTCCACTATATTACACTTTTGGTGCCTTAATTTCTACTCAACATTATCCCAAATCTTTTATATTTACCTTAAATCCTTCATTCTTGGCCATGAAAATTCAAAAATTTATCAATTTTTCCATGTACCCTATTATGATGGGGATGTAATATCAAGTACCCAGTATCAAGTCTGATGCAATATCAGGCCCATGCTAGTGCATACGCAATATCGCTTCCATAAAACCTACATATAAGGGCCCCCCCCCCCCCTCTCCCTGGCATGTGTCAACATCATTTTCCACTATTCATGCTAGGGGAGTTGTTGCAATTTTCTTCCATGAATTTTCAAGCTTGTTCACCTATCATTTAAACATCAATATCTTGCTCATTAATGCTCCAATTCTCCTTCCGATTGAACCTGCTTAAACCCAAAGTGTTTAACTTAGTTGTGGGGGAAGGGTACGCTCCAAGTTGCACATAACTTTTTCAAAATTTGTTATTGCCTGAAGGATATCATAGGGGTAACTAACGTTAAGAAATGCTAAGAACTTATGCCAAAGTAATTTTGTTTCTTCACCCAAACCATGAAAATTATTTTTGGAGTCACCTAATCAAATTAGGCCCAACATTAAAACTTTTAGGGGGATTTTCTTGAAAATTTTCAACTCTAAATCACACTAAGAAAGGGTTGAATTCATTTAAAGGTAATGAGTAAGGTATAAGATAATTAAATTTTGTTAAATAACCTTACTAATAGTTGATCCTGTGTGATTGCAGATGGCCCCTAAATGAGGACAATAGGGAGGACCCTCTCAGGGTGCATCCAAATGGCCAAGGAGAGGAAGAGGCCAAGGACCTCTTGTAGAACATGCAGAGAAAGAGGCACAATCATTTAGCATCCATCAAGAACCCTATATTACTGCATAATCTAGGTAGGAAGAAGGTGGAGAAGGTAGGGCACCTAAACAAGGACAACATCTCACATTGTCTCCATAATGTGTTCTGCCGATTTGGGAAAGCTCCAAGTTAGTTGTAGTGATTATGGAACTCAATTTTGGACCCTTTACCAAATTTTTCCCTGAGTCAGTCAAAGATCAATTCAAAGGATCTCCATTGTGTCCTGTTCTCTCAAAGAGTGGTGAATAGTATTTGGAGGAGACATACCAATTTTGGCATAATAAGAAAGAAGGCACCACTGATAATATTGGTGGGATTTTATTCGATTTCTCTACTAAGGCCATTTCAAAAGTTTTGAACCTTTCAAATACAAGGCCCAAGGTTGCTCACCTATCTACTCGCTCTGATGCTAATGCATGAAAAATATGGTTAAAAAGAACATATCACAAGGAAGATAAAACATATGGGAAACTCACCCTTAAAGAGAGAATCTATTTCAAAATTGGCATCTATCACATCTTCCCAAAAAAAGGACTAAATAGAATTTCCACCTATGTGGCCAGAGGAAGTGCAATCTTGATGGGTAATCTTGATGCCAACCTACCCCATCTATATCTCACAGAAATATTGAGGTAGTTCGAAGAATGTAAGATAGGGAAGTTTGCATTGCCTTTCCCCTATCTAATCAGGAAGCTGTGCTGGCATGCTAAAATTCTAGGGTACACAAATGACATCCTCAAAAAATCTCAAAATGCATCATATGTTGAATTACTAAAGCCACCAACACTAAAGAAAGATGTTGGTGAGACACTCGAGCCTGAACAAGAGAAGATGATTAGGCCCACTACACCTCAAATAGTAGGGTCTATCCAACTTCCGAACATGAGGCCTAGTCAACAATAGGAAGCAAGGCCTAGCATGCAACCCACAGGTCAACAAGACCAACCACCACCACCACCATAAGATTATTGACCATCGATGAGCCATCTTAGGGCCATCACAGAAATGGTCAGTTGAGGAAGTCATGATGAGGCTAACCTCTTCAAGGCCATTAACGATGCCATACAATCCATGAGCTTAATTGATCATGCACAAGGTGAGGTTTCTATACAAAAAAGAGGAGGGGAATCACATTGGTCACAACAGATCTCTGGAAACACTACATCTTTTCAAGTACAATTAGAAACTAGCAAAGGTGCAATAGTAATGATCATGCAACACCAAGATGTAGCTAGAGCAAAAAAAGTGCTCGTAGACCACATCAAAGAATCATTTAATGTCCCTATTGTGCCACTGATGAATCTCACAGGAGCATGTGATGCTCAAGTCTTAGTTGATCCCTCGATGACTCCTATAGAACATGAGGATGCTTTGGATCAGTTGCTACAAATAGGACAAGTTATGATGTCCTTGTTTGACATCCCTCAAGAAGCCACAGCAGCATAATTAGACCTCATTTCCACAAAGGGAAAGCTAGTTATGGTAGAGGTTAGGGCTGAACATGCTGAGGATGAGTTGAAAAGATTCTAAGAAAAGTTCATTGCCCTACAAGCCACACAATGGAATCTATACCAACTTATCCCAACTGACTAGGTATAGTCATTTCGGACATAGTAACTAAATAAACTATTAGACAAGACTAAAAGGATGGCAAGGGAAAAAGAGAAGGCTAATTGGGATGCTTCAAAGGCACAAGCCCAAAGGTATGCACATGCCAAAGCACTCAAGGCCTTACAAGAAGAAAATAAACACCTTGCTATTGAGAATCTTTGGTTGAACATAATTGAAAAACAAAAGAATGTTCTCGAGGTGAATTTCTAGCAAATGTGAGAATAATTAATAAGGATCAACCAGGACATGAATTGCTTAGCCAGAGAAAACAGGATCCTCAATGAAGAAGGTACACATGATCCATCAAAATACAACCATTGAAATAAGTGCATGGTAGAATGAAGCTAAGTGAATTGAAAAGTTGAAGGAACATTTTTGAGACCATGTGGGGATGTACAAGCAAATCATTGAAAAAGAAATCCATATGGCCAAGACCCATATCAACACTCTCAATGCTCATAATGATGACTGATGAGCCATACTGGATACTTATGCCTTCACCCATCAAGTAGAACTAAAGAGTTGGGACCTACAGATCCAAGATCTCACTAAGTACATGAAGCTGGCAAACCTGTGGTATGCCAACCTAGCCATGTTGATAGTAGGATGCTTGAGGATAGAATTAGAGAAGCAGGTAGCAGCCACCTACACCAAGTATGAAGAAGAATTTGCTGAACACAAAAAGACACTGCAGAAATTAGAGGTAGCAAATTCTGAGCTAGAGGTGGTCAAAGCCAGCTACCAAGGGTAAAAAGATGTCACGTTAGATTTGGATCAACAACTCATGGATTACCAAGAATAAAGAGACAAAGTCAAAGCCTACAAGAAGGAACAAAGGTTGTATGCGGCTTGGTACATCAAAGCCAATAAAATGTTTCTACAACTACCATGTCCATGGGAGGTGCTAACTCCATCAAATATTGGAACATCATCATGGATGGCACACAGTCCCCAAATTGAAGAAGAAAAGATTTAGGTGCTCCTTCAAAGATATCCATTTTCAAATCCTGGAGCACAAGATAAGGGGAAGAAGCCCATCAAGGAGCCACCACCACTAGGAACCAAATGAGTTCCAACAATTTTATCTTTTGTATTCTATGTTGGTGTCCTAATTTTATTTTGTTTAACTCCATACTATGACATGAGTTAATTCATAGTTAGTCAATAATCCCATACCCATGCACTGTATAATCAAATGAACTCATTCTTATTTTGATTGTTTGACTTGAGGACGAGTTGTCATTTTTTCATGGGGGTATGATAAATCATGATTTGCTAGGCCCTAATATCGGGTACTTGATATTGGGTATGCAATATCACAGCTTGGATAATGATATCAAATACATGATATCATGATTCCTATGTTGGCCTATAAATATAGCACTTAGGTGCACAGGAAAGGAGTCAATTGGTAAGTCTTTAGGGTTGAGTCTTTTTGTCAATTTTCAGTTCTTTCCCAAGTTCATGTCTACAATGTGATGTTTGTAATTGTACAGAACCTTTGTTCGAGTGTGACATACTTGGACATGCACACAATCGGCAATAAATATCAAGATTACTCCATCATTGCAGCATTTACTTAGCTTTTTAATTACTTAATTATTAATTATTAATTATTATTTTCTTAGTTAATATTTCTTTATCATCATTTGCTATTCCTATTGTTAATGTGGAATGGATACATCTTAATCAAGAACACTTAAGTGTAACTACTTGGTAACCTAGTAGTGTATCTAGTAGTGCTCAAGTAATGTGCGCTTGGTAATCCCAGAAGTAGTACACAAGGTCCAAGATGCATACGAATAATTAAGGATAGATGCTCATTGCATTGAGGGTAGCTTAAATTTTACTTCATATTGCTTATTAGCTTAATCAAGATTATTTCTCATTATCCCTATGAGTAGCCTAGTGTTAAAAATCACATCATACACCTCACTCTAGAGTAAACCATATGTGGCAAAGCAAATACTAGTCCAAGTGGGAAGATAGCAAATTGGGATCAATGTGTAACTATCTAGGTATAACAACTAGTCCATCTACGGAGTTCAACCAAATCGCGCATACACACTTGTATTCATATGGTTGAGTGTAGGGGTACCTCACCACTCATCATTAGGCCATTTCTATTCTTGATTTTTTAGTTTTTAAACAAATTTGGAAGACATGGGAGTAAACTTAGTAACTTAGAAGATATGCTTAAGCAAATTAGTGCATGGTGGATCCATTTTAATAAAGGAGCTTGGGCTACTAATTCATCTAGATTGTGTACCACTTGGAGAACATTCAATATCACTTCAATTTCTTGTTTACATCTGCATAATAGATGGATTACATGAAATGAAGCTTCTAGCCTCTATAGTTTAAGTAAAAAAATTAAAAATAATTTTGATAAAGTAATTTTTAATCTTGAAAATTTATTTAAAGTTAACAACAATATGCATCAAGCTTTTCCAAATATTTTTTGAAAGGATGGCAAATCCAATTTTCATTTTAATTTCAAATTTGCTTATGATATTATTACAAAGAATGATTTTATTCATAACAAATTTAATAAGGCCTAGAAAATGTAATTATCATCATACTTTTGAATGAGGAAAATGAAAGATATTCAGAGAGTTCATACCATTCCTAAAATTCATATATTTTATTGTGTCTTATTCATCAAGGTCTTCCTATTTGCACTCATCTTAAACAAATGAGAATTGTTTCTTCACAATGTCCTCTTTATAGAAGTGAAGGCTTATTTTCTCTTCTTCTTCTTTTATTTTATTTTTTTTTCTTTGGGTGTCATGTTGCTCAACATGTTTGAAAATGGACATCCAAAATTTGTAATAACTTTCAACCAACCATCAATAAATTCATTCTTAGGGATTAACCTAATTTGTCTACTTTTTTTCTTTGCATTTAGAAACGTCTTTGACCACATGTTCTCTACTCTATTTGGAAGCTTCAATGTGTATTTATTTTCTAGTAGCAATACATAACTATGACCTCTCTTTAAAAGTTAAATATCATATTTTCAAAGATGTCATTTTTTAACTCTAGATTTAAGCAAAAGATCTTCCAATGAAACTGAATAATTAAGTTAATTCCTACAGTATTAATTTCTTTTTGTTTTGGAGGCTTAAGAATGGGAAGCTTTTAGATTTTTTTACTATTTGTTCCTTATTTTCTATTAATATATTGTTTTGTCCTTAGATAGAATTCTCTCATTCTCTCTTCAAGAAACCCTTTAATAAGAAGTGAAAACCCATTAGGGTGATTCTAAATAAGAGAAAGGCCTGATCTTTTTTCTACCCGAGAGGGGATATTTTTCAAGATTGGTTCAGGATGAACACCTAAAAAGGCATCCCCAAAACCATTGGGATTTTTCTTTAAAATCTATCTTCAATATCATATTTCCTATCTTTCATAGCTACCTAACAAGAAATAATATCAACAAGGCTAGAATATGGCATCTTGAGGTGTGAAATTAGAATTCTTGTTGTGGTGGTGGTCTAAGCATTTCCTTATTCTTCTTCATTAACAAAACATTCCGACAATTGTTGTATAGGAAACACAAACTCTTTTACTGAAAAATCTATTTTCACTACCTAAAAAAAACCATAAGAACCTCTTCTAAATCCCAAAAAATCTTCAGGTCCATCCTACTTGATAAATGAACCAATTGTTATTCCATGGTGATTCCTTGATCATAGTGGTGGCAATGGCAACAATGATGGTAACTCAATATTTGTATTTTCTAAAGAGCTTGAAGAAGGAGTTTGATTATTACACTTTCTCTTTGATGGCCCCCATTTCTATCCACACCCTCTTCCTCTATGACTAATTTTAATAAATAATTGATTTGAAACCTATAAGAAACTAGGGCTTTCTTGAAAATGACTTTAAACAATCAAAAATTGACATGCACTACTAATTTTAGTGATTACATATCATTTTCAAGAAATGATTTGTTTAGCCAATAATGAATTAAAGATCAAAATGATATATTCTTTTTAATTCATACGAAAATTGTAGAATTCTAACTATGAAATGAATTTAAAGCATTTACTGGTTAAAAATCAAAGATAAAGAAATAATTTAAGATGCAACAAGGTCAAAAGTACAAAATTTCTTTGTTGCATTGAGTTCTCTATAATTTTCGTGATTTTTGCAAATCTGTGATTAAATTGTTATGATTTTTTTTATACTTACTGATGAGAGCGATTACTCTAGTGGTTTATTCTAATTATTAGAGCAGTTACTCTAGCGGTTTATTCTAATTATTAGAGCAGTTACTCTAGCGGTTTATTCTAATTATTAGAGCAGTTACTCTAGCGGTTTATTCTAATTATTAGAGTAGTTACTCTAGTAGTTTATTCTAATTATTAGAGTAGTTATTCTAGCGGTTTATTCTAATTATTCGAGTGGTTACTCTAATTATTAGAGTAGTTGCTCCCAAGCTTATAAATACAATGCCCAGGCACACAATTGGGAAGGAAATCTTTTAGCAGTCAAGTAGCAAAACTCTTGTAGTTTGTCTGAAAGTTAGAGTATTTTCCAAGTGCTCGCAATAGGATGTCTAAGTGTGGATGGATCTTTATTCAAGCATTGTGTACTTGAGCATACCTTGTGTACAGCAATAAAGACAAGCTCTTCGATTCATCCTTGCAGCACTTGAGATTTGTTTTCTTATGCATTTCTTTTATTTTATTTTCTTATGCATTTCTTTTATTTTATTTTATTTTATGCACTTTACATTTATGTTATTAGTGTAGCAATTCATAGCGTTTGATTAAGCAAATCATTAAATTACACTCAATAAGATCACTTCGAACATGTGTGTAACACTTGGTAACCTAGTAACGATTAGCGTTTGGTAATCCCAGTAGTGTTGCACTAGTTCAGGATGTGTATGGCAAGTGAGAATGGATGCTAGTGTTAGGATTAGTTAGAACTTAGTTAATTAGTAGTTAAGATAAATTAGTCACTTAGTTATCTCTCTTCTCCCTTATTAGCACAAGACATAAAAACATAAAAGATATAAAAATTATATGCCTCAAGCTTACTTAACCATAGAATCGTGACATACAAGTAAGTTTGGGAAGACAATGATCAACCAACCCATCCTTGTTCCACAAGGGCACATAAGCACTTAGTCCCTGGAATTCAATCAAATCGTGCGTGAAATGCTCATATTCGTATGGTTGAGCGTAGGGGTACCTCGCCGCTCATCATTGGTGCCATTGTCGGGAACTTAGTTGTTTGTGCGCTAACTAGAACTTAGGAAATTGTTGACATCATTGGAACAAACCTTTAGGATTGACTGAGAAAATAATAAACAAGAATACATTGCACACTGAATAGACAAGTATGTCTCCTTCTTCGTATGAAAGCGCCTCACTGCCTAGGTTTGAAACAGGAAATAATTGATGGTGTAATACACATGACATTGATCTGCCAGTCCCTCAAAAAGTTCGAGTGGTATATATTCAACTTGGTCAGTATATACCAAACTTCATCTTTATTCTCTATCAAGAAAAACAACTGCGTTGGTGAGACTTAGAAGGTAACATAGTGTTATCTCCCAATCGTTCAGTCCCAAGAATGCTTCTTCATGCTCTCACACAAATTCGCATGCCGCACTTACACGCATAATACATTGTGCAAGACCATGACTCGAGAGAATACCGTCCCACATAGGCACAACATCAAAGGGACTTGCAAAAAGAGAGACATCATAAGTCTTTGAAGGGTAAGTGGTCCCAGGATGCCCCACATGTCTTAAGCGAAAATGAGGGTGGTGAACCTACCTTAGGCAGTCACCCACACAATGATGTTCCTCCCCTTGACTTTGGCCAAGGGGTTGTGTATCAAAACCTTCATTCCACTATTCATAACCCAAGTTCTGATACCCACAGGCACAAAGGGTCTGAAAACGAGACACGAACTCATGATAAAGATGGACATTTTGATCGCAATCGTAATCGAGGCTAGGACTGCAGAAGAGAAGGTAGCAGAAACTGTCATGGTGATAGTTCTTCTTCTTCTTCACCTTCATCATCTCCTTCACCCTCTCCTTCAATATTCAGAGAATCATAGAGAATCATTTACAAGCATTCCATGATGCGTGTGCCTTACAAAACATAGAGAAAAAATGCCAAAAACTTAATTTATTCTCGTGGACACTAGTTAAAGAAGCAGAAAGCTGGTACCAGTCCTTAGAACCAGAATCTATTCGTAGATGGAGTACTATGTTAGAATTATTCAATGATAAGTACCAAACATACTCTTGAGTTTCTAACTTGTGAAAGCAAATCCAAGGCTGGAAACAAGGAGGACATGAACCCTTGGATGCTGCCATGGGATAATACTATGCATTGTTACATCATTGTCCTAGCCATGGTTATTTGCAAAGGGATCTCGTGGATGGGCTTAGGCATGAAACAAGAAGAACCCTTGGGACTTATGCCCAAGGAAGACTATCCAAGCTTAGGTCCCATCAAATTCAAAGACTATTGGAGCAAGTTGCTAAGGAAGAAGGTGAGCTATAGAAGAGACAAAGTGCAGAAGAGTATAATCGAGATCCTTCCCTCTGGAAGAGGGGAGTAAGGTTTTGTGAGGATGAAGAAGAGTCACCACTCAAAGAGATGGTGAATAGAAAAACTTTTCCTATCCAAAATTTGACATTAGAAGTATCAGCAAAGGTAGACCAAATGTGGGATTCCCTAGACAATAGATTTCAATCTATTCTTAAAATAGTAGAGAAGTCTAGAGAGCAAGGTAGTGATCGTGAAAAAAGAAAAAAGAGAGAAGTTGAACATGCATGTAGCAAGGGTAAGGGCAAAGTTACCATCATTAAAGAGGTTGTGGAGTCAAAAACAAACAATGATAATGGATGTGAGATATGTCAATATGACCATCCTAAGGGATGTTGCCCTATAATCTCACATTTGCAAGAGTCTGGGGTGTATGCACTCAACCCACGATTGAATAAACGGTAAGCACCCCGAAGGTTACCTTACCCCCAAGGTAACCCAAGATAGTTCCACCAACCCTTAACGTATTATCCAGGTGGAACTCCACCACAATCGATTGAGCAATATCAATAGTTGCAACATCCAAAATCATGGGGAATGCCACCACCAAGGCAACAGTATCCTTACCAGTAACCTAACCCATATGGATATTACGCGCAGCAGCCAATCTTCCCACATGACTCTACTAGTCACATCACTCCTCAACCTGACTACCAAGCTCATGAGTATTATTGGACTCCCTCTTCTAGGGGTGATATTTCGCAAGTATATCATCCTTCTCATCTGGTCGCATCTCTTCCACCAATAGCCCCACTACCACCTGCTCTAGCTAGGCAGGGTAAAATCCCTACCCATCCATAGCAATGTAATGCCACAAGGGCTGTTAACTCTCAACCTACTACTGGTTCCAACAACCACATGAAGAAAATACCTTTCTTTAGAACCAATAGACCAACTAAGCCCTTGTAATCACAAGCAGCTCATTCCTTAGATGCCTTAGTATCAATCAAAACTTCGAAGCCTCCTTCAACTCAACCACCACACTCAATGCATACGGTCATGGTAAAACATGCCATCACCAATTGAATAAAAGCTAGCCACCTTCCCAAGAAATTCTCTAATCCTAGGAGTTCTTTGATAGACTTACAAATCACTAAAAATGCATTGTTCAAGGCTCTTTTGGATTTAGGTTCCGATGTCAACTTGATTTCTCAAGAAATGTACAAGGCCTGGAACCTGCCTCCATTGAAAAAGAGCAACATCTGTCTAGAGTTAGCCAACCAGTCCATCACTATCCCATTGGAACTAGTGGAAGACATTATTACCACTATTTGTGGTTGGTTGTACCTAGCTGATTTCCTAGTGATTCAAGTAAACAACAATAAGGGGGACTTCCCAATCATAATGGGATGCATGCCTAATAATCCATGATCTTTCCCTAGAAATATCAAAGGAAAATACATTTGTAAAGATTGAGAATAAGAAAGTTTTGTGCATCGCATACAGTGACATAGGGTGTAATTGTGTGCAGAGGTCATGGTTTGTGTAAAGTTTAGCATTGCTTGCATGCAATAAGTGTGCACAAGTGATTAACATACAAAGATGCCTATATGCAGCAGCCACATGATAGGAAGACACCCAATGGCTAATAGCTGATCAAGAACACAATTCACTCATATGCATGGAACCAACTAAGGGTTTGACTTGTGCTTATATTGATAGCATAAACACATTAGAGCAAGTCCACCACCAACTTCCAAGTCTTAACCTTGAAAATATCAACTAGGGGAAGTTGGAAATCCCTGAGAAATTTAAGCAGGATCCCCTCAAGCTAAAATCATTTCCCATTGGTATGGAATACATGTTTCTTAAAAATGGAAAACCAGTAATTATCAATGCTAAGCTTACTCCTCAACATAAAGAAGAACTGCTAAAGGTAATTAATAGATGGTTAAAAGCCTTCGCTTGGTCATATCTTGAATTAACTGGAATAGATCCTAGGATATGCCAACATAGGATTTACACCAACCCCTCCGTGAAGCCTCAAAGACAACTATAGAGATGTTTAAACCCAAAGTTGAAGCAAGTAGTCAAGGAAGAAATCGAACAGCTTCACAAGGCTGGGTTCATATACCCCATTGCTCATAGCGAATGGATTAGCCCCTTAGTTATTATGCCTAATAAGAGAGGAAAATGGAGGGTGTGCATAGATTTTAGGCTACTGAATATGGCAACATTCAAAGATCACTTTCCGTTGCCATTTGTTGACCAAGTCTTAGACACCATCGCAAGGAATCACTACTACAATTCTCTAGATGGATATAGTGGATATAATCAAATGTAAATAGCCCCAGAAGACCAACCCAAGACTACATTCACTAGTCCTTGGGGAACATTTTCATACAAACAGATGTCGTTTGGCTTGTGCAATTCCCCTACAACATTTCAATGACTAGTCAAGAGCTTTTCAAAGGTCTTTATTCCAACAGCATATAGGGAATTTTGTGGAGGTCTTTATGGATGACTTCTCCACTTATGGAGCAAACTTTGATCAAGCCTTGGATCAGTTGGAGCAAGTGTTAAAAAGATGTGTAGAATCCAATTTGAGGCTCAACTAGCAAAAAAGTCATTTGATGGTCCAAGAAGGTGTAGTATAAGGGCACAAAATCCCACACATAGGGATAGAGGTAGATCCCAAGAAAATCACAATTATCCAAGGAATTACCCGTCAACCAGAAACTATCAAAGATATTCGATCATTCATTGGACATACTGGCTACTATAGGAGATTTATTGAGAGCTTTTCAAAGGTTGCCAAACCATTGGTGGAATTAATGCAAAAGGACGTACCTTTCGAGTGGACTAGGGAATGTGAATTAGCTTTCCAAACTCTAGAATAGAAGCTAGTAGAAACACCCATTCTACAAGCTCTTAACTAGTCCAAAACATTCTATATCATGATTGATGTATCCAACTATGCTTTAGGAGCTGTACTTACATAGTTAGATGACCAGAAGCATCCTTATTACATCCACTATGCAAGTAAAAGTATCACTGCTGCACAACTTAACTATACTACCACAGAGAAATAATTAATGACTGTAGTATTTGCACTAGAAAAGTTTAGACGCTATGTATTGGGAGATAAAGTATATATACATACAGATCATAGTGCAATCTGGTTCCTCATGAATAAGCCAATGGTAAGCCCTTGTATCATACAATGGCTTGTAATCTTACAAGATTTTGATTTAACAATGATTGATCGCAAGGGCACCAAAAATGTAGTTGCTGATCATTTATCTCGGTTGTGATGGGACAATAAAGAGGATGAGTATCCAATTTCTAATCATTTCCCTGATGAATTCCTCTTTGCTGGTGTAGTGAATAATCAATCACCCATGGAGACAAACTGGTACAGTAACATTCTTACCTATCTCCTCACCCAACAAGCACGACAAGAGTTAAACCTTAAGAAGAAACAATAGTTTCCTCACCGAGCTAAGTACTTTATGGAGATCAATGGGAAACTTTACAAAGTGTGTCCTAACGGCTTGGTTCGATGGTGTGTTCCCGATATAGATCAACTACGAGATCAACTACGAGTTCTCCAAGATGCTCATGAGGGTCCTTGTGGGGGTCATTATGCTGGGAGACGAACGGCCATCAAGATCCTGCTTCCAAGATATTATTGGCCTACATTATTTCAGGACATCCATCCTTTCATCCAATCTTGTGAGCACTGTCAACGTGATGGAGGAATGACTACTAGAATGGAGGGTCCGCAACAATGGATTCAACTATTAGAACCCTTCGACATTTGGGGAATTTATTTTTATGGGGCTAATTACACCAATGTCTAATGGAAAAGCTTATATTATTTTTGTTGTTGATTAGCTAACTAAATGGGCCAAAGCAGTTGCTATTAAAGATTGTACATCATCTACAGCTGCACGATTTGTATAATAACAAATCATAAATAGGTTTGGTGTGCCACATGCACTTATTTCAGACAATGGTACACACTTCATAGGTGCAACTTTTTAGAAATTAATGCAACGCTTAGGGGTTGAGCATAAGTTGACTACAAAATATCACCCCCAAGTGAACGGTCAAGCATAAGTCACCAACAGGGAGATTACAAAGATATTAACAAGAACAATTAGCAAGTTTAGGCACGACTAAAGCACTAAACTAAATGATGCTCTTTGGGCATACCGCTCCACATGGAAACTTCCTACAAGCTACTCTCCCTATGAGTTAGTGTACATTAAATTACCAATGCTTCCCATTCAAACTAAGCTGCGTACACTATCCATGGCATGTGACCTCAACCTTTACCTTGATCTAGCACAGAAACAATGGTTAGTAACCCTTAACTTGCTAAATGAAAATCAATTAGCTACCCTGTCATCTAATGAATTGCACAAGGCCTTCAATAAACAACGTCATGACCTGAGAATTAGGAAAGTTAAATATCAGCCAAGAGATAAGGTTCTCTACTAGAATCCCACACATGTGCCACAATGTACTAAATTTCAAACACTGTGGAAAGGACCCTATATTATTTATGCAACTTTTCCTTTAGGGGACATGATAATATACAAACCTAAGAGCCCAAATAAGAAACTCTTGGTTAATGTGCAACAAACCAAACCTTTCCAAGAGCTTAGGATAGCCAGTACACATGGTACCTCTCTTGATGGATAACCCTACTCACTATTTCAAATCTCCTCCTTCCAACTTAGTCATGGGGGAGATGGTTACCTATGCTAACCATTCTAGGCCCTCAATTTTTTTTCAATTTTTGTTTTACACATTTTTGTTTTACACATTTTTCCAACTTTTCTTTTTTTTTTACACCATCGTTCATATTTTTACTATTTATTTATTTGCTTGATTTACTTTTATTCATCATCTAATAAGTGCTCATGATGGTGAATTGAATTATATCATATTGATTGCTAATATTTGGTTTTTACCTTTGAATTATGATGCTAATATTAAGGTATGGTTCTTTTGGTAAAATAGGCAATGAGTCCACATGGTCCACTTACCCATGCAACTCTATGGTCTCCTTTGGCTTGGAACTATACAGTCCCCTTTTTTCTAAGTAAACTTGTTAATGAATTGGTGGCTAGGTATTTTTCAAGCCAAGGAAAGACTCAAAGGATGAAAATGGTGTGACTTCAAGGGGATTCGATGCATTTGTGCTATCCATTCTCTTAGGTGCTTGGATGCTTTTTCTTGGGTTTTCTGCCATTCTAACATTGTTCAGAAATTGGGAAGCTAAGTGAATAAAAATAAGTCTTTGCATGGTGTGGTTCTCACGCAAAAAAAAAGAGAGAGAAAGGTAAGAATTGAAAGCACACCCCTTAGACATAATAAATCAATATGAGCTACAAGTGCTAGTTATGGCACTAGAAATACATGTTACCCATGCTTGAAGATTCCCTCTAACTAAGGCCCTTTCTCGCTTCCTGCTTCTCCATCTCACTCTCCTTGGGATGGTGGTCACTCTTTGTGGAAGCATTCTTGTTGCCTCAAGAGGATGGATTGGCCAAGTGTATTGATGCGAGGTTACTGAATGTGGTTATTTTGAGTCTAGATTTGGGATGAGTTCTACTCAGTTATCTTAACCATGAAATACACAATGGGCTTTACACAACCTTGTTCTTGGGATTCCATTACATTATCTCCTCTCCATTTTTCTTCCCATTTTTCACCTCATTGTCAATTTTATCATTAGTCCATTTTGGGTTGATGCATTTTTTTTCTTTGGTGAATTATTGTGGGTAATTTTTTAACTCTTGCTTCCAAATGACATTCCTAGAGCCTACAGACTCTTTGGTTTGTGCGTTTGTCAGGGCATAAAAGGCATGAGCCTGCTTTGGGGAGGACCCATTAGCATTCCTTTTTTGGTGCAATTGTTAACTTCTTTTTCTTAAACATTTCCTGCAATCAATCATTTCTTATTTCATCCCCATCCATGACATCCATTTTATCGGTGTTTTCGTTGTTATTTTTTCCCATATTTCTTGTTCCTCATATTTTTCCATCTTATAGCTACTAGAGGTTCACTCTTAGTTATGGGGGCCTTGGCACAAATTTTTCAATTTTCTCCATTTTACTATTTTCCTAACCCCTACACCTTGGGTATCACCTATGATAAATCTTCAAACCATTTTCTTCCATAACCACAACTCAGCCAATGCACTTCATATCGAGGCAAGGTATCAACTGCATTGTAGTTTATCTATCCTTGCTCATTTGTGACTGTGTTGTGTGTGCAGATGGCAATCATACAAACAATGGACTAGGCTTGGAGGAAGCACTTAGGATGGACCAGAACTAGAGCATTTACAAAAGGAGCAAGTCTGGTGGTATGGCTATGGATAAATAATAGAAGGTGAAATTTTAGCATTAGCGGCAACATGCTTCATTTTCTTTCTCTCTCTTTCTCTACAAGCTACCAAATAAAGGCTTGGATGTCATTTATGTACAAGTGTTCACCACAATGGTCATGAACACTAATGTTGTAATATGCTTATTAATCCATTCACTGGGCACGTTGAGTGTGTCATCCCATTCCATCATCAGTTTTCAATTAGTCAATAATCCCATACCTTCCCAATATTTTGTAAGGAACTCAAGGATGAGTTTTCACTTAGTTGTGGGGGTATGATGAGACTCTAGCAGTTTATTCTAATTATTAGAGTAGTTACTCTAGCATTTTATTCTAATTATTAGAGTGGTTACTCTAATTATTAGAGGAGTTGCTCCCAAGCCTATAAATACAGTGCCCAAGCGCATAATTGGGAAGGAAGTCTTTTAGTAGTCAAGTTGCGAAACTCTTGTAGTCTATCTGAAAGTTAGAGTATTTTCCAAGTGCCTGCAGTAGGAGGTCTAAGTGTGGATGGATCTTTATTCGAGCATTGTGTACCTGAGCATACCTTGTGTACAACAATAAAGACGAGTTCTTCAATTCATCTTTGCAGCACTTGAGATTTTTTTCTTATGCATTTCTTTTATTTTATTTTCTTATGCATTTATTTCATTTTATTTTATTTTATGCACTTTACATTTATGTTATTAGCATAGCAATTCATTTTGATCAATTAAGCAAATCGTTAAATTACACTCAATACGATCACTTCGAGCATGTGTGTAACACTTGGTAACCTAGTAACGATTAGCGTTTGGTAATCCCAGTAGTGCTGCACTAGTTCAGGATGTGTATAGTAAGTGAGAATGGATGCTAGTGTTAGGATTAGTTAGAACTTAGTTAATGAGTAGTTAAGATAAATTAGTCACTTAGTTATCTCTCTTCTCCCTTATTAGCATAGGACATAAAAACATAAAAGATATAAAAATCATATGCCTCAAGCTTACTTAACCATAGAATCATGACATACAAGTAAGTTTGGGAAGACAACAATCAACCAACCCATCCTTGTTCCACAAGGGCGCATAAGCACTTAGTCCTTGGAATTCGACTGGATCGTGCATGAAACACTCGTATTCGTATGGTTGAGCATAGGGGTACCTCACCGCTCATCACTTACCCTAACATTAAATGCACCTAACTACCAAATAACCATAAATGTTTCATGATATTTATAAATTTAGTCATGAAAATCCTAGCTCTAATACCATGTCAAATTTTGTAACACTTAGATCACCAAGTCTAAGGAAACTAGAAACACTTTGATGACTATTGCAACAAAGAAATTGTAACACACCATGAGTGTTACACTAGCCATGATGTTGTTCATATGTGTTATACTCAAACAATTAAGTGTATGAATAGAGAAAAAAAATGTTATATAATGTGTCTTTATTATTTGTTGTTGTTATTTAAATGAACCAGAATCAACACACACATATAGGTTAGGAAAAATAGTCATGTTAACAAAACAAGTAGATACCAAAAATACTTAAAATTAATTAAAAGAAGTAAAGAACCAAACTAATTATAATAAACTTTAACTAACAAGTGCCAACACTGTAATAATGTATTGCAGACATACATAATGCGATATAATATAGACATCATTTGACATATTGAGTTTGACAAAATACGTCAAATCCTTAACAACATTAATGTTGATGCATTGATGAAGTAGAGCATACATCAATACTAATATGTTGACACAACCTCTTGAATTGATGTTCATCACAAGCCACATGTTTGATTTCAATAGGATACATTAAGAGATGTGCCAACTTGAGAGCATGGTAAAAATATACAGTTGGGCTCTGACATTTGGTAGATATCTTACCATAAAAATCATCATAAAATCCTTTTTCTACTTTGAGTTAGTCTATATTAATGGTATAAATACATCATGATAATAATTGATTTTTTTGAGTCATTCCATCCATTTATATTAATGCACCACAAAGCATTATTGTACTTTAAAATGACGTGCTAGCCTACTAGTGAGACTCTTAATTTAAAATCTCTAAGTTATGGGTTCAATTCTAGTGGTTAATGCTAAGTTATAAAGTTCTAATTGTACTATATATCTTAAGGTGTACTTATATTATAATTATTTTTTGTTTCCAACACATTCCCCTCCACCCAATTATTGTACTTTGAATTGTTAATGTTGCATATATCTTAGTGTGTCATTGACACACTAAAACTCCTTGGGTTTGTAATTAATTTCTTCTCAAATTCTTGGTAAAGTTGCATTGCAAGATCCAATAAATTTTAATCTTTTTTATTTTAGTTAAGATCTTTTGTTGTGATCTTCGAAAAATATAGAATAAAATTTTTTATTTTTTATAAAAAAAGAAATAGTGTCATCTATTTCATTTTAGCTTGAATCAAGTTGAACAAAATACCTTCTATTGTACCATAATCTAGCTACCTATCTTTTTATTGTTGTTGCAAAATTTCTTTTATATAATCTGCATTATGATCTACAAAGGAATATATGGGAATTTCAATTGATGATCAAGGTACATAATTCCTTAATATGTACTTTGCATACGATTCTCTTTTTATAATTACCATTTCTCTACAACATATCAATACTCTTTTAGCTAGAGTGGAGGATTATTGCATGTTATTTGGTTCTCATATCAATTGATCAATGGTCATACTTATGTGTGCTATTTAATCACTATTAATTACTTAACTACTCAAAACATTAAAGGAAATTGATTTAATATCAAATGCTTAAAGAAAATAATTAACCTAGTCGAAGTGCTGCAAGTTTTGATCAGAAAACTCGTCTTTATTGTCGTACACACTAAAGTGCTTAGGTACAACAATGCTTGAATAAAGATCCAAACACTCTTTGACTCCTACTACAAGCACTCAAAAAACATTCTAACTTTTGAGAGGAAAAACTGCAAGAACTTCATTACAACTATGGAAAAGATGCCATAAATGTGGCAAAAGGTGCACATTTATAGGTGAAAATAGGATGCCCTGTCAATGGGTACATGTCAACGGGTCAAACCCTACAACGAGGGGATCACGTCGATGAGATCCCATCAATGGATACACGTCAATGGCTCAAATCCTACATTGATGGGATCACATTGTCAACTTCTATTGATGCAGCCAAACCATATGACTCATCAAAAGGCATCCCCAAAGCCATTAGGCTTTTTCTTTATGATCTCTCTTCAATGATCTGATTCACTCTAAATTTTTTTAATATTATTATTCATTTTTTGGGGTCTAACATCCCCATCTCGCACACCACCCACCC
>MNCI01006224.1:417795-433544 GCA_015680685.1 Gnetum montanum
CCCCCACTGCAACATAGACACACAATTGTATTTATTTATCCTTAGTTTCCTAGTCTATCACTATCATTCCTTTCTACTTTTGTAACTTATTTATTATGTCTTGCAAGATGAAAAATGTTGTTATCAAAATGTAGTGATAATGAAGAAGATGAATTTTAAATGTATGCTACTATTGAAGAAATGTTAATAAAGATTGATTTGTTGTTATCATTCATTATCTATTTCCATTGGCTTTGAATGTTAACGAATACAAAAATTTATTAAACAAAAGATTACTAGTACTTCATGTAGGAGAGTTTAACTACTAACACTATTAGCTTGTTGGTTCCTAATTTATTATGTCATTATTCAATGTTATTATATTTTCCACATGTATTTTTAATTAATTGAAGTTAAATATTTGGAATTCATCGTTACCATTGATGAGTCACCAAATAAGCGATCTGATATCGAACCCACAATATTAGATCCTCGATATCGGATATGCAATATTGGATAGGCCAAGCGACATCGAACACGTGATGTCGAAGCCTATCTCATTGGCTATAAATAAGAGACAAGGGTGCTTAGTCTTGGGAGGACTAATTTTTCAGTCCTTTAGCTGAACTCTTATAGTTTTTCCCTTCTAGAGTTAGAATTATTTCGAAGTGCCCGTAGTAGGAGTCATAGAATGAACAAATCTTTATTCAAGCATTGTGTACCTAAGCATACCTTGTGTCCGGAAATAAAGACGAACTTTGTGATAAACCTTGCAACATTTAGAATAGCTTAATTATTGTATTTAATGTTATTTACTATTATTTGATGCTTTCAATAGGTAATTAATGTTATTTCCATAGAATTATTAATTATCAATTATCAATAAATTAGCACACTCAGCACGACCACTTCGAGCATACGTGGAACACTTGGTAACCCAGTAGCGACTAGCATTTGGTAATCCCAGTAGTGTTACACTGGTTTAGGATGTGTCCAAAGAGTGGGAATAGATGCTGGTGTTAGGATTTGATTCACATTAGAGTTACAAAAACCCATTAGTTAATTAAATCTTTTCATTGCATACACTTTGGAGACCAGGATAGAAAATATAAAAAAAAACATAAAAATCATATACCTCAAGTTTACTTAACCATATAATTTTTCCTTACAAGTAAGCTTTGGAAGACAACAACTGCATAACTCATCCTTGTTTTGCATAGGTGCATAAGCACTTAATCCTCAGAGTTTGACCAGATCGAGTGTGAACGCTTGTATTCGTATGGTTGGGCGTAGGGGTACCTTAGCACTCATCATTGGCACCGTTGCCAAGGATTTTGTTGTTTGTGCACTGATTAGAACTTAGAAAATCCTTTCATCATTGGAACGAACCCTTAAAGTTAGCTATCCTACAATCACTAGAAAAGAGTACCACACACTAAGTAATCAATCATATCTCCTTCTTCTTATGAGAGTGCTTCACTGACTAGGTCCAATACCATGAACAATCGAAGGCAAGGTGCACATGATGATCCGCAGGTGCCCCAAAAGTTTTGCATGGTATATGCTCATCCTGATGAGTATGTACCAGAATTTACCTTTATCCTCCACCAAGATTAATAGCTTTGATGGCATGATTTAGAAGGTAACATAGTGTTACCTCCTGATTGCTCAATTCCAAGCATGCTTTTTCATGCTCTCACACGAATTGGTATGCAGCACTTACAGTCAGAGTACATTGTGACTTGAGAGAGTATCGACCCATGAAGGCACAACATCAAAGGCATCTACAATAGGAAAGACATTACAAATCCGTGAAGGGAAAGTGATCTCAAGATGTCCCGTATGTCCTAAGTGAAAATGAAAATGGTGAACCTGCCTTGGGAGGTTTTCCACAAAATGATGTTCCTCTCTTTGACTTCGGTCAAGGAGCTAAGTACCAGAATCTTCACTCAACTATTCATAATCCATGTTTTGTTACCAATGGACATAAAGGATCTGGAAAAGGAACACGAATGCATGACAATGATGGACATTCCGATTGTAACCGCAACTAAGGCTGTGACCATCGAAGAGAAGGTGACAGGCACCATCATGGTGTCATTCCTCCTTCCTCTTCACCTTCATCATCTTCTTCCCCCTCTCCTTTAGGATCTGAATGCAGTCGCAAAGGGCAAGACCATAAGGATAATGGTAGGTGAAATAGAGATCATTGACAAAATAGTAGAGAAAGGGGATGAGGGCATTCCAGAGAGACACATCATGAAAGAAGGAAGAGTAGGGAACAGCATAGGCATCATAGATGCCATAGGCAACATGATCACAATGAATCCCTACTCACCACCCGAAGTATGTTAAATATAACAGAGGTTGTTTGGGTTCCAACAAGGCACCAGAAAGATAGTAGGATCAAAAGACTATACATGAATAATATTCCATGATTTGAAAGGGGATACAATGCTAATCCTCAAAACCATTTACAAGCATTCCACAACGCATGTGCCTTGCAGAATATAGAAAATGAATTGCAAAAGCTAAATTTTTTTCCACAAACACTAATCAAGGAAGTAGAAAGCTTGTACTGGTCCTTAGAACCAGAATCCATTCATCGATGAAGTACCATGTTGAAGTTATTCAACGATAAGTATCAAACGTACTCCCGAGTGTCCAACCTACATAAGCAAATCCAAGGATGGAAACAAGGAGGACACGAACCCTTGGATGCTATCATGGGCCGATATTATTCATTATTACATCATTGCCCTGGCCATGGTTACTCGCAAAAGGAACAACTATGCCATCTCATAGATGGGCTTAGGTATGAAATGCAAAGAACCCTTTGGACTTATGCCCAAGGAAGGCTATCTAAGCTTAGAGCCCATCAAATACAAAGATTGTTGGAGCAAGTTGCCAAGGAGGAAGGTGAGTTGAGAAAAAGAGAAAGTGTGGAGGAGTACAACAGAGATCCTTCCCTCCAAAAGAAGGAAATTAGATTTTTCAAAGATGAAGAGTCACCACTTGAAGAGATGGTGAATAGAAAGACTTTGCCCATTCAAACATTTGCATCAAAAGTATCGGAAAAGGTGGATCAAATGTGGAACTCCCTAGATGAAAAATTTCAAACTATCCTAAAAATAGTAGAGGAGTCTAGAGAACAAAATGGTGATCAAGAGAGAAGGAAAAAGAAAGAAGTTGAGTATGCACATAACAAGGGTAAGGGCAAGGTTGCCGTCATTGAAGAGGTTGTGGATTCGAACACAAATAATGATGGTGGATGTGAGATATGCCAATATGACCATCCTAAAATATGTTGCCTAGTAGTATCACATCTACAAGATTCTAGGGTGTATGCACTAAACCCACAGTTAAACAGATGACAAACACCCAAAAGGTTACCTTATCCTCAAGGTAACCCAAGGCAATTCCACCAACCCTTGACATATTATCTAAGTGGAGCTCCACCACAACCAAATAAATAGTATCAAAAATGGAAACATCCACAATCATGGGGAATGCCACTACCACATCAACAATATCCTTACTATCAACCTGACCCATACAGGTATTACGTTCAGTAGCCGATCTCTCCATGTGACTCTACGAGTCACATTGCTCTTTAGCCTTACTACCAAATCCCCTAGTACTATAGAACTTCTTCTTCTAGGAGTGATGCCCCACATACATACTATCCTTCTCATCTGTTTGCATCCCTTCCATCCTCGACTCCATTACCACATGCTCCAACAATGCAAGCAAGCTTCCTACTCAACCGCAACAATGTAACACTATAAGGGCTGTCAATCTTCAACCTACTGTTGGTTTAGACAACTGATCAAAGAAGAGACCTTTCTTTAGAACCAATAATTCAACCAAGTTCTTACAACCACAAGTGGCTAATTATCCAAATGCCTCATCATCATTTGAATCTTCGGAGCTTCCTTCAAATCAAAAACTGCACTCAACGCACACTGTCATGTTACCCCACCCCATCACTGATTGGATTAAAGTTGGTCATCTTCCTAGAAAACTCTCTGATCTTGGAAGTCCTCTTATTTATTTGCAAATCACTAAAAATGAGCCTTGCAAAGCTCTTTTGGATTTAGGTTCTGGTGTTAATTTGATCTCCCAAGAAATGTATAAAGCCTGGAACCTCCCTCTGCTAAAGAAGAGTAACATTCATTTAGAGTTGGCCGACCAATCCATCACTATTCCACTAGGACTAGTGGAGGACATTATCACCACTATTTGTGGGTGGTCATATCCAGCTGATTTTCTAGTGATCCAAGTTCACCACTGCAAGGGGGACTTCCCAATAATAATGGGAAGAGCATGACTAAGTACGATTGATGCATGCCTAGGAATATGTGATCTTTCCATAGAGATATCAAAAGAAAGTGCGTTTGGGAGGATTGAGAAGAAGAAAGTTCCATGCATCGCATATAGTGACACATGGTGCAATCTCATGCAAAAGTCTTGGTTTGTACAACACTTAACATTGCCTGCATGCAACCAGTGTGCACAAGTAACTGACATACAAAGATGCTTGTATGCAGTAGCCATAAGACAGGAAGGTACCCAGTGGCTGACAACTAACCTAGAGAGCAATTCAACTTTATGCATGGAACCAACTGAGATCTTGTCTTGTGCCTATATCGATAGCATAGATGCATTGGAGCAAATCCATCAGCAACTTCCAAGTGCTGACATCGAAAATATCAATTTGGGGAAGTTGGAAATTCTTGACGAGTTTAAGCAAGAGCCCCTTGAATTAAAATCGTTGCCCACCAGTATGAAGTATGCATTTCTTAAGAATGAAAAATCGGTAATCATTAATGCTAAGCTTGCTCCTCAACAAAAAGAAAGATTGCTGAAGATGGTAAAAAAATGGTCAAAAGCCTTTGTTTGTTCATATCCTAAATTAACTAAAATAGATCCTAGGATATGCCAACATAGAATTTACACTAACCCCTCTATGAAGCCTCGACGACAACCACAAAGATGACTAAACCCAAAGCTTAAGCAAGTAGTTAAGGAAGAAATTAAACAACTTCTAAAGGTCAGGTTCATCTACCCCATCACTGACAGTGAATGGCTTAGTCCATTAGTCATCGTTCCTAAAAAAGGTGGTAAATGGAGTGTGTGTATAGACTTTAGGCTATTAAACATGGCAAAATTTAAAGATCATTTCCCATTTCCATTCATTAACCAAGTCTTAGATACCATTGCAAGGCATTGTTATTATAGTTTTCTAGATGGTTATAGTGGGTATAATCAAATCCAAATAGCACCAAAAGACCAAGCCAAAACTATATTTACAAGTCCTTGGGGAACATTTGCATATAGGAAAATGTCTTTTAGCTTGTGCAATGCTCCAGCAACGTTTCAACGTTTGGCTCTCAGTATATTTCGGTAGCAAATAGGGAATGGTGTGGAGGTTTTTATGGGCAATTTCTCCACCTATGGAGCAAACTTTGAACAAGAATTGGACCGATTAGAGCAAGTACTAAAACGATGTGTTGAAACCAACCTAAGGCTCAATTGGCAAAAAGGCCACTTAATGGTCCAAGAGGGCATTGTATTAGGGCATAAAATTTCACAAACAGGGATAGAGGTAGATCCTAAAAAAATTAAAGTCATCCAAGGAATCACTCATCAACCTAAAATTGTAAACGATGTCTGATCATTCCTTGGAAATACTGCGTATAATAGACGCTTTATCAAGAACTTTTCGAAGATTGCAACACTGTTGGTAGAATTGATGAAAAAGGATGTATCCTTTAAATGGACCAAGGAATGTGAGTTAGCCTTCCAAACCTTGAAGCAAAAGCTCATAGAAACACCCATTCTACAAGCTCTTGACTAGTCCAAACCATTCCATATAATGACTGACGCATCCAATTTTGCTTTAGGAGTTGTACTTACACAATTAGATGAGCACAAACGTCCTTATTACATTCACTATGCAAGTTGAAGTATTGCTAGTGCATAACTCAACTATACCACAACAAAAAAAGAGTTAATGGCCATGGTTTCTGCACTAGAGAAATTTAGGCACTATGTATTAGGCTATAAGGTATTTGTACACATAGATCATAGTGTGACTCAGTTCCTTATGAATAAACCAATGGTGAGCCCTCACATCATATGATGGCTTGTGATCTTGCAAGAGTTCGAGCTCACAATAGTAGATCATAGAGGCACTGAGAATGTTGTTGCCGATCATTTATCTCGGTTGCAATGGGATAACAAAGAGGATGAATACCCAATTTCTGATTGCTTCCCTGATGAACTCCTCTTTGTAAGTGTAATAAACAATCAATCACCCACAGATACAAATTGGTATAGAAGCAATCTTACTTATCTCCTCATACAAGAAACACCACAAGGGTTGGACGTTAAAAAGAAAAAAAATTTCTCCACTGAGTCAAACATTTCATGGAAATCAATGGATACCTTTACAATATGTGTTCTGATGGCTTGGTTTGATGGTATGTTCCCAATGCAGATCAATTACGAGTTCTCCAAGATTCTCATGAGGGCCCTTGTGGGGATCATTATGCTGGGAGATGAATAGCCATTAAAATCTTGCTTGTAAGATATTATTAGCCTACATTATTTCAAGATGCCCATCATTTTGTCCAATCTTGTGAGCGCTACCAATGCAATGGGGGAATGACTACTAAAATGGAGGATTCACAACAATGGATTCAACCCTTAGAACCCTTCGACATATGGGGTATTGATTTTATGGGGCCAATTACACCAATGTCTAATGAAAAAGCATACATTGTTGTTGCTGTTGACTATTTTACAAAATGGTAGAAGTAGCCACCATTACCAACTGTACATCATCTACCGCTACACGATTCATTCAACAACAAATCATAAACCGGTTTGGCATTCCTCATGCACTTATTTCTGATAATGGTACACATTTTACAAGTGTGAATTTTCAGAAGTTGATGCAACACTTAGGAGTTGAGCATAAATTGACTACACCATATCATCCTTAAGCGAATGGTCAAGCTGAAGTCACCAATAGGGAAATCACAAAAATTTTGACATGAACCATTAGCAAATATAGGCAAGACTGGAGCACCAAACTGAACGATGCTCTTTGGGCCTACTGCTCCACATGGAAACTCCCTATAGGCTATTCTCCCTATGAGTTAGTGTACGGTAAACTTCCAATACTTCCTATCCAAGCTGAGCTTCGTACACTATCTATAGCATGTGACCTTAACCTTGAGCTCAGTCTAGCATAGAAAAAATGGTTAATGAATCTTAACTTGCTAGATGAAAACTGATTAGCTGCCCTATCATCCAATGAACTACACAAGGCCTTCAACAAACAACGTCATGACCTAAGAATTCGAAAAGTCAAATACCAACCAGGAGATAGGGTTCTTTATTGGAATCCCGCACATGTCCCACAATGAACTAAATTTCAAACGTTATGAGAAGGATCTTATATCATTCATGAAACTTTTCCTTTAGGGGTCATGATGATCTATAAACTTGGAAGCCCAAATGAGAAATTATTGGTCAACATCCAACAAACCAAACCTTTCCATACATCCAAAATGCCCAATACTAACACTACCTCTGTTGATGGACAGCCCTGCTCATTATTTCGAATCTCCTCCTTCCAACTCAGTCATGGGGAAGATGGCCACCAATGCTAATTATTCTAAGCCCTCTGTTTCTTTTGTATTTTTTTTACACATTTTTCATTTTTACTTGTTTTTGTTTTACACCATCGTTAACATTTTTACTATTTCTTTCTCTATTACATTTTGTTTGATTTATTCTCACTTGTTGCATATAAGTGCTCATGATGGTGGGTTGTACTATAATGGTGTTGATTGCTAATGTTTGGTTTTTACCTTTGACTTTTAATGTTAATGCTAAAATATGGTTTATTTTGATAAAACAGGTAATGAGTCCATGTCATCCATTCATCCATTCAACTCTATGGTCTCCCTTTGTTTTGGAAAGGTATTTTTCCTTTTTCTAATCAAACCTATTAATGAATTTGTGGCTTGGTATTCTTCAAACCAAGGAAAGATTCAAATGGATTGGAAAGGGTGTGACTTCAAGGGGAATTCAACACAGTTGTGTTGGCTATTCTCTTGGGTACTTGGCTAATTTTCATAGGTTTTCCACCATTCTGCTATCAACTAATATCAAGAAGTTGAATGAATCAAATAAGTCTTTGCATGGTGTGGTTCCCACTCAAAAAAAAACTAGTAGGAACTCAAAGCACATCCCTTAGACATAATAAAGGAACATGGGCTACAAGCACTAGTTATGGCACTAGAAAGACATGTTACCTATGCCTGGAGGTTCCCTCTAACTAAGGCCCTTTCTCACTTCTTACATCTCTATTCTTTTCTTTTTGGGATGGCGGTTGCTCTGTGAAAGCATTCTTGTTACTTTAGGAGGATGGGTTGGTCAAGTGTATTGATGCGAGATCACTAGATGTGGTTAGTTTTAATCTAGATTTGGACTGAATCTTATTAAGTCACCTTAACCACATAATACACAAGGGACTTTACACAACCTTGATTTCAGGATTTCATTCCATTCTCTCTTCTCTTGCCGTATTGGTTCCCATATTTGACCTCATTGCCAATTTTATGATTAGTCTATATCTTGGTTGGCACATTGTTATTCTTTGGTAAATTCTTGTGGGTGAATTCTTAACTATTATCTCCCTATGTCATTCCTAGAGCCTACGGACTCTTTGGTTTGTGGGTTTGTCAAGGCATAAAGGGCATGAGCCTGCTTTGGGAAGGACCCACTCGCATTTCTTTTTGGAGCAATTGTTAAGTTCTTTCCCTTAAACATTTCTTACAATCAACTATTTCTCATTTCACCCCATCCATGACATCCATTTTTGTTTTTCTCTTCCCTTCTATGCATTTTTATTGGCTTCACCATTGTTATTCCTCTTATCATCCTATTTTCTTTCATTTTCCATCCTATTGCTACTAGAGGTTCGCTCTTAGTCATGGGGGCCTATCGCAAATTACTTATCTCACCCCCACACCTTGGGTAGTTATCACTTACAAACCTCTAACCCAGTATCTGCCATACGCGCAACCTAGCCAATGTGTTTCATATTGAGGCAAGGTATCAACTGCATTATATCTTATCTATCCTTGCTAATTCGTGATTGTGTTGTGTGTGCAGATGGTGATCACATGAACAATGAACTGGGATAGGAGGGAGCACTCAGGATGGATTGGAGCTGGAGCATTAACGCAAGGAACACGCTTAGTTATGTGGCCATGGACGAACAACGGTGTGCACCTTTTTTACATCGGCAGCAACGCACCTCATTTTCTTTTTTTTTCTCTCTCTTCAAGTTATCAAATGAGAGACTGGATGTCATCTATGTACAGTGTTCACCACAATGGTTATGAACACCAATGTTGTAATATGTTTGTCGATCTGTTCATTGGGCACTTTGAGTCTATAATTCCATGTCACCGTCAGTTGTCGTTCAATAAATAATCCCATACCTTCCCAATATTTTGTAAGGAACTCAAGGACGAGTTTTCAATCAGTCGTGGGGGTATGATGAGTCACCAAATAAGTGACCCGATATCGGACCCACGATATCAGATCCTTGATATCAGATACATGATATCAAATGGGCCAAGCAACATTGGACACGCAATGTTAGAGCTTATCTCGTTGGCTATAAATAAGAGATAGGGGCACTTGGTCTTGGGGGGAAGTAATTTTTCAGTCCTTTAGCCGAACTCTTTCAATTTTTCCCTTCCAAAGTTAGAATTATTTCTGAGTGCCCACAGTAAGAGTCATAGAGTGAACAGATCTTTATTCGTGCATTGTGTACCTGAGCACACCTTATGTCTAGAAATAAAGATGAACTTTGTGATAAACCTTGCAACATTTAGAATAGCTTAATTATTGCATTTAATGTTATTTACTATTATTTGATGCTTTCAATAGGTAATTAATGGTATTTCCATAGAATTATTAATTATCAATTATCAATGAATTAGCACACTCAGCACGACCACTTCGAGCATACGTGGAACACTTGGTAACCCAGTAGCGACTAGCGTTTGGTAATCCCAATAGTGTTACATTGGTTCAGGATGTGTCCGGAGAGTGGGAATGAATGCTGGTGTTAGGATTTGATTCACATTAGAGTTACAAAAACCCATTAGTTAATTAAATCTTTTCATTGCACACACTTAGGAGACCAAGATAGAAAATATAAAAAAAACATAAAAATCATATGCCTCAAGTTTACTTAACCATAAAATTGTGCCTTACAAGTAACCTTGGGAAGACAACGACTGCATAACTCATCCTTGTTCTACATAGGTGCATAAGCACTTAATCCTCGGAGTTCGACCAGATCACGTGTGAACGCTCCTATTCGTATGGTTGGGCATAGGGGTACCTTACCGCTCATTGACCATTGTCCAGGTTAGTGCCTAATTGTTTGTCATCATTTCAATGTTAAGTTCGCACACCATATGTTGTTTTAATTTATAACCTTTATTATGCATATTAGTAGATTTGGACTTATTTTAAAATGTTGTGATTTAGGATAAGTAACTTGATTTAATGTAGAGATGTGTCTTTGCAAAAAATTTTGCATTTAGAACTAGGGTTGGGGACGCATACCAAAATGTTCAGAGACATAGATAGGACATAGTGCATATTACAATATTTCAAAATACATTTTATACCCTACTTATACCTATTTTCTTTCTTGCAAAATGTTTTGAAATTGTTTTGTAGTCCAAATTGCAGTAATAAGCTTCAAAATATCTCACAAATCACAATCTGCATGCTTCTAAACATAATCCAATCAAATAAAACTATTGCTCATTATGTCTTCATTTTCCCCATAGTGTTCTCAAAAACCCTTCTTGTTTCCAAATGCATTTGAGGATTTGTCCCACCGATGAACCACTAGATTTAACACATTGATTCTAATTTATATCCTTTAATAGTATACTTACATTACCATCGTTGCAATCGCTATCCACTCATTAATGTAGGCAAATGGACTTGGTTATATGGCTTGTCCTTTAGCTTTTTGAGCTTGAGCATTTTCAATGAAATTTATTAGGGAAGTTGGACTCCAATTCACCAATAATAAATTATAACAATAAAGGTAGGGTGTTAGCAGAGAAGAAAAGGATCCCTCCTTCAAGGGCAGGCAGCTAAATGAGTGGGACTTGTAAATTGACTAGTTGGACCGGTTTGCAATTAGTGTTTAACCTGATTTAACCACTTTGAAGTCCTATAAACTCGGTCGTGACGCCACTTTTCAAAAAGTGTTTAACATGATCCAATGACTCTTAAACTCACACAGCGCCAGCGTGTTTTGACCGGAGGAGGAATAGCTACGAGACGGAGCGTGACAAGGTGCACATGATATTTAACATCTAGTCACATGCATGCATGCACATTTCAATGCAAATCGGTCTCTCCACTCCGTGAGTGAGGAATCGTTTTCAAAAAAGTGTCCTACAATAGACGATTTGGCGTCAAGTTGAGCCGCAAATGGATGGATGGATGGATGAATTGCTGGGCTTCAATGCCGACGCTGGTCACAGACGTCACGGATACGGATACGAGAGGAGAGGAGAGGAGAGGAGAGGAGAGGCCAGTGCTGGTCAACACAAAAAGGCATGGCTAGGCTAGTGGCACATCAACCATCCATTTATTTGCATACATGGATTAGCAGGAAACGCCGACGCATTTATGTAAGTCACTCACTTCCTCGCCGCGGCGTCTCCCCAACGCCTGATAAAGACGGGTATCGGCCTCCACAATGTGCTGTGCTTTCTTTCGTTGCTGCTGCTGCCTCTGCTTCTGCTTCTGCTACGGCTCCCCTCCACTGTGTGCAGCCTGTCTGCCTATAAATACAGCCCACCCCACCAACGTGAACTTAGTTGCACACCACAAGTCCAACTTCAACTTCAATTTTTTCTCTTCTTCTTTGTTTAGCTTTAAGCAGCAATAATAATAATAATAACCACCTCACCTTGCTTCATGCTCGATATGTCTGTGTGTACTAGTATCAGGAGTCGAGTGCTTTGGCTTGCGCTGTTGCTGGCGCTCATGGTCATGGTGGCCGCCAGGCAGCCACGCACCGCTTTGGTGCACAATGAAGATGATGCCCACGAGATTGGGATTGGGGGTGGTGCTGCTGGAAGAGGAGGAGGACTCGGAGGAGGCGGTTTCGGTGGTGGAGGTGGAAAAGGATTCGGAGGCGGAGTTGGCGGAGGCGGAATTGGTGGTGGCGGTCTTGGCGGTGGTGGTGGCAAAGGTGGCGGTTTCGGAGGTGGGGTTGACGGCGGCGGCGGCGGAATTGGTGGTGGTGGTGGCAAAGGTGGCGGCTTCGGCGGCGGTGGAGTTGGAGGTGGCCGCGGAAAAGGTGGTGGAATTGGTGGCGGTCTTGGCGGTGGTGGCGGCAAAGGTGGCGGTTTTGGAGGTGGAGTTGATGGCGGCGGCGGAATTGGGGGTGGCGGCGGCAAAGGTGGTGGCTTCGGCGGTGGAGTTGGAGGTGGTGGCGGAAAAGGTTGTGGAATTGGTGGCGGTGTTGACGGTGGTGGTGGCAATGGTGGTGGTTTCGGAGGTGGGGTTGGTGGCGGCGGAGGAGGAGCCGGCGGTGGAATTGGTGGTGGTGGCGGCAAAGGTGGTGGCTTCGGTGGTGGGGTTGGAGGCGGTGGAGGAAAAGGAGGCGGGTTTGGTGGTGGAATTGGTGGTGGCGGCGGCAAAGGTGGTGGCTTCGGTGGCGGAGTTGGCGGTGGCGGAGGTAAGGGTGGTGGGTTTGGCGGTGGAATTGGCAGTGGAGGTGGTGGTTTTGGCGGTGGAGGTGGTGGAGGTGCTGGCGGCGGTGGCAGATTTGGCGACGGCGGCAAATAGACATGCATGCATGCATGCACGCACGTACGCCATTGTGCCACGAAAGTGAACACGGAGGGAGGATTCCACTATGGCCCCTGAAAGTAGTGTCTGTCTACAAGAGTATGTATGTGTGTTAGTAGAATTAGAATAAAACTTTGGCGATGTGTCTTTTCTCTTTTTGGCACCTGCTTTGATGAATGCTGGTGTCTGCTTGTGAGTCGGTGGTCTTACAACATTGTAATGCTATCAATAAATAATTAGCTTAATGCACCCCATTTTGTGCTCCCGCTTCCTCTAAATAACTCTGCAGATCTGAAATCTACGTTGACTCAGTAACGTCCGATGAATGCTAGAACTGAACGTTAATTATGTGATAAAGTCCAGAATCTCTTCTTCGTTTTAATTTAATGGCTGATTTTTAAGCCTAATTCAACGTGTTCACCCTTTGTTGAAGCATACCTCAAAGTCGTCATCATTATTACTCTGCTTTCGTTAACTCCTTTCCTTGAACTTTTACCTCTTTTTAACGCGCACTTCAAAAGTTGCGTACAATCAAGCAATCTAAGTCAACTCCTCCATTTCATTGCGCATTCATCAAGCTCCAAAGTCAACAAACTTTCTTTTTTATTTGCCAAAATACACCTTATCATTAATATTTTAAAAAAAAACTTTTAACGTGAATGCAAAGTAACTTTTCAACTTGGTTTTATTTCTTAAATGATTTGAAAATTTTGAAATTACCCTTCCTTTTTCCTTAATTTTCGCCAATCATTTTATAAAAGTTTTCCATGTATATTCAGCTTCTTGTACAATAACTTTGTATCACACTCATTAATATTTTAATAGAAAAGTATTGTGGACTTTGTAATATGAGTTGCAATAGACATTTGATAGGTTTGAAAACATAATCATCACCTTCTAGGGTAAAAGATAGAAAGTTGATCAATCATTAGTGGGTTGGGATATCTTGTAGATGCTATGTCATACAGGCTACATCTCATCTACATTGTATCATCCCTGTAGATGCATTTCAGTTGGCTACTACGTCGTAGATGCTACATCACATCTACGATATCATAGATGCAATATCACATCTTTGATAAAATCAATTTTTGTCAACCAACGATATCGTAGCATAAGCTACGTCATGGTATATCTAATATCGCGGGACATGTGCAACCTATAAATACAACACTTGGATTCATAGATCCGCATAAGTTTCATTTCATCCTTAAGTAAATTTTTGCAATTTCATTTCATAGTTTTAGCAATAGAAAGTGAATGCCTATAGTGTGATGTTGAGTAGTTCTACGAAATCCTTATTCAAGTGAAGTGTGCTTAGGCACAGTTTGTGACTAGACATAAAGATCGAGATTGCTTTTCATCATTATAGCATCCACTTAGTTTTATTATTTTACTTAGCATAGTTTTTATTATTTTTTTAGTTTAATCATTTACATTTCTAAATATTTTACCTTTTTGTTCATTAGTAAACTGGAATGAGTACGATTGGTTTTCAACATTTAAGTGTAATCATTTGGTAATCCCAATAGTGTTATAGCTTGGTTTGCTCAGTAGCATAACACTTGGTAACCTAGTAACGGTTACATGAGCCCCAAGGCATGTACAGTAAGCCAGGACCAAATGCTCATCGCTTTAAGCTAGAGTAGATTTACATTATTGTCGTTACTTAGATTTAGATTTCTATTCTCAACTTTCATCATATTCACAACTAGGAGTATTAAAGGCCAAACAACATCAATTATCATATGTCTCAATTGGGACTAAACCATACATGAAAAAGCTACCATTAGTCCAAGTGGGAAGACAACATTCTGCAATCAATGCTTAACAATCTACATGCCACAACTAGTCCCATCCACAAAATTCGACCGAATTGTGCGTAAACGCTTATGATTCATATGGTTGGGCATAGAGGTACCTGCCACTCATCAATTGTAGAAACATGCTAATTCTAATCCAATGAAAAAATAATTGTTTTATTATTACTTGAACATATTTCAAGCACTTTTTCTTTTGGGTAGAGAATGAAGGTTGGCTTTTTCACCATTTATTACATTGTTCTCCATCATTGGTACCATGAGAGGACTTTATAGCAAAAACGCTTCAATCTTTGAAATGAATTGATGGTTCATGAGACTGAAACTTTTAGAGTATTTCATCATACTTTGTTCTATAGTTATCCTAAAATAAGCATTCATCACAAGTGATCAATTTTAGTTACATCTCAAAAGGTTTTTAACTATCTCAACCAAATTGTTATTATGTTAATGCAAGATTTATAACTTTCCAATATTTATTTGTAGTTATATCAATTATAAATTGATGAGACGTGATTCGCACGAGCCGCGATATCACATCCCATGCGATATCACATCGTCCCCTGCGATGTCATGTACACGATATCGCGGTCTGCTACCAAATCTATAAATAAGAGGCAGCACTCTCCTTATTTTCCATCCTAGGGTAGAAGTAGGGAAACTCTGGCAGATTGATCACTCCAGAGATAGAATATTTTCCATGTACCCGTAGTAGGAGTCCCCAAGTGAATGGATCTTTATTCGAGCAACATTGTACCTGAACGCAAGTTGTGTATGGCAATAAAGATGAGCTTTGTGGATAAACCTTGCAGTGCATGGAATAGGATTTATTACTTGTTATTTCTTACCTGTTATTTATTACCCTGCAGTAGCGCGCCATGAGTATGACTTGATTACGAGCATTTATGGATGTGTACGGCTAATCAAGGAATCAGCTGCTCATCGCAATTAGATTCTTTCACCCTCAACTCCTAGAATGCGGAATGAGTACGACTTGATTATGAGCATCTAAGGATGTGTACGGCT
>MNCI01006231.1:0-18578 GCA_015680685.1 Gnetum montanum
TGAAAAAGGGTGTAGCAAAAGAAGATTACTCATGATAGTAGAAGAAAATTACAATTTTAGAATTTCCTACCACTCTAGAAAGCATTGAAAAAAGAACAAAACCAAAATTTGGAATGTTTTTGCATTGGGAATGCAAATGTATAAGAAAGCATGCTAAGTCTGATGACAGAAGAGCTCAGCTTGAAGTGAAACTATGAAAATTGCACAAAATCATCAAAATGTAATGTTCAACACGTTACAATTCACTATAAAAAATTAACAAAAACACACATAAAAAGACTAGCAAAAATTTTGTTTTTAGAAAGAGATTCCAATAACCAAAGGCTATTGTTGACACAAAAACTTTAGAAGACCCTTCCTTTTAGGCTGCAGCTTCAACTATAGTCATTACTGTCCTTCCTCAAATGTCTCTGCCTCTACCCCTCATCCTACCCCTACCTGCGAAATTTTATGCTTAAAACATACATTCAGACAAAGCTACTCAAGAAACATTTTGGCCTAATTCATATATAAATTTTATCAAAAAAAATAGAAACCTAAATAAAGAGATTTTTTAGCTATTATAAAAAAAATTGTATTACGATTCACACCTCCTCTACCTCCGGGGTCTAAGCTACCACAGGTGTAGAAGTTCACATTTCTGTCACCATTGAGGCTAGTGTTTCTAGCATAGATGAGTGTGAGATTTGAATCTTCCAGTAGCAGTTCCCCAGAGTAGAGTGAGATTCTAACATACTCGCTGCCATCGGCAAGCACCGTGATGGTCGGGAAGTCACGATCAAGGGTGCTAGCAACGATGGTCATGATCCAAAGCACGAGATTTGAGGTGATGTCACTACTGTGTCTGGAGTTTATAGTTAAGCAAGCAACAAAGACGTGGTAGTGGACTGCAGCGGTGAAGGTGCTGATGACGATGTTGTTGCTGTAGTACTGCTATGGGTTGTCACCAAGCAAGAGCGAAAGCATGTTAATGTCGTCAGACAGAGTGGCATCCATGGCCACAAGGATGGCAGAGCTAAAGTAGCCATAGTCCCACCAAACCTTGTAGATGGTGATCCATGCAAGCCAGGCCATGCCACGGGTAGTGTTGTTAGCATAGCCAAGCACGCTAACATCGACCACTACGTTGTCGACAATTGTTGATGATGTGTGCATGTCATAGCCCTCGGTGTTGAGCAAGGATGAAACAAGGGCCAACTAGCCTACTACCTTATTACTGCCTTGGTTAAAGAAGCACATGCTGATGAGCTTGTTATTGCAATTGAAGCATGGGCCACCATCGTAGGTGTCTTTCTAGCACTCCAACGGAGCTCCAAAGCTAGCGTCATTGAAGCTAGTTCAGTTGGGCTAGGCGGCCTACAGCAGCACTTGCAGATAGAGACAGAGACAGAGATAGAATGGAAATGGAATTCTCATTCCCATTCTACATTTGGATGCATTTGGCCTTTTTATGTGTGCAGCGAGAATACGAAAAGCTATGGCTCTTTGGTTCACATTCTGTGCAACGAGAATAAAAAAAGGTGTGGCTCTTCGATTCATGTTTTTTTCCATTTCGTGGGATCTTACATGGTGCATGATGTGGAGGATGTTACTTGGAGGGTGATAAATCCACTCGCCCCTCCCCCCCTATCCTATTACTTGAAGGGAAACAAACCCACTCCCCCTCCCCCTTATCCTATGAGACGAGTTGGCCTCTCAGCCAAAAATAAATTAACTTGTATAAACTATATAAGTTGCAATAAATTCTATGTCCAATAGATCTATTCAATATTTCTATAACATAAATGCATCTTCTAAATAATTTTCCAGAAGTAACAGCAGTAACTTAAATAGCTTATACAAAGACTAACTAAAGGTTTATCATTTTGATGAGAGGTGAGTACCCTTATGCTCAACCATACAAATCACTAAGCGTTGTCTTCTGGTACACTAACTTTTAGGAAGTAAACTTTCCCTAACAGTCATTCGTTGTCTTTCCGATTATACTTTTGATATGTAAAGGTATGGCTAAGTGTACTCAGGGCATATGATTTTTATTATTTTTATGTTTTATGTTTTGGGTGCTTAAAATAAATGATGAAAGGAATGAAGTAATTTAATTGCTAATTTAATCTAATTAACTACACCTAACTAATTGTAACATAAGCATCCATTCCCACCTTCTGTACACATCTTAAACACGTTTAGTGCTACTAGGTTACCGAACGTTAAGCATTACTAGGATTACCAAGTGCCAAGCATACGCTCAAAGTAATTGTATTTATGTGCTTAATTAATCACTACTTAATCTAGCTTATTTTAGCTCAATTAATTATTTAATTACTTAAAGCACTAAGGAAAATTGCATAAAATATTAAATGCATGAATTAATAATTAATCTATTTCCAAGTGCTACAAGGTTTATTAAAAAGCTCATCTTTATTGTTGCACACCCTATTGTGCTCAAGTACAAAAGTGCTGAAATAAAGATCCGTACATTCTTAACTCCTATTGCAGGCACTTAGAAAAATATTTAAACTTTCAAAGGACAAAACTGCAAGACCCTCACTACAACTATGAAAAGACATGTCATAAACAAAATGGATGAGTGCGTATTTATAGGTGAAAACAAACACTACATTGACGAGGCCTAGTGTACAGGGCCTAATCAATGTAGCCAATCCATGATTTATCATACCCCCATAACTAAATGAAAACTTATCCTCAATTTCTTTACAAATTTGGAAAGTTATGGAATTATTGATTGATGATAGACATAAGATAAACATAAACAAACACTAAGTGCCTGAGTATATCGATATATAATCATTACAAAATTTTTTGATGTTCAAGACTACAAAATTAAAAATCAAGACAAAATTTAATAAACACATTCTCATCTAATGGCATGAAAACAATGGAGAAGATTAAATGGTCCCAAGTGATGAAGGCTATTGAGGTTCTAAAGAACCTTCTCCTACTTTAGGTGCACATCATGGTTGAGGCTGATGTGGCTATCTTGCTACTACTGCAACTTCTGTTGGAAGATGAAAAGCATCCAACAATGCTTTCATCTTCTCCTCCTTACTCCTGGGATTGTGCACAGTCCATGCAACTTTGCTAATGTGTGTCGAAATGGACACATCCCAAGGACAGGGAATTATCAAGAACAAACCTTTAACATTAACAAACTAGGTGGAAAATTATTTGCATTCGATGTCAAATGCCTTGATTGCATTCTACAATTTCTGGTAGTCATTCATTCTTTTGGTTAGGTTCTCAACAATTGATCTTTGATTAGTGAATCTTACCCTAAGAACTTTGAGTTTAGCATTTGTAGTCTTAACCTTTTGCTTGGTGTCCCTATGATTCTTAAACTCTACCTCATACAACACATGTGAGTTGGCCACCTACTTCTCTAACTCCAACCATGGTCATCCAATAGTCAGCATTACTAGGTTTGCATATCTAAGATTGGAAGCTCCATGTATTCAGTCATCTCTTCAATCTGCAACTCCTTCATGTGGATTTTCACTTTGTTGTAGGCATCTATCCCATCAATGATAGGTTTCCACACTCTTTTTCCTTGTTAAAGGGTCTCATTAACTTTTGCCTTAGCCATCCAAATGTGCCTTTTGTTAACTTCCTTCTATAGGCCAACCGGATCTTTGTAGTGGTTCTTGACTCTCTTAAATTTGAGAGCCTCATTCTTCTAGGCAGCAATCTCAATCACAAATTTTTGGTGTAAGGTATGGACTTCCTTCATATCGAGATTTCCATTTCCTACTTCCAATATTCTAAGCTGAGTGTTTACCTTGACTAGTTGTTCCTATTGTTAATGGGTGACTTCTTGCATTTGTTGTTTCTACACATCAACATTTCATAGGTGATGATTTTCTGCAATTAGCACCTCATTCTCTTAACATGTCTAGACCAAGTCCTTCTGAACTGAATATGTTTTAGCCTCAACTACAGACTAGTCAAAGACCATCATTACCATCCCTACCTCAACCTATTTGAGCCTATCTTAAAGCTATTGAAAAGCTTCATCTCTTATTAGTGTAGGGTTGAGGAGTGCAAGATTAGTAAGATAGGCTCTTAATGCAACAACCTTTGTAGCCAAGCATTGGCTTTGTGCTTGAGTCATTTCAAGTTTCCTTTCTAAAATAATGTACTTACCCTTTGCTTCAAGCAACTCTGACTGGGTTATGATGATATTATCCAAAAAATCAAAGATATTCAAAATCAGTTGCCCAGTTCCCACTAGTCGATCCAATAATTCATAATGTTGGGCTACACTCAATCTTCCGCTAACAATTCCTATGAACATCTACACATATTTGAATGCAAAAATGTCAAGTACAGACGTCACAAGTATGTTCAATGCTTTAGTGATTCTGTTAGCCACCACTTCTGTTCTTGTCTCCTATCCTTGGTGCTACATCACCAATACAATTGCTCCTTCGCCATCCTCCAAGCACACAAAAAAGGTAACAACATTTCCAAGGAATTATAGAAATTACTATGATTGTGAGGGAGAAACATGTCACCTCTCAAGCACTAGGATTCGACCTTGCAAGCAATTGCATTATTTGGGCTGAGAATATTAGCCCACCTTCCTCCATCTAGCTAATAATTCGAGCCACTGCATTGAGCTGACTCATTGTAGGTTGGTACATGGATGGATCTCCACCACTTGTTCCTACTTGCTACTCTCACTCACGCAAGAGCTACTCTTAGATTTTGTGTATATGCTCAATGGTTGCACGAGCCTCCAACATTGTTTCTTGAGTGGGTGGTGGAGGTGGCAATGACTACTCCTCTTCTATTGATATATTAGGGATCTTATCCTTCATCATTTTAGACTAAGAGGTGATGGGAGTATGTTTGATCATGTCATTGGCCTAGCAAACTATCCCTATCCTTTTACAAAGTTTTATAATAAGGCATGGAAACAACAAAGGTTTTCCTTCCATGTTCATTCTCCTTGAAGCACCTCTCTATCTCTAGATAGATCAACTATAGAAGGTTAACAAGGAATTTTCCATATAGAGCAGAATAGGCACGAGCAAAGAAGGTTGTTACCTTACTAGGCCTCATCATCATATTGGGGTGATAGGCTACTATCTTAAAGTATATACACTCCATCGATGTGATGATTGGCCACATGGAAGAGCTTTGTAATTATGTCTTAACTTCTGGTGGAGCATGTTCTAATAATGGTCCAAAGTTCAATTCTTGAAAAATTGAGTGTTGAACATCAGCTCGATCATATCTAAGTGGGCTTATGTCATTGTGACCTCAAGTCTTGGTATGGGCCCTGGTGCCTCTCCTCTTTGGGATTATTCAGTCGCAGCCTCTTCATTGGGAATCTATTGAACAAATTCCACTCTAGGCTCCTTCTAAAGAGGTCTCGTTGCATGATTTTTTGCTACCTTCTCTTGGGCTTGTTCTTCCTAGCCCCTTCTACTTCTGAGTCATTTTCTCTTTGATTGTGATGGTCCTCCTTCCTGCAAGTGTTTTGGCCTAGGTGCCATCTGTAATCATAACATGACCAAATATTAGCACATAATATGTAACTTTGAAACATTGGGAATACCTTATCTCTTAAGGTAGTTACACTTTGGATAAGTTGTGCTCATGGCTTGGTTGATTATTTTCATATTATTTTAATATTAATAAATAATTTTAAGTTTATTGAAGATTTTTGGAAGGGTTAAACTCCCAAAATTTGATGGTTTAATGATATTCTATTCATTAACCCTTTGGGAGGGTTAGAAAAATTTTGAAAAAATTTTGTTTGAAACCTTAAGGTTTATGGCCCCCATAACTAAGAGTTACCCTTTGGTAGCTACAATATCAAAGAACGGAGTGATTTGGACAAACGGTGTGAAAGTTATGGGCTCTAAAAAATTGCAAAAACTTCCCTTTTGTTTTGAAGCAAAACATGATAAAAAATTTCAAAGTGTTTGGTAATATTTATAGAATTTTTAGGCTACATTGATGGGGCCTAGTTGATGAGGCTAAGTCAATGTAGCTATTGACCACCATTAACTTTGTCAAATATAATGAAAAACAAGGAATTCTTGAACGAGATTTAGGTCAAATGAAAGCCCTAAAAGCTAAGAACATGATGCAAATATTAGAAGAGGATGTTGAAGTTCTAAAAATGGAGATGATTTGAGAACAAGATTTTATGAAGAAGAATGTCTTAAGGAGTACACAATTGGATGCATGATGGAGTGCATGAAAGATTTAATTGTAGCAACGTCTAAGGGTAGGAAACTTAACTAACCAAACCACGAGATATGCAAGTGGGTCCTCCCCATAGTAACACCTACCCTTTTTGCCCTTACATGACCTCAACTAAGGAGTCCATGGACCCCATAGTTGATTCATGATTATGAAAATTTAAGGACAAACCCAGAGAGTCTATTAAGGAATTTTCACACATCAAACTAAGACATGAAACAAAAACATGAAAACTGATAGTGAGGTGAATTATGGAGAGCATTGATGGATGTTATAGATAATGGAATGGATTTCCTAATCATGATCACATGAAGACCCTTATGAGTTCATGGTTAAATGGCCCACTAAAATCAAACCTTAGTCTAAACCAAAACCAACCACTTTCAATGACTTTGCATCACCACTCTAAGCCAGCCCACCTCCTCGAGACACAAGAATGCTCCCATAGATAACCACTATTCCTTATTTGAGAAAAAAAGAGAAGCAGGAAGTGAGAAAGGGCCTTAGTTAGAGGGGACCTTCAGGCATGGGTAGCATGTCTTTCTAGTCTCATAAACCATGGTTGTAGCCCATTTATTTTGTCTAAGAAGTGTGCTTTGAATTTCCATCATTTTTTCATTTTTAATTATATTTTTTTTTTCTTTTTTTGATGAGAACCACACCATGTAAAGACTTATTCAACTTCTTGTTATTGGTTAACATGGAATGGTAAGAAATCCACGAAAAACACACTTGCACTCAATATGGCAAAGAGACACAAATAGCTTTGAATCCCCATGAAGTCACACCCTTTTCAAACCTTTGAATCTTTTCGAAGCTTATAAACTACCAAGATCACAAGTTCGTTAATGTTTTATTAATGAAAAAGGGACCTCATATTCCCAAAATAAGGAAAACCATAGAGTTTGTGAATGGGTGGATGACATGGAATCACTACCTATTTCATGAAAATAGAAACCTATCTTATTTATTAGTCATCGAAATTCAAAAATAGAAACCACACATTAGCAATCAAGTACAAACCACCATAGCAATAGTTACAACACCACGATGTCCAATTAGCAACTAAGCTTTTTGTTAACAAGATAAGAAAAATACACACCAAAATAAAGGAAAAATATAAAAGAAATTGTAAAATATTCAAGAAAGATAAAACATACTAATGATGTTGTAAAACAAAAATTTGAAAAAGTAACAAAGTGTAAAACAAACAATTAGGAAAAATTGAGTCACTTTAAATGTTTAGCACAGATGGCCATCTCCCCCCTCCCCCCATGAGTAAGTTGAAAGAAGGAGATCCAAAAGATTGAGTGAGGTCATTCATTCATTGAGGCATTGCTTCCACTGGCTTACTTAGGTTCATGGAAAGGTTTAACTTATTACATGTTGACCAACTGCCTTTTATTTGGGCTCTCAGGTTTGTAAATTAACATGGCCCCAAAAGGACAAGTTTCATGAACAATGTAAGGCCCTTCCCATAATGTCTAAAACTTAGTTTGTTAAGGTACGTGTGTGGGTTTCCAATAGAGAACCTTATCTCCTTATTGAAATTTCACATTTCGTATTCTAAGGTCATGGTGATTTTTGTTAAATGCTTTGTGCACCTCATTCAAGTATAGGACATTCTCATTTAGCACATTTAGGTTAATTAATCATGCTTTTATTGCTAGGCTAAGGTCAAGGTCCAAGTCATAGGTTGTTAAAAGCATATGAAGCTTGGATTGGATAGGTAGAGTTGGTAATTTTTCATACACCAGCTCATACGGAGAGTAGCCTATAGGAAGTTTCCATGTTGAGTGGTATGCCTAGAGAGCATCATTTAGTTTTGTACTCTAGTCTTTCCTATATTTTCTAATAGTTCTTGTCAATATTTTTATGATCTCCCTATTAATAACTTCTTCTTGACTGTTAGCTTAGGGGTCGTAGGGTGTTGTTCATTTATGTTCAACCCCCAAGCGTTGTATAAGCTTATGAAAGGTGGTGCCTATGAAATGGGTTCCATTGTTAGAGATTAGTTCATGTGCCATCCCAAACCTGTTTATGACATTTTGTTGTACAAACTACGTAGTAGTAGATAATGTACAGTCAATGATGGCTACTGCCTCTACCCATTTTGTGCAATAATCAACAGTGACAATTATATATGCCTTTCCATTTAACATGGGTGAGATGGGACCCATGAAGTCGATGCCCCATATGTCAAAGGGTTCTAGTGGTTGAATTCACTGTTGAAGTCCCTCTATTCGAGTGATCATTCCATCATCTCATTGATAATGTTCATAAGGACAAATAAATTGATGGGCATCCTTGAAGATGGTTGGCCAATAATACCCTACCATTAGGATCTTAATGGTCATGTGTTTCCTAGCATAGTGGCCCCCACAAGGACTCTCATGAGCATCCTTGAGAACATGTAGTTGATCAACATTAGGTACACACCTACAAACTAGGCCATTGGTGCACACCTTATAAAGGTGTCCATTGATTTCCATGAAGCATAAAGCCTAATGAAGAATTTGTTGTTTGTTCTTGTAGTCTAAATCTTGTGACATCTCTTGAGTGAGAAGATAAGTAAGAATGTCATCATACCATTTTGGTTCTATAGGCACTTGTTCATTTATTCTACTAGTAAAGAGGAGTTCATCAAGAAATTCATTAGAAAGCAAGCTCTTCTCTTTGTTATCGCATCACAACTGAGGCAATTGATCAACAACCACATTCTCAATCCCCTTTCAATCTATCATTATGAGATTGAACTCTTGCAAGATCACTAGCCACCATATGACATGGGGGTTCACCGTTGGCTTGCTCATGAGGAAGTGAATGGCACTGTGGTCAGTGTGCACAAACACTTTATACCCTAGCATATAGTACCTAAACTTCTCTAGAGCATACACCACTGCCATTAGTTCTTTCTTTGTTGTAGTGTTATTCAACTATGCACCCACAATGCTTTGAATTACATAGTGAATGTAATATAGACATTTCTTGTCATCCAACTACATAAGAACAACTTCCAAGGCATAATTTGATGCATCTATCATGATATAAAATGGTCTAGACCAGTTAGGTGCTTGTAGAATTGGAGTCTCTAGGAGCTTCTGCTTGAGGCTCTAGAATGCATTTTCACATTTCTTGGTCTAGATGAATGGAAAATCTTTCTTTGTAAGCTTGACCAATGGTTTTCTAATATTAGAGAAATTCTCTATAAAACATCAATAGTAGCTAGTGTGTCCAAGGAATGACCAAACATCTTTACCAATTTCTAGTTGTCGAGTTATTTCTTAGATGAACCTTATTTTTTCAAGGTCCACCTCAATCCCTACCTAAGAAAGTCTATGCCCTAGTAAAATGCCCTCCTAGACCATTAGATGGTTCTTCTACCAATTGAGCTAAAGATTTGTCTTCACATAGCTTCTAAGCACTTGCTCAACGTAATCCAAGGCTTGCTCAAATGTAGCACCATAGGTGAAGAAGTCATCCATGAAGACTTCCACCCCACAACCAATTTGTTATTGAAAAATGCTCAAGAACAAGCATTGGAATGTTGCAAGATCATTGCATAGATCAAAAGACATTTTTCGATATGCAAAGGTCCCCCAGGGACTCATGAATGTTATTTTGGCCTAATTCTCTAGTAGGATTTGGATTTTGTTATAGCCACTATAACCATTGAAAAAAGTATAATAGCAATGCCCAGATATAGTGTCTAATACTTGATCCACAAATGGCAATGGAAAGTCATCTTTGAATGTTACCATATTCATCAACTCAAAGTTGATGCAAACCTACCACTTACCACCTTTTTTGGCACAATCACAAGTGGACTAACCTACTAACTATCCACAATGAGATAGATAACCTTGAGGAGTTGTTTGATTTCCTCTTTGATGATCTACTTCAATTTGGGGTTTAATCGTCATTGCAACTACCTTTTTGGCTTTATGCCCATATCAATGTAGATACAATGCTATCATATCCTAGGATCAATCCCTATGAGCTTAGGATATGACCAAGCAAAGGTTGTTGTCCATTTGTTGACCACCTTTAATAGCATTTGTTTCTGTTATGAAGCAAGATTAACATTGATGATTATCGGCTTGCCATTCTTCAAAAATGCATACTCCATGACATTAGGTAGATTTTTCAACTCTAAGAACTCTTGTTTAAAATTTTTAAGGATTTCCAACTCTTCCTAATTGGTATCATCATTTACATCATTAGAGAGTTGGTAATGAACTTGCTCTAGTTCATTCATGCTTTAAATGTAGGAATATTTCGAACTCTCAGCAAGTTCCATGCAAACTGTACTACTTCTAAGATCAGCTATTAGCCACTGGGTGCCCTTTTATTTTGTGGTTTCTGTGCATAGGCACCTTTGGATTTCAAATTCATTAGCACACTGTCTAGATGCTTTGATGGATGTGCTCTTGACAGACTAGAGTTTCTACACACAGTTGCACTTGGTATCATTATACATGATGCATGGAACTCTCTTCTTCTTGATATTTTCAAATTCATTCTCCTTGGAAATTCCCAAGGAGAGATCTTTGATGTCACTTCATGCATTAACAATGCTCAACCATGCCCTTTCCATAATAATTGGGAAGTCTTCCTTATAGTTGTTGACCTTGATCACCAAAAAATTGGTAGGATAGGACCATCCACAAATAGTAATCACAATGTCCTCCACAAGCCCTAAAGAAATAGTGATTGATTGGTCTACCAAATCTAGATGAATATTTCTCTTCTTGAGAGGTGGCAAGTTCCATGCCTTGTACATGTCATGGGAAATTAGATAGACACCAGAACCTAAATTAAGAAGAGACTTACATGGCTCATGTCCAACAATTTGTAAGTAGATGAGAGGAATTCCAGGATCAGATTGTTTCTTGGGAAGGTTGCCAGCCTTGATCCAATCAGATATAGCATGGGTTAACATGATAATGCAAATCTTAGAAGGCATTTAGTTTGAATAGCTCTCGAAAGGATTTGATGTAGAAGATGATTAAAAGATAGGATGGTTGACTGCATTAGTTTGTGAGGAATTTGGAGGATTGTTGGATCAGAAGAATGATCATTTTTAGGATCTAGGTTCTAAACCATTTAGCTGAAAAGCTGGCTATAAGTTGACAACCCTAGTAGCGTTACATTATTACGGTTGTGGTGGAATTTTTCCCTGCATAGATGAAGCATGATGTAATTGGGTGGAGGATGGAGGAGCATGGGCTAAAGGATGAGAAGGGTGATAGGGATATAGGTTTTCCCCTCTAGTAGATGGAGAATGAGTTCTATGATACTCCAGAAGGTAGTAGTGATGCTGAAAAAAAAAGGACAACTAGAAGAGTCACGTAGAGACATTGGTTGTTGAACATAGTACCCATATGGATCTACTTACCTGTAAGGGTACTGCTGCCTTAGCAGCGACATCCCCCACAACTGTGGGTGTTGCCATTACTAGTATTGCTCATATGATTATGGTAAAGCTCCACTTGGATAGTAAGCTTATTGTTGTTTTTGGAACTTCCATAGGTTGCCTTAAGGATAAGGCAACCATTTAGGTGTTTGCTTCTTGCTAGTCTAGAATTCACTGCATACATTACAGATTCCTAGAAGTGTGACATGACAAGGAAACATCCTTTAAGATGTTCATACTGGCAAATGTCACATCCACCATCATCATCTGATTCTATCTCCACAACTTCTTCTACTACAATAGCTTTACCCCTAGCCCTTTGGTAGGCACGTTCAACTTCTTTCTACCTCCTGCAGCTATAGTTACTACTCTGCTCTCTTGATTCTTCTTTGATGTTTAGAGTAGTTTGGAATTTTTTATCCAATGAATCCCATATTTTATCTACCTTGCCCAAAATTTCAAACATAGATTTTTGGATCAGCAAGGTCTTTCTGTTCATCACCTCATCAAGTAATGATTCCTCCTCATTGTCACAAAATTAGACCTCCCTTTTTCTAATGGAAAGATCCCTGTTATATTCCTCAACACTTTCCATTTCCTCAACTCTTCTTCTTCTTTTGATACCTACTCTATTAGCCTTTGGATTTGATGGGCTCTAAGTTCTAATAGTCTTCCATGGTCATAAACCCTAAGAGTTCTTCTTGTTTCTAATTTGAGTCCATCTATGATGTGGTAAAGTTGTTCCCATTGAGAATAACCATGGCCAATGCATTAGTGTATGAGAGAATATTATCTACACATAGTGGCATCCAAGGGTTCATGTGTTACTTGCTTCCATCCTTGGATCTACCTTCTTAGATTAGACACTCAGGAGTATGTCTGGTATTTATCATTGAACAGCTCTAGCATTGTACTCCACCTACAGATGAATTCCAATTCTAAAGACTAATATAAGCTTTCAGCTTCTTTGATGAGTTTCCTGGAAAATAGGTTTAATTTTTGCCAATCATTTTCAATATTCAGTAAGGCATAGGCATCATGAAAAGCTTGAAGATGCGTTTACAGGTCAAAGTTATATTCCCCTCAATTCTGGGAATATTGTTCATGTCAAGTTGCTTGATCCGACTATCTTTCATATACCTAGTTGAAATTTTTACTACCTCTACAATATTTAGCATGCTTCGAGTTCCCATTAAATGCTCATCATCATCATTATTTCAATGACAACTATGATGTCCTTTGCTATCCCTTCATTCATGGCAGTCTCTATGCTTATCATTGTCCTGTTGTTCACCTTCATCACAATTGTTCTTTCTATGACATCTGTTAAAACTAGAAGAAGAAGAAGAAGATGCAGATGAAGAGGGTGAAGATGAAGGAGGACTACCACCACCATGGTATCTACCACCTCCTCTACGCTTGTCACAATCATGTTCATCAACTTTCTTATCATCTTGATGCTTATCCGAGCCCCTACTTTAACTCCCGCTTAATTGTTGATAGTGGTCTACAACTTAAAGTTCAAGCCCCCATCACCAATATCAAGGGGTGGAGAATCTTCATGTTGAGAACCCCCAAAGGAAGGATCCTCATTTTCATTTTGGTTGAGCAGGAATAAAAGATTGGTGAACCATTTTTTCTTCAAACCCTCATGGTGCTTCTCTTAGTATCGATCTCTCTTATGTTGTGTTTCAGTGGAACAGTAGTCCCAGTAGTCATGGTCATGCATAACATACTCTTCTTGAAGATTTTGGATGCCCAACCTCCTAAGAGTTTGGAGTAGCACCCAAAGCACAAATTATTTAGGAGGCATTACAATGTTGCCCTCCATATCTCACCACCGCAATTGTTCATCTTGATGCAGCATGAAGGTGAAGTCTAGCACATACTCATCTGGATGAGTATATACCACCCTACATTTTTTAGGCACTAGTAGTTTAGTATCATTGTACTTGTAAGAAGAAGACATTTTGTAATTAAAATAAGTTATTAGTGTGTTTAAATTATTATATTTATTTTTATAATGATTTTTAACCTTAAGGTTCATCCCATAATGCTAATGATTTTCACTATACCTAGATAACGCATGTTTCAAACAAAAAGGGTCCCCAACAACAGCTCTAATGATGAGTGGTAAGTAGCCCTACACTCAACCATATGAATCACTAAGCACTCACATGCAATTTAGTCAAATTTCATGGACTCTATGTCTTTCAATACACTAGCCTCTAGGAAGTGAACTTGCCCTAACAGTCATTTGTTGTCTTCCCAATTACACTTATGATATGCAAAGGTATGGCTAAGTGTAATCAAGGCATATGATTTTTACTATTTTTATGTTTTATGTTTTGGGTGCTTAAAATAAAGGATGAAAGGAATGAAGTAATTTACTTGCTAAATTAATCTAATTAACTACACCTAACTAACCCTAACATAAGCATCTATTCCCACTTGTCGTACACATCCTAAACACATTTAGCCCTACTGGGTTACCAAACATTAAGCATTACTAGGATTACCAAGAGCCAAGTGTATGCTGGAAGTGGTCGTACTTATGTGCTTAATTAATTGCTAATTAATTTAGCTTAGTTTAGCTTAATTAATTATTTAATTACTTAAAGCACTAAGGGAAATTACATAAAATATTAAATGCATGAATAAATAATTAATTTATTTCCAAGTGCTGCAAGGTTTATGAAAAAGCTCATCTTTATTGCCACACACACTATTGTGCTCAAGTACAACAATGCTCGAATAAAGATCCATACGCTCTTGACTCCTACTGCAGCCACTTAGAAAAATATTTAAACTTTCAAATGGCAAAATTGTAAGAGCTCTACTACAACTATGACAAGACATGTCATAAACACAGTAGGTGTGCACGTATTTATAAGCAAAAATAGACACAATGTCAATGGGACCATGTCAACACATCAAATCATGCATCGACAGGGCCTAGTTGATGAGGCCTAGTCGATGGGGCCCAGTCGACATAGCCAATCCATGATTTATCATATTTCCTTCTAAATAAAAATTTTTCATGATATTTTAATAGTATATGTTGCTCATCTTCTAACTCTTACTCTAAATACAATCAATATATTTTGTCTTTATGTTGCTCATTATTCCATCTTCTAGTTTCAAGTGGGAAATGGTGCAATCCCATTTTAATTTGCTAATTAGTGCTCTTATGGATTTTGGAATGGTGCATGTAGATGTTCTATTCCACCATATCTATCACCTCTAATATTTTGTTAGTAAACTTAAAGCTTTATTTGTAATTGCACCTCATTTAGTTGTCTCTCTAATACTTTATTTATAACAAGTTTTAATGCTTTCTTTGAATTTAGTATTGCATTAATAGTATTAATACCCCATTTTGGAGCCATAAGTATCCTTTCTAGAACTACCCATATTGCTAAGATTTTTAAATTATCTCTTCTAAAATATGATTGCAATTTTTATTACTTAAGTAGAATGTTAAGATCTAATACATTACTTCAGCTTCCAATGGCAAAAAATTAGCTTTTAATAAAAGTATTATATATAGGAGCTTAGTTATTATCTTCAATTTATCCAACAAGAATAATTTTTACAATTTTTAGTTTTCTTTCATGATTCTTGATCAAGACTTAGGCCATACAATATACATCCATAAAGCACTTTAGTTTGCACAATAATTTGACAAAGATATTTTTGAATTCTCGAAGTTCACATATTATAATTGCTAAATTTATTCTTTCATTCTGTACATTCATAAATTTTTGTAGTTGATGCAACATTGCTTTTAATACTGTTCTTGAATTTGATATTTGTGTTGCATCATCTATAAAGATCAAAAGTCATATCCATGACAAATCTAGTTCAATAACATGATATATAGGTACCTCTTTAATCCACTCTTCTAGTTTCATCAATAAAATTTTTTAAAAAAAATGTTGATAAAATATGACAACCTTGTTTTACTCTTATGAGACGCGATTCACATGAGCCACAATATCGCGTGCATGATATCGCGGCCGCTGCGATATCGCCTCCCATGCGATATCGCGTACACAATATCGCGTCGTCCCCTGCGATATCGTGTACGCGATATTGCAGTCCACCGCCATATCTATAAATAAGAGGTGGCTCTCCCTTATTTATCCATCCTGAGTTAGAAGCAAAAAAAATCTGGCAATTTGATCACTCCAGAGATAGAATGTCTCCATGTGCCCGCAATAAGAGTCCTAAAGTGAACGGATCTTTATTCGAGCAACATTATACCTGAACACAAGTTGTGTACGACAATAAAGACAAGATTCTTGGATAAACCTTGCAGTGCATGGAATACGATTCTATTTATTGATTTCTCTCTCACCCTTAAACTCCTAGAATGCAAAATGAGTACGACTTGATTACAAGCATCTAAGGATGTGTACGGATAGTCAAGGAATCGACTGCTCATCGCATGCGGTATGAGTACAACTTGATTACGAGCATCTAGTGTGACTACTTGGTAACCCAGTGGCGTATCCAGGATCTACGCTTGGTAATCCCAGTGGTAGTTCCAGATGTGTACGGTTAGTCAAGGAATCAGCTGCTCATCGCACTTAGGCTAGATAGATTCTCTCAACCCTTTCCTCCTAGTTAAGTGCCTCAGTACGACCACTTCGAGCACGTGCATTACGCGCAGTGATCCCAGCAACGATTAGCGTTTGGTACCTGCGGTTGCATCGGTTCAGGGTGTGTACGGTAAGTGGGAACGGATGCTGACGCTAGGTAATTTAGACTTAGTCATTAGTTAGAGTTAGTTAGTTTCTCAACCCTCAACTCAATAGCATAGAAGAAAAACATAAAAGACCATAAAAATCATATACCTCGAACATCCTTAACCATACACCGTGACAACCACAGGTAAGTCTGGGAAGACAACGAATGATTAACCCCAAGTGTTCCATGGGGCATGTAGGCACTTAGTCTGCAGAGTTTGACCAGATCGAGCGTGCTACGCTCGTTTCGTATGGTTGAGTGTAGGGGTACCTCGCCACTCATCATTCGTGCCGTTGCCGAGGACTAAGTGTTTGTGCGTTGAATTGAACATAAAGGATATCACTCACATCTTTGGGAGCCTAAACAAACCTTATGGTTAATTAATTAAACAAGAATTTATATAACAGTAAAATTAGCACACCGATAAAAATCTCTTCTTCTCACAAAAGTAACTCACCACCTAAGGACCATACACAAGACAGTCGGCAACATAAAACACATAGCCAAAATTAGCCAAGTCCTAAACAATACAAGATAGTTTATACTCATCTCGATGAGTATATTCCAAACTTTACATTTATCCTCCATCAAGACGAACAGCTGCGATGGAGAGATTTGCAAGCTAACATCATGTTACCCCCAGATCAATCAGTCTATAACATGCTCTAACGTGCCTTGGCATAGATAGGCATGACAGAATTGTATGATGAATATGTTATAGAAGACTTTGATATGAGGGATTATCATCCCACAAAAGCACAACGTATGAGGGACTCAAGGCAGGAGAGTCAACATAAACTTTTGAAGGGCAAAGGTCCGCACCTCCTTAGTGAACTAGGAGATGAGGAACCCCTTATAATGGGTTCTTTAGCAAATGATGTTCCCCCTCCTAATGATGGTGAGGAGGTAGGGTATCAGAACCTACGATCAACAATACATAACCATGGTTCTGATGCCCGTGAACACCAACTGTTCATAGAGGGAACAACCACTCATGCTAAGGATGGGCACTTAGATTGTCATCATGATCGGGGCCAGAGCAGCAGAAGAGAAGATAGAAAACTTCGTCATGGTGATGGTTCCCCTTCTTCTTCCCCTTTTTCACATCACTCACCCTCTCCTTCCACATTTGGGCGCAGCTATCATGAACACAATGGAGAGGATAAAGGTAGACAAAACAAGAAACCTCGACGGGAAATTCGAGAGAGAGGACAAGGGCAAGGACGTAGGGAGAGTAGGGAACAACGCAGACATCACAGGCATCATGAAAGAGATGATCATGACGAGCCCCTACTCACCACGTGAAGTATGTTTGACATAACAGAGGTAGTTAGGATTCCCACAAGCCATTTAAGAGATAGTCAGATCAAATGTTTAGACATGAACAATATCCCATGATTTGAAGGAGGATAGAACGCTGATCTAAAAAATCATTTACAGGCATTCCATGATGCCTGTGCCTTGCAGAATATAGAAAATGAGTGGCAAAAACTTAAGTTGTTCCCAAGGACACTCATCAAGGAAACAGAGAGTTGGTATCGGTCCTTAGAACCGGAAACCATCAGGAGGTGGACTACGATGCTAGAACTCTTCAACGATAAATATCAAATGTACTCCAATGTGTCTAATTTACGTAAGCAGATCCAAGGCTGGAAACAAGGTACATATGAACCCTTGGATGCTACCATGGCCTGCTACTACACATTGTTACATCATTGCCCAGGCCATGGATACGCTCAGCGGGATCAACTTCGTCACACTGTGGATGGGCTAAGGCATGAAACTAGAAGAACCCTTGGGACTTATGCCCAAGGGAGACTCTCACAACTTAGAGCCCATGAAATACATCGCTTGTTGGAGCAAGTAGCAAAAGAAGAAGGTGAGCTACAAAAAAGGGAAAGTGCAGAAGAATATAACCGTGATCCCTCTCTTCGAAAGAAGGGAGTGAAATTTTGTGATGAAGAGGATGAGTCACCAATCGAAGAGTTGGTGAACAGAAAGACCTTGCCACTTCAAAAACTCACAATAGAAATAGCGGCTAAGGTAGACGACATATGGAATTCCTTAGACTCTAAAATTAAAACCATCTTAAAAATTGTAGAAGAGTCTAAGGTAGAACAAAGTAGTGACAAAGGTAAGACAAAGTGGAGAGATTTAGGCCCTGCACATAACAAGGGTA
>MNCI01006231.1:27997-52981 GCA_015680685.1 Gnetum montanum
CCTAACTTTGATGAAAATATATATACGTGACCCCCCTGCAACACTTACCATCATTTTCCACTATTCACGCGGGGGAGTTTTTCAAATTTTTCTCTCCGACTTGCAAGTGTGACACCTTTGCTTTTCAACCTCTATCTCGCGCACTAGTACTTTGATTTTAATCCCATCTAAACCTGCTTAAACCTGGAGTGTTCAGCTTAGTCGTGGGAGAGGGGCACAGCCAAATAGCGCATAAATTTTTTTGAAACTTTTTGAAATTCATCATCACCCAAAGGACATATTTAAGGGTAATTAGTTGTAAAATTAAGAATAGAATGTGTCAAAAACAATTTCATCCCCTTAGCTATACTAGAAAATTAAATTTGGAAACCACCTAAGCAAAGAGGACTCAACATTATAATCTTTCGGGGACATGTTCTTCCAATAATTAACATCACATGGAAATAATGTAAATCTATTAAGGCAAGCAGTACGGTATAACCTAACTTTGGTAACAACCTTACTAATGATTGATCTCGTGTGATTGCAGATGGCCCCGAAACGCAGACAACAGGAAGGTCCTGCTCAAGGTGCGATCGAATGATCTTGGAAAGGTGGAAGACAAGATCCTACCAGACAACATGCAGAACAGGAGGAACAATCATTCAGCATTCATCAAGAAGATCCTCCTACCGTACAGTCCGGGTAGGCAGAAGTAGGATCTGCTGCAGCGCCTGAACAGGGACAACATCTCACGTTGCCCCAAGATTGTGTTCAGGCCACCCATGAAAAGTCCACATTCAATGCAGTGATTGTGGAATTGAACTTCGAATATTTTCCAAAGTTCACTCCTAAGGCTGTTAGGGATCACCTCAAAGGATCCCCATTATGGCCTACCCTCTCTAAAAGTGGTGCCTGGTACCTAGGGGAAACGTACCAATTTTGGCACAATAAAGAAAAAGGCACCATGGTTAACAATTGTGGTGTGACTATTGATTTCTTTGTTCAAGCCATTTCAGAAGTATTAAACCTTCCGAATACAGGGCCAAAGGTTGCTCAGACCCAGCTGGACACTTTCAGAACTGAGCAACTTAATAAACTGTTGACAGAGAATAAAAGGGTGGCGGAAGAAAAAGAGAAGGCTGACTAGGATGCCTCTATGGCACAAGCGTAAACTTACACACACCCCAAGGAACTCAAGGCCTTACAAGAAGAGAAACTCTAGGCCATACTTCAACACCATCAAATCCCAAGACCTGAAGCACAAGAAAAGGGAAAGACACCTATGGAGAAGCCACCACCACCAGGAACTACATGAGTTCCACCATTTTGTAATCATAGGATATTTTCTTTTGTTGTGTCTCAATTTTGTTCTGACTCCACACTGTGGCATGAATCCATTCTAGTCAGTCAATAATCCCATACCTATCCACTGTGTAATCAATGGACCTTGTTCTCTCTGTAACTCGAGGACAAGTTTTCATTCAGTCGTGGGGGTATGATGAGTCATGAATTTGTTGGCTGTGATATCGCTGTCGTGATATCACAGTGGCTATGATATCGCTGTTGTGATATCACAGTGGCTGTGATATCGCTTCCATGATATCACAGTCGTGTTATCGCATGGGCTACGATATCACATACGCGATATCGCAGCCTGTCACTAGTTCTATAAATAAGAGGCAGCTCTCCCTTGTTTCTCCATCTAGATTTAGTTCCTTAGTGAGACTCTGGCAGTTTTATCCCTCCAAAGATAAAATTATTTTCCAGTGTATGCCCACAGTGTGGTGATTGTAATTGTATAGCATCCTTTATTTGAGTGTGACGTACCTGGACACGCACATGACCGGAAATAAAGATTGAGATTACTTCATCATTGCAGCATTCACTTCATTTAATTATTTATTTAATTATTAATTAATGCTTTCCTAGTTAGTCTCTCTCATAGTTAGTCTCTCTCATTCTTATATCATGTTAAAACGCAAAATGAGTATGACTTGATTACGAGCATTTAAGTGTGACTACTTGGTAACCCAGTAGCGTACCTAGGATCTACGCTTGGTAATCCAAGTGGTAGTCATGCATGAAGTCCAAGATGTGTACAGATAATCAAGGAATGGATGCTCATCGCACTTAGGCTAGTTTAGATTCTCCTACCCCTTCTCTCGTAGTTTAATAAACATTACTTTCCATTGCCCTCGGGAGTAGCATTAGATTAGAAACCCATCATACACCTCACTCTGGACTAAAACATACGTGACAAAGATAATACTAGTCCAGGTGGGAAGACAGCGAACTACAACCTAAGGCTAACTGTCTAGGTGCCACAATTAGTCCATCTACAGAGTTCGACCAGATTGCGCGTGCAACACTCGTATTCATATGGTTGAGTGTAGGGGTGCCTTGCCACTCATCAAATAAAGATGTAAAATATATCAAGTCAACAACAAATTATATTATTTCCTTGTTGACAATTACACTAAGTATATATCTAGGAGGTGCATATAGTCATCTAGTTTTGGTTATAACAACCCCTCCCTACCACCCCCATTTGCCATCCATAAACCCTCCTCCCTGCCCCAAGGTGCATGCCTTTCCTCATAAGAATACATTAGAAAGATGTAAGTCCATAGTGATATGTAATTATTATGGTAATTTCTTTCAAAATTAATTATGCATGTGTTTTTATGTAATTAAAATGCAAATATATAATTTGAACCCTTTGTTGGCATGTGAGATTTAATTTACATTGGAATCTTATACCACCTTATTAGTGATTTAACTCAAGTCAATTATGCTTTGTTTATTTGGATTATTAAATGTTACTTTCATGTGGATTAATCCATTTGTGCATTTTTCCTTGAATTATTGAATCATTAGAATTAACTCAAAAATCCAAATTGGAGCATATAAAAGGAATCTCATGCTTGCTCTTTTCCTTACCATTTAGATCTACGCAATTTATCTCTTATTCCTACCTTTTCAATTAGAGATCTTAGTAGAGCCTTGTTGCATCAAATGTTAGATCATTGTTAATAGCATAGCCTTACCACCTTTGTTCAAATCCTAGGATCTTTCCTTACCATTGTTATTTCTGCTTGAATTTAGCCTTTTTGTTCTAAGCAAGAGGTTTGTCAATTTTAATTTTCAATGTTTATGCATTATTCCATGTGTTTTCATGCATATTTTACATATTCCAAAACTTGTGGGATTTGGTCAACTAACTCCAACTAATTGACCATATTGTCTTTTTGTTATTTTTGGATGTTTTTTGGAATCTATTTGATTGATTGGTCGATTGCACATTTGTTTGACCGAGTAATAGAACAAAGTGGTTGACTAAACTTTTTTTTTTAATCTTATAGCTTCTCTTAGGTTAAGCAACTCAATAAATCAGTCAATTGGATGATAGGTTTTCTTAATAACTTTAACTAGCAGGTTTTCTTAATAACTTCAACTAGCAGGTTAAGCAACTCAATATATCAATTAATTGGATGATAGGTTTTCTTAATAACTGCAACCAGCAACAACAATGACAATAGTTAAGAAATTTGGATGAATGGTATGATTAAAAATGCAAACATATAATTTGGACCCTTTCTTGACATGTAAGATTTAATTTAGATTGGGATCTTAAACCTTCTTATTGGTGATTTACTTTAAATGAAGTAGGCTTTGTTTGTTGAAATTGTTAAATGTTGCTTTCATGTGAATCAATCCATTTGTGGATTTTTACTTGAATTATTAAATCATCAAAATTAACTCAAAAACCCAAATTAGAGCCTAGAAAGGAAACTCATACTTGCTCTTTTCCTTAGCACTTAGATATGATTGATTCATCTCTCATTCTTGCATTTGCAATTGGAGATCTTAGTAGAGACTTGATGCATCAAATTTTAAATCATTGTTAATAGTAGAGCCTTACCACCATTGTTTAGATCCTATGACATTTACATTTAATTCAAGTAGAGAAAACTATTTTAATTATCTTTTGATTATTTCTACTTGAAGTAAGCCTTTTTGTTCTATGCGATATTTTTTAAAATTCCATTTTTTATGTTTATGCATTATTCCATGTATTTTCTTGCATATTTTATAGATTCCAAGAATTTTGGGATTTGGTTGACTAGCTCTAACCAATCAACCATATTATCTTTTTGAATTTATTTTTTTTTTGGTTGTTTTGGGATCCATTTGATTAATTGGTCAATTGCACTTTTCTTTGATTGAATAATAGAACAAAGTAATTAGCTAAACTATTAATTTTTTGTCCTATAGTTTCTCTCAAGTCAACCAACTAAATATATCAATCAATTGGATGATAACTTTTCTTAATAATTTTAATAAGCAACAATAATAACAATAGTTATGAAATTTGAATGACTGACATGATTAGGATGAAAAGTGTTATAAGATACAAATTTATGGTGTTGATGGTTTCTTTTTATATTTAACATATATTTTATTTCTTACTAGCTTTGGTTCAGTTATTTTAAAATATTATGTTGGACTCTATCATTTGATATTAGTTGACATTTGGTTATGTTGATAGTTGAAAGTGATTGTGGGTAATTTATTAGAGTTCTCTGAGAAGGAAATTCTAATTAATTTTAATTTCTGATGAATTACAAGTATAGCATGAGTGGTAATTTATCTCCATGACCTCACCATGATTCATGGTATAACAACACAAGTTGTAGTTAAAGACCATGAGCTAATCATGGCTCCTCATCTTGATGAAATAGATAATTTAGTATCAAAATAACCTCATGCATTAGACATGTAATCTCATATAAGTCATGGTTAGGCTAAGGTTTAGCTCATCATGAGTCATGAAAGACTTATGGTAAATTGTCCAAATTGATCATGACCTCTTGCAATCAACCACATGTTGTGATTACCATATCACGAGGCAACCACAAGTTGTGGTGCGAGTGAAATCATAAGAGGTAGCATCATAGGTCATGGTAAGCACATGATTTGAAAATTGCACAAAACATAACCTGACCATAAGTTATGATCAAACTATATGATTTTGATTTCTCAAGATTGATAATTTAAAATTCGATGAAATTTATGTCTACAAGTTTACCTTAAAGTCTTCTATCACAATCCTTCTATGAATGAGAATTGAAACAAGTTTAATGTAACTGAATTAAATTACAATTATTAACCATTTATTGAAATTAAGATGAAATTGAATGACATTAACTTCTTGATGAAATCCTTTTAATTTGAATGTAATATATTGTTGAATTAGAGTTACTTGCAAAAACATGATGAAATTGATTATATGTGAATTGATGATGGTTGATGGATTAGTGCAATGGATATGAATGATAATGGATGATTGTTGATGAAAATAATAAAATTTGAATTCAAATTTTATTACCAATTTTTCATAACATTACATCTTATTTAGGCCCTTATAATTATAGTAAAATAATAGAGCCATCCTAGAAAATTATGAACAAGCTTTTTCCCAATAACTAAATTGATATAAAATAAAGAGTCATGATGAATTTAGGTCATAATAAGGTTACATCCATCCATCAATTAATTTAAATTGAAAAATATATTTAAATTTCCTAATTTAGTATCTTTTTCTAATAGATGACGAAAAAGATATGCAAGGTTTTGTTTCCTAAATAACAGTATAATCTAATAGAATAACAAAGTCTTTAAACTTATATTTATCTTTATTCTTTAAATCTGTGAATGCTTTCTTTCATATCATATTAACTTTATCACGTTAAGATGTATAAAATATTTTTAGATATTCTAGCTTTATTTGCTTGTTGAAAACATCTTGCTCTAGGATGTGCATGGATTAGGATCATAACCATGAAGGATTCCATGGTAGAATAATTCTTGAAGCATTGAAGAACAAGACTACTCCAAGCTATATTTCAAGTTATGTTCAACCCCATAGTGCTTACTAGAATTAGGATAAAGTCTGTATCTTAGTTACTTTATGGATACATTTTGGATAGAGACTGATGAGTAGCTAGGTACCCCTATGCCCAACCATACAAATCACAAAGTGTTCACACACGATTCAATTGAATTCCATGGACTTTATAGTTTCTAGTGCACTAGTCTTCTAGGAAGTGAACCTTGCCTTAAGGTTGTTTGTTGTCTTCCTAATTACACTTGTGACATACATTGGTATGGTTAAGTGTAATTAAGGCATCTAATTTTTATCATTTTTTATTTTATGGTTTTGGTATTTAAAGAGAGATAAAGTAATTGGATTAACTAATTTAATTTAACTACTTAACTAGTATCTAAGCAGTCCAAACACAAACAGTTGGTCCCACTTTCCACACACATCCTAAACCCACATATCCACTACTAGGCTACCAAGCACTACGCTACTAGGTGTACCAAGCAATAACACTACTGGGATTACTGAGCAAATATGTGTTACACTTAAAGCGATCATACTTATGTGTTTAATCTATCTAGCTTATCTTGCTTAATTACTTTATTAGCTTAATTATTGAAAAACATTGAATAAGTAATTGAAAAAATTAAATGCATAAATGAAAAATTTAAGCTATCCAAAATGCTATAAGGTTTATTAAGAAGTTCGTCTCTATTGCCACACACACTGTCGTGCTCAGGTACAACAATGCTCGAATAAAGATCTGTACACTTAATGACTCCTACTGTGGGCACTCAGGAAAAATATTCTATCTTTCAAACAAACAAACTGCAAGACCTCCACTACAACTTTGAAAATTTATGCCATAAGTGTAGTTGGCAAGTACATATTTGTAGACCAAGATAGACCCTTGCATCAATGGGGCCACGTCGACACAATAGACTACATTGACAAGGCCTCATTGAAAAAGCCTAGTCAACATAACAAACTACGTTGACGAGGCCTAGTTGATGCGATAGACCGAAACTCATCATACCCCCATGAATAAATGAAAGCTCATCCTCGATTTCTTTACAAAATTGGAAAGGCATGGGATTATTAACTAGTTTTCAACATAACAAAATAAAACAACATAGACATAACAATACTAAGTGCCTAGTGTACTGACCAACACATTACAAAAAATTACATTGTTTATGATACAAAATTAAACACCATGACATGATTCTTCAAAATTGGATAGCACATTCTTTAATGGCGTGAAGTTAGTAGAGAAGGTTAGATAGTTGTAGGCAATGATGGCTCCTAAGGCTCTAGAGGACCTTCACTAGCTTCAAGCACGTGTGGTGGTCGAGGCGGTTGTCGTTGTCCTGCTACTACTCTGACTTTAGGTTGAACGCAAAATGCATCTAACAATGCCTTCATTTTCTCTTCTTTACTCCTAGGATCGTTCATGGTCCACACAGCTTCGCCAATGTGGGCCAAGGTTGGAACATCCCAATGACAAAGCAAAATAGGAAATAGCTCCTTAATATTAACAAACTAGACTACAAATTACTTGTGCTATATGTCAAATGCTTGAAGTGTATCTTGTAGTAGCTGGTAGTCATTCATTCATTTGGCCAGGTTCTCTATGACTGATCTTTGGTTGGTGAATTTTGCCTTAAGAACCTCGAGTTCAGCATTTGCCACTACAAGCTTTTGGTTGGTGTCTTTATGAGTCTTAAACTTGGCCTCGTATAATAAGTACAAGCTAGCCACTTGCTTCTCAAGCTTAGACCATGACCGTCCAGCAATCAACATTGCTAGGTTTTCATAGCGAAGGTTAGATAGCTCCATCTATTTCATCATCTCTTCAATCTACAACTCCTTCATGCAAATTTTTGCCTTGTTGTAGGCATCAATCCCATCGACGATGGGTTGCTACATTTCTCTGCCTTGTTGGAGTTGTTGGAGGGCCTCATTAACCTTTGCCTTCACTAATTAGATATGCTTTTCATTTACCTCCTTTTGTAGGCCAACCTAGTCTCTGTAATGATTTTTAACTTTTTCAAATTTTAGAGCCTTATTTTTCTAGGCAGTAATCTCGATGGCCAATTTCTAACATAAGATGTGAACCTCCTCCATGGAGAGATTACGATTCTTTGCTACCAATCTCCTCAATTTGACATTTTCCCTAGCAAGCAACTCTTATTGTTGATGGATAAATTCTTCTAGCTATTGTTTTTTACACATCAACATTTCACAAGCAATGATTTTCTGTGGTCAAGGAATCATTTTCTTGGCATGTCTGAATCAAGTCCTTTTGTACTACGTGAGTTTTAGCTTTTTCTATTAACTAATTGAAGACCACCATTATCATTTCTTCCTCAACCTACTTTAGCTATTCTTGAAGCTGCTAAAAAGCTTCATCTTATGTCAATGTAGGGTTGATAAAAGTAGGGTCAGCAATTCAGGCATGCAACTCAGCAACTTCTGTGGCCAATCTTTGATTGTGTACTTGAGCCATTTCAAGTTACCCTTTTAAGATAAGGCACCTACCCTTTGCCTCTAATAGCTCTAACTAGATTGTAGTGATGGTATTTGAGAAATCAAAGATATCCAAAATTAGTTGCCCAATTCCCACCAATCAATCCAATAGTTCTTCATGTTGGGCTGCACTCAGTCGTCTGCTGATTGTCCCTACAAACACCTACACATCTCTTAGTGTAGAAACATTTAGTTTAGGCACTGCAAGTGCATTTAACACCTCAGCAACTCAATCAGAAATGATCTTTGTAGCTATCTCTTGCCCTTGATGTTGCATCACCAATACAGTTGCCTCTTCACCCTCCTCCAAGTGCACCGAAAAGGAAACGACATTCCCAAAGATTTCTAAAAATAGATGATGTTGAGAGAGAGACACCCTTACCTCTTGGGCAGTTGGATTTGACGTCATAGGCAACCATGTGCATTGGGTAGATAGCATTGATCCACCTCCCTTCATCTAGCTGATTGTACTAGCCACTTCTCTGAGGTGACTCATGGCTTGTATATACATAGATGGGTCCCCACAACTAGTTTCTATCTACTACTCTTGTTTTTGCAAGAGCTGCTCTCAGATTTTCTACATGCACTCTACCACACAGCGGGCCTTTGGTGTTTGCTCATGAGTAGGTGGTGGAAGTGGTCGTTGTTGCTCCTCTTCCATGGTTGTGGCAGGCATCATATCCTTCATCATCTCAGCCCACAAAGCATTAAGAGCATGCCTAAGTATATAATTTGCATAGCAAACTATTTCTATACTTTCACATAATTTTCTAATTAAATAGTGAAAAGGCAAGGCCTTTCTTCCATGTTCATTTTCCTTGAAGTGCTTCTCTATTTCTAGAATGATTAGTTGTGGAAGATTTGTTGGAAATTTTTTGCTTAGAGTAGCACATGCTCAAGCAGAAAAGGCTATCACCTTACTAGGCCTCACTGTTGGATTAAGGTGGTAGGCTGCTATCTTAAAATAGACTCGCTCTGCTAATGTGAGCACACCAAACTCCTTGTGATCAACCCCATAACATAACTAAGTCCATTCCTTCTTTGCTCCAAGATCAACTTATGTTGATAACTTTGCCAACTGCGTTCTTGCATCAAGTAACCTAAGGATCTACGCAATGGCTTCTACTGAGCAGGATACTTGAATATCCTTGATTTTCACAATGACTCCTATTCTTCTATTGTTCTAGAAGAGATACGTTTCTCCCATGTACCACTTTCCACTAGAAGTGATGATTGGCAACATGGAAGAGGCTTGTAGTTAAGCTCTGACATCTTTTGGAGCTTATTCAAGGAATGACTTGAAGTTTAGTTCTTGAAGAACTAAGTGCTGAATTTCACGATTCCAAATTGTGTTGAGGTAGGCATATGTGAGTGTGACTGCCAGTTTGGGTACAGGGCGTGGTGCCTCACCTTGCTATGAGTGTTCTAATGGAGCTTCTTCTTTGGGAATCTGTCAAAAAAACTCCTCCTCAACCTCATCTCTATGGGATCTTGTTGCATGGGTTGCCTCAACTTGTTCTTGGCCATGTTCTTGTTGGCCCCTTCTTCCTCTAGGTCATTTCTCCCATGGTTACGATGGTCCTTCCTCCTGCAGTCTCTTTGGTCTTGGTGCCATTTATGATCACACATAACAATGGATTAGTAATTATTATGTAACTCAAAATGATTAGAATACCTTGTCTCATAGGGAGGTTGCATTCAGCTAGGGTGTGATTATGGCTAGATGGATTTAATATTTACTTATTAATTTAATCTTTGGTTTACCAAAGTTGTTGGAAAGGTTAAATTCTCAAAAATTAATGATTTAGTAGCATTTTACATCTTAATCCTTTTAAGAAGTTAGAAAAAATTTCAAAAAACTTTCATCAAAACCTTGGGGTTTGCTACCCTCACGACTAAGAGCTTACCTCTAGTAACTACAAGGTTGAAAAATAGGGTGATTCGAATAAACGATGTGAGAGTTATAGGCTCAAGAAGGTTTTAGGCTCTAAAAATTGCCAAAACTCCTTGGGCATTATGGACCAAATGTGAAAAATCCAAAGTGTTCGGTAGTATTTATACTATTTTTAGATTGCGTCAATGGGGCCTCATTGATGGGGCCCAATCGAGGTGGTTCGCTACATCAACGAGGCTTCATTGATGTAACTATTGACCACCATTAACTTTCGTTGACTTGGTCCACACTTGAAGATTACAAAGGGATTTTGAATAAATTAAGGTCAAATGGAAGTCCAAACAGCCATAAACATGATGAATATGTGAGAAGAGGGTGTTGAAGTCCCCAAAATTAAGAAAATTAGGAAAAATGGTAAAATGGGATGGAAAATGAGAGTTCAAGGAGCACAAAGTGGTTTGCACAAAGGAATATGCGAAAGATAGGATTGTAACAATGTCAAAGGTAAGAGACTTAACTAACCCAACTAAGAGATATGCAAGTAGGTCCTTTCCATATTAGGCATTTGCCCTTGTTGCCCTTACATAACCCCAACTAAGAAGTTTGTGGACCCCATAGTTGATTAATGGTCATGAAAAGTTAAGGATCAACCAAAAAGAATCTATCCAAGAATTCCAACACATCAAACTAAGACATTAAGCATAACATAGAAACCGATAGTGAGGTGAGTTATGGCAACATAAATGGATGACTGAGAAAGTGGAATGGAATCCTAAATTGATGTCATAAGAAGTCCTTTGTGAAATATGTGTTTAAAATGACCTGAGAAGATCCATCCTTAGTCCAAATCAAAACTAGCCTCTTTCAGTGACTTTGCATCGCCACTCCAAGACCGATCTACTCACCCAAGACACGAAAGTGCTCTCATAAAACAACCACCATTCCAAAAAAAGAAGAAAAAAGAAGTAGAAAGTGAGAGAGAAAGGGTCTTAGTCAAAGGGGACCTTCACGCATGGGTGCATGTCTTTCTAGTCCCATAATCAATGCTTGTAGCTTGTTTATTTGTCTAACGGGTGTGCTCTGAATTTCCATCATGTTTTTTTTATTTTTTTATTTTGTTTTAAAATAGGAACCACACCATGCAAAAACTTATTCATTTATTGTGTCTAAGGAATGTGCTTTGAATTCCCATTGTTTTTCTTTTTCTTTTTTTTTGGATGAAAACCACACCATGCAAATACTTTATTTGTCTTCCTATAGTGGTTAGAATGGAATGGTAAGAAGTTTATGAAAAGCACCCAACCACTCAAGTAAGTAGAAGAGTACAAGGAGTATTGAGTCCCCTTGAAGTCGCACCCTCTACAAATCTTTGAATCTTTCCCAATTTCAAAACTACCAAGGTTACCAATTGATTAAAAGTTTTTTTAATGGAAGGGACCTCAAACTCCCAGAACAAGAAAAATCATCAAGTTTATTAAATGGGTGGATGATGTGGACTCACTACCTATTTCATGAAAAATAAATCATGTCATAGTTATCAGACATCAAAATTTAAAAATAGAATCCAGACATCAACAACCACAACATTAAGCATAAACCATCATTAGTAAACAACAATAGTGGCATAGTGTCCTATGGCAATAAAGCATTTTTATTAGAAAAAATAACAAAAAGTCACACTTAAATAAAACAAAAAAAGTAAAATATATGAGAAAGTATAAAATAAGCAAGAAAGGTTAAAAGGTACTAATAATGGAGAAAAATTGGGAATAAATTTAAAAATAAAAAATTTGTAAAATAAATAACTTGTAAAATCAAAAACATAAAAAGCAAAGAGTGAAGCCATATGGATCATTAGCATAGATGGCCATCTTTCTCATGACTGAGTTAGAAGGAGGAGATCCAAAAAATGGAACTTGGTTGTCCATTTGTTGAGGTGGTAGTTGCACTGGCTTGTCTTGGCTCTAAAAAAGGTTTCACTTACTAGATGTTGACCAACTGCTTTTTATTTGAGCTTTCAAATTTGTAGATTAACATGACCCCAGAAGGAAATTTTTGATCAATTATATAATATCCCTCCCATAATGTTTGGAATTTTGTCTTCTGGGGTATGTGTGTGGGATTCTAATAGAGAATCTTATCTCCTAGTTGAAATGTTACTTTTCGTATCTTGAGGTCATGACGTTGCTTATTGAATGCCTTGTGCACCTCATTCAAAGATAGGACCACCAATTGATTTTCATCTAGCACATTCAAGTTAATCAATCTTTCTTTCTATGGTAAACCTAGGTTAAGATCTAGATCATAAGCTATTGAGAGTGTACAGAGCTCAGACTGGATCAAAAGTGTTCGAAGTTTTCCGTACGCTAACTTGTAGGGAGAGTAGCCAATAGGGAGTTTTCATGTTGAGTGATAGGCCTAGAGGACATCATTGAGTTTGATGCTCCAATCTCTCCTATACTTGCTTATAATTCTTGTTATGATCTTTGTGATCTCCTAGTTATTTACCTTTGCTTGATCATTGTCTTGGGGGTGGTAAGGTGTTGTTAATTTATGTTCAACCCCCAAGCGTTGCATCAACTTTCTAAAAGTGGAATTAGTGAAATGAGTTTTATTGTTAGAAATTAGTGCATGTGGCATCCCAAACCTATTTACAACATTTTGTTATATAAATCTAGCAGTAGTGAATGATGTAAAATCAATAACAACTATTACTTCTGCCCATTTTATGTAGTAGTTGACTACTATGATGATATATGCCTTTCCATTGGACATGGGTGTGATGGGAACCATGAAGTCAATGCCCCATACGTCAAAAGGCTCTAGTGGTTGAATCCACTATTGAGGACCTTCCATTCAAGCAATCATCCCACCATCTCATTGAAAACATTCACAAAATCAAACAAACTAGTGGGCATCCCTAAAGATTATAGGCCAATAGTATCCTACCATCAAGACTTTTATGACCGTGTGCCTCCCTACATAGTGGCCTCTACAAGGCCATTCGTGAGCAACCTAGAGAAGGTGTAATTGATCGTCATCAGGGACACACTAACGAATCAAGCTATCAACACACACCTTGTAAAGATGTCCATTCATTTCCATGAAGTATTTGGCCTAATGAAGAAATTATTGCTTCTTTCTAAAGTCAAGATCTTGTGACATCTCCTGAGTGAGAAGATAGGTGAGGATGCCATTATACCATGTTATTTCTGTAGGCATTTGGTCATTTAGTACTTTTGTAAAGAGGAGTTCGTTTGAACCTGATCAGAGAGCAAGCTTTTCTCCTCTTTATTATCCCATCCTAAGTGACAGAGGTGGTTAGCAACCACATTTTTTGTCCCTTTTTGATCTACCATCGTGAGATAAAATTCCTATAAGATCACAAGCCACCATATGATATGAGCACTCATTGTTGGCTTATTCATGAGGAAGCATATTACATTATGATCTGTGTGCACAAATACTTTGTAGGCAAGCACATAGTGCTTGAACTTTTCAAGAGCATACACCATGACCATTACTTCTTCTTTTTTTGTGGTGTAATTTAATTATGCTCCCACAATGCTTTGACTTGTGTAGTGGATGTAGTATGGATGTTGCCTATCATCCAACTACATGAGCACTGCTCCCAAGGCATAGTTAAATGCATCCATCATGATGTGGAATGGCCTAGACTAGTATGGTGCCCATAGAATTAGTGTTTCTATAAGTTTCTCCTTTAACTATTGGAATGCAAGTTCACATTCTTTGATCCAGATGAAAGGTGTATCTTTCTTTGTAAACTCTACCAATGGTTTTATGATCTTAAAGAAATTCTCTATGAATCACTGGTAGTAGCCAATGTGTCTAAGGAATGATCTAACATCTTTAACTGTCTTTGGTTGATGTGTAATTCCTTAGATGATCCTTATCTTTTTTGGGTCTACCTCAATCCCTACTTAAGTGATTCTATGCCCCAGTACAATGCCTTCTTGGACCATGAGATGACTTATTTGCCAGTTGAGCCACAAGTTTGTTTCAACACATCTCTTTAGTACTTACTCAAGGCGGTCCAAGGTTTGCTCAAATGTAACTCCATAGGTAGAGAAGTCATCCATGTATACTTCCACACCATTACCAATCTGCTATTGGAAAATACTAAGGAATAAGTGTTGAAATGTTGTAGGGGCATTGCACAGACTAAGTGGCATCTTACAATATGCAAAAGTTCCCTAGGAACTCATGAATGTTGTCTTCGCTTAATCTTCTAGTGCAAATTGGATTTGGTTATAGCCACTATAACCATCCAAGAAGCCATAATAGCAATGCTTAGATATGGTGTCCAACACTTGATCCACAAATGACAATGGAAAATGATCTTTAAACATTGCCATATTCAATAGCCTGAAATCGATGTAGACCCGCCACTTGCCAACCTTCTTTAGTACAATTACCAGTGGACTAACCCATTCACTATCCATGATGGGATAGATGAACCCTACCTTGAGGAGTTACTCTATTTCCTCCTTGATAATCTACTTCAATTTGGGATTTAGCTACCTCTGTGGTTGCCTCCTTAGCTTCATGGCTGGGTCAATGTAAATGCAATATTGGCATATCCTTGAATCAATTCTTGTCAGCTCAAGATATGACCAAGCAAAGGTTATTGGCCATTTGTTAACCATCTTTAACAGCTTTTCTTTTTGTTCAGTAGCTAGTTTGGCATTGATTATGACTAGTTTACCATTGTTTAAAAATGCATATTCTATGTCAACCATTAGAATTTTCAGCTCTAGGGGCTCTTTCTTGAAGTTATCAAGGATTTCCAACTCTCCCCAATAGGTATCATTATTTTCATCATCAAAGAGTTGGTGATGGAACTTACTCAAGTTCATTTCTTTCAACATAAGCACATGTTAGGCTCTCAGTTGGTTGCATGCATAATGTGCTACTATCTGAGTCAACTATTAGCCACTGGGTGCCCTCCTATTTTGTGGCTGCTGTGTACAGACACCTTTGAATATATGTTTCTTATGCACACTGATTACATGCTTTGATGTATGTACTTTTGATGGATCAAATCTTGTACGCGCAATTGCACCTGTTATCGTTGTACGTGATGCATGGAATACACTTCTTCTCTAACTTTTCAAATTCATTTTCCTTGGCGATTTCCAAGAAGAGGTCCCTTACGCCCATACATGCATCAACCGTGCTTAACCAAGCCCTTTCCATAATGATGGGGAAGTCACCTTTGCATTTTTCAACCTTGATCACCAAAAAATCAGCAGGATAGGACAACCCACTTATTATGGTCACAATGTCCCAAAGGAACAATGATTGATTGGTCTACCAATTTAAGATGGATGTTACTCTTCTTGAGAGGTGGTAGGTTCCATGCCTTGTACATGTCATGGGAGATGAAATTGACACTAGAACTAGAATCAATAAGAGCCTTGCATGGCTCATGTCTAGCGATCTGCAAGTAAATGAGTGGACTTCCTAGGTTAGATCTTTTCATGGGAAGATTGCCAACCTTGATCTAATCAAAAACACCATGAGTTAGCATCATAGTGTGGATCCAAGGTGGCATTTGATTTGAAGGGCATTCGAAGGTATTTGATGCAAAGGATGAGGGTACTAGAGATGGGTGATCAACCATACTAGGTTGTGAGGGTTGGAGAGGATTGTTGGATTGGAAGAAGGATCTTTTTCTAGATCGATTGTCCGAACCAGTCAACTAGAAAGCCAATTATGAATGTATAGCCCTCGTATCATTTTGTTGCTATGACTATGAAGGAATCTCATCTTACATGGATGGAGAAAAAGCTAACTGGGTTGAAGGTGAAGGTATGTGTGCAGACTGATGCAAAAGGTGGTATGGATATGGGTTTTTCCCACCAGTAGATGGTGAATGTGTTCAGTGGTACTCTAGAAGGTAATAGTGATGCTGAAATGAGGCATGACTTGCAGAATTACTTGGAGAGATGGGTTGCTAAACATAGTACCTGTGTGGATCTAGTTGCCTATAAGGATACTGTTGCCTTGGTAGTGGCATTTCCCACGATTTTGGTTGGTGACACGATTGGTATTGTTCATATGGTTGTGGTGGAGCTCCACTTGGGTAGTAAGCTTGTTTTGTTGGTGGAATTATCTTGGATTTCCTTGAGGATAAGGCAATCGTCTCGGTGCTTGCCTACGTGCTAGTCAAGGATTCAATGTGTACACCCCTAAACTCTTGTAAGTGTGACACCATAGGGCAATGTCCCTTTTGATGTTCATATTGATAGATGTCACAACTAGCATCATCTTCGAACTCTATCTCCACAACTACCTCAATGGTAGCAACTTTGCCCTTACCTCTCTAATAGGCACGTTTAGCTTCTTTTCGCCTTCCATGGTTACGATCACTATTTTTCTCTTTGGATTCTTCACCAATCTTCATAGTAGTCTAGAATTTTTCATCGAGAGAGTCTCATAATTTATCAGCCTTTGCCGAAATATCAAAAATAGATTTTTGAATGAGTAAGGTTTTCTTGTTTATCACTTCATTGAGTGGTGACTCCTCCTCATCACAAAATCAAACCTCTCATTTCCTAATGGAAGGGTTCCTATTATACTCTTCCGCACTTTCACTTTTTCACAACTCACCTTCTTCTTTTACTACCTACTCAATTAGTCTTTGGATTTAATGAGCTCTTAGTTTAGACAATCTTCCTTGGGCATACCCCCAAGAGTTCTTCTAGTTTCTACTTTGAGCCCATCTATGATGTGGCAAATTTGTTCACTCTAAGAATAACCATGGCCAGGGCATTGATGTAAGAGTGAATAGTATCTACCTATGGTCACGGGTTCATGTGTTCCCTATTTCCAGCCTTGGATTTGCCTTCTCAGATTAAACACTCTAGAGCACATCTGGTATTTGTCATTAAATGGCTCTAACATGGTACTCCATTGGGGAATGGATTCTAGTTCCAAAGACTAGTACTAGCTCTCAACTTTCTTAATGAGTGTCTTGGGGAAAAGCTTGAGTTTCTACTAGTCATTTTCAATGTTCTATAAGGCACAAGCATCATGCAAAGCTTGTAAATGATTTTGCAAATTAGAATTGTGATACACACTGTGTACATCACTTAACCACTACCATTGTGGTGTCCACCACCATGTTTCCACTCATTTCGATCACCATCCTTAGATCCCTTGCTATTGTGATGTTTACCTAAGTCCCTACCCTGACTGTCACTTTTTGCCAAACCTGGTTTATGAATAGTTGATCATAGGTTCAAGGTCACACCCTCATTACCAATAATAAAGGGTGAAGAATCTTTGGGTTGAGAACCTTCAAAGGAAGGATCCTCATTGTCATCTTGATCTAGTAGGAACAAGGGATTAGTGAAATGTTTCCCCTTTGTAGCCTCATGATGCTTCTCCTAATGTCAATCTTGCTTGCATTGTGCTTCAATAGGATGGTAGTATTGAGTGTCATAACCATTCACAATGTATTCTTTGTGAAGATCTGTAATTCCCAACTTCTTAATAGTTTGAAATAGCATCCCGAGTATAGAGCGATCGAGGGGCAAGACAATGTTGCCCTCCATATCACAGCATCGCAGCTATTCATCCTAATCTAGGATGAAGATGAAGTCTAGTACATACTCATCTGGATGAGTATATACCACTTTACACTCTTATGGAATAGGCAGTTTGACATCTTTACACTTGTGAGAAGAAGAGATTTTGCAAAACAAATAAAATTATCAGTGTGCTTAGTAGTTATCTGTCATGTGAGAGTGATGTTAAACTTGAGTTCATCCAACAATACTAATAATATTTACTAATCCTAGATAGTGCATGTTCAACAAACAAAGTCCCTAGCAACAGTGTCAATGATGAGTAGCTAGGTACCCCTATGCCCAACCATACGAATCACAAAGCATTCATGAGCAATCTAGTTGAATTCCGTGGACTTTATAGTTTCTGACACACTAGTCTTCTAGGAAGTGAACCTTGCCTCAAGGTCATTCATTGTTTTCCCAATTACACTTGTGATGTCCACTTGTATGGTTAAGTGTAATTGAGGCATCTAATTTTTATCATTTTGTATTTTATGGTTTTTGTGTTTAAAAAGAGATAAAGTAATTGGATTGACTAATTTAATTTAACTAATTAACTAGTATCTAAGCAGTCCTAACATAAGCGGTTGGTCCCACTTTCTACACACGTCCTAAATCCATGTATCCACTACTGGGTTACCAAGCGCTACGCTACTGGGCATACCAACCAATAACGCTGCTAGGATTACCAAGTGAATATGTGTTACACTTGAAGTGGTCATACTTATGTGTTTAATCTATCTAGCTTATCTTGCTTAATTACTTCATTAGCTTAATTACAGGAAAACATTGAATAAATAATTGAAAACATTAAATGCATAAATGAAACATTTATGCTATCCAAAATGCTACAAGGTTTATCAAGAAGTTCGTCTTTTGCCACACACACTATCGTGCTCAAGTACAACAATGCTCAAATAAAGATTCATACACTCAATGACTCTTGCTGCAAGGACTCGAGAAAAATATTTTATCTTTCAATTAGACAAACTACAAGAGCTCTAGTACTACTTTGAAAATTCATACCATAAATGTGGCTGGTGAGCACATATTTATAGACCAAGATAGACCCTTGCATCAACAAGGCCACATCGACGCAATAAACTATGTTGATAGGGCCTTGTCAACAGGTGCTAGTCCACGAGGCCCAGTGGATGCAACAAACTGCATCAATGGGGCCTAGTCAACGAGGCCTCGTCGACATGACAAACCGAAACTCATCAGAGACTTTTTATGGCTTGTTACTTTCTTGTTAATGTGTTGGCTATACTTTGTAATTATAAGATTATGTCATTGTGGAAGCTTTGGTTTGTACTCTTTGTTTGGAGTTGAGTTATGTTTCGTCTAAGCTTTTAAATGGAGTTTGAATGATAACTTTCAAATGATTTAAGATGATAGACAATTAGAAGGATTTTAAGAGTGGTACTAGGCTAGAGAGATTATATTGTTATTTTTAACTTAGTTGACAAGTGATGTGAATTGTGTTCAATGGTCCTAATGGTCATAAGATGAATAAAGCATAGTGACAATCTTATTGTAATTCTTTCTAAGGTCTTGTAATGAATTCTTGACTTTTGACCTTGCATGTATTTTCCCTATGATCATTTGATGTAATATTTGGATGCTTATAGGAATAGATGTAACTTTAATCCATTTGATTAAATTTTTATTATCAGATTTTGGAATTAAGCTATTTGGACTTTAAGTTTTATGGATCAAGTTTTCTTGTTTATTTAATTTAAGCATAGTGTACTTGCACTTGTCAGGTGATTCATATTTATTCATATGATTTAAATTATCAAGTGTGACAATAGTCTCCATCTCTAATCATAAGAACTTGGTCGTTATTTAATTTTTGTTGGAATTAAAACTATATGAGGTCTCGACCTTAAAAAATAATATTAATAATTAAGAAGAAATTTTGAGTACATCACATGCTTAACATTGAGAAAAAAACACAAAAAACAACATGGAATTATGAATGTCCACTTATTACAAATAAGACTTTGAAAAAATCAAGAAAGAAAAATGAATTACAAGTATAGAGAACAATCCTAGCAAGAATAATATTTACATCAACCTTAACATTTGTGCTTGAACATAAAATAACAAAATGATTTGAGATAGTAATATAAAAATTTGACAAAATACCAATTTTTGTAGTAAAGGAAGATCCAATGGAAGAATGATGGCATAAATTGTCCATTATATTATCTATCATGATTAACCTTATGTTGAAAATTGTTGGCATTCACTATAGCCCATTTATCAACATAATTTTTAATCTTTGAGTCAACATTATTTTTGTTAGATAAAGAAAAATTTATATTATAAGCTATCTATCTAGACTTATCAATATTTTTTGTAGTACTAGTAAAAATATTCATATTAGTTTCTTTATTCTCTAGTTTATTGTCATTGGATCATTCTTATCATTGACATTAACTTGATTTTTCATATCTTTACCTTGTGATTATTTTTTTCTATCTTTGACTTTAACATGTTTTTTCTTATGTAGAAAAGGATAAACATTAAATAAATGTACTTCATACTTTTAAAATTTGTAAGAATTATGAAGATTCTAATATGTAATTAGTTGAATACGAGTTATCCCACCTACTTTTAAACTAATTTTTTATAGTTAAAAATATTAATTTTAATTAAAAAATATCTACAACAACCAAATGCTATAAAAATATATTCTTATACTTAATGAAATTAAGAAGAATAATAATTTTTTGCTTAGCTTTTTGAAAAATCAATGGAAGATTATTTAGCTCAACAAATAATGAAGCTTTAGAATATTATTTAGAATGAACATTAAATCTAAAGTCCATTTATGAATGATTAGCCCTAGATGCTTATGTGCAAATGACACTATATATAAGGTATGCTTCATCATTAGAGCATTGCCTAACTCAACAAGTAGAAAAAATAAAAATCATACATGGCATGAAAGACTTTAAATGTTATATTTTTTTCATCACATCCTTGAACTACAAAGCAAAACTTTGATTATAAGGTAGATAACCCAAAATTTAAATAAACATGTATCATGATATAAGATCAACAACCAATGACTCGTATACATCATCATGGAGAATAAAATCATATATCATTAAGTTTTGCTCATCGATTTCTAAATTTGTATTTTAAAATTAATAAAAATTTCTACATTAACTAAGGAGCAGAAATTTTAGCATTGTTTGAAAAAGTTGGAAGTAATATGGAATCTTCTATAGGAAAATTCTAAATAAATTAGATCCACTAGAGAAATATTAAATGTGCTTACTCATATTTAAGGTATTAATATATACAAATTATTATTTTCCTAACTCCTAAAGTATGACTATATATATAGTAAGAGCTTAAGTGAAATAAAGCAAATCAATGTCTTTACTTAACTCTTAGAATGGAATCTATAACTTAAATAATCACAAGTCATATATTAATTTATATTTCTTTGGCTAAATAGTGATGGTGGTCTCATCATCATCATCAATTGATATTTAAAATATTAATGTTACAAGGTTACTCTAGATGTGTCACACTTATTAATGAAGATATTTATGAAATCCATAACCTCCCTAATGAGAAGTAAGTATCATCACTGTTGATCAATCACATATTTTAGTGGACTAAAAACTAGAAAATAGTAAATGTGATTTATTATGATTTTCTACAAAGTATGGACTAAGTTTCTAAGCTTAAGATAGGACTAAAGTTAAAGGAAGTTGTTACTGGTCTACTTGGGGCAATTCATGATGCTTAGGAGCAGGTTCAAGAAGTCAAAGTTCATCATCGCTCAACTACAAATGCAGTGTGGTATTCCACATCTAGTTATGGATGTCACAACAAAGTCTAGACCAAGTTTAGACTTTAGGTTCAACCTAAGGTGCATGTCACAGTACTAAGTTGGATGTCCTATCAAAATTTTCTTAGATATTAGGATAGATGTCCCAACCAAACCTAAATGTCCCAACCAAATGATAGTCATGACAAAGTGTGATGAGCGGCAGGGTACCCCTATGCCCAACCATAAGAATCACTAAGGCATTTACGCACGATCCCGTCAAATTCCATGGACCTATAGTTTCCAGTGCACTAGTTCTTCTAGGTAGTGAAATGGGTGTTGAGAATGTTTGTTGTCTTCTCAACTACACTTGTGAAGCTCAAAGATATGGGTTAAGTGTAATTAAGGTACATGATTTTTATCATTTTAGGTTTTATAAATTTAATTGCCTACAACAATGATGAAAGGTAGAGTAATTTAGGATCTAATTTATCTACTGCCTGGCTAGCCTAACACAAGTACCTATTCCACTTTCCTGGACACATCTTGAACACGTATAGTGTTGGTGGGCTACCAAACGTTAAGTGTTCCTAGGTTACCAAGTGCTACATGTATGCTCAAAGTGGTCATGCTTGTGTTCATTGACAACTGGAAATTAAGTACTTAATTAAAAGTGCATTAAAGTAAAGTTCATGAAAGTAAAGTGCATTAAAAAAAGAATTAATCTATTCTCAGTGTTGCAAGGATTATCAAAAAAGTCCATTTTTATTCCCATCACATTGCTGCACTTAAGTACATTAGTGTTCGAACAAAGATCCATACACACTTAGACTCCTATTACAGGCACTTAGAAAATATTCTAACTCTGGTGAAAACAAATAGCAAGAGCTTTGCTAACTATGACAAAAAATATCTCAAAATCATGAGCTTAAGCACTATATTTATAGGCTAATGTATACCCCATGATATCGGATATCTGACATCATGTCCTAGCTTAGACATCGAATACCCAATGTCAAGGCTCTGACATTGGATACCCGATGTCGAAGCATGCAAAAACATGATTCATCATACCCCCACAACTGAATGAAATCTCATCCTCGAGTGAAGAAGAGAAGAAACAAGTTCCTTACAAAATATTATGAAGATATAGGATTATTGACTAATATATAAACTAACTCATGTGGAACAAACAGACTTTGAGCGCCCAAGTGTACGGAGTTACAATTTTTACACAATTGGGTGTTCATGATAAGAGAAGTGAACACCTTGGATAAAACTGACATTCAACACCTCTTAATAGTTGGAGAGTGAGAGAGAAGATCCAACGATCATGAATGGTTCTTGTCATAAGGTGTTGCTACATCATCCTTGGTGAAGATAGTCTCGCTTCTAGTCCATGTGTCCCACTACAATCATAGCAGAATCATGAATTAGTACACAATCTGTAACACATAGCTATTAAATACCTTGTCTTGTTGGTAATTACACTTAGCTAGGTTGTGATTGTGGTAGATTGATTCCTTTAGTAGTGTTAGTGGGAAGGCTGACAAATAGGGTAAAATAGATGAGTAGTCCATTAAATTGGAAAAAGTTCACATAGGATAAAATGCTTGAAGAGGGTATAAGAATTCACAACAGTGAAAAAAAGAAAGTTCACTGAAAAATGTTGTGAAGATGTGGACAATTAGATGTCATTGATGAGGTAAACAAAAGGATTTGATTGTAAGAGTGTCTAAGGGTAAAGAACTTAACTAACCCAACCAAAAGGTATGCAAGTGGGTCCTCCCCAAAGCAAGCATAGACCTTTTATGTCCTTGCATAAGCTTACACCAAAGAGTTCATGGGCTTCATGGATGATTAATGGTTACAGAAGGTTAAGTGTAAAAACCTGAAAGAAATTACCTAAGAATTTTGATACATCAAACCAGGACATTGAACAAGAACATGAAACCAGCAGTGAGGTGAGACATGGAAAGCATAGATGGATGAGAGAAAGAGTGGAATGGAGTTTCTGATTAAGGTCACATGAAATCCCTTATGGATTTTATGGTTAAATGAGTTGATAGGATCCATCATTAGTCCAGACCAAAATCAACCTCATTCAGTGACTTTACATTGTCATTCTAAGACCAATCCAATCCCCTGAGACACAAGAGTGCTCCCACAAAATAACCACTGTTCCTTATTAAAGAAGAAAAAAGAAGTAGGCAGTGAGGAAGGGCCTTGGTTACAAAGGTCCTTTAGGCATCAGTAACATGTCTTTCTAGTTCCATAACCAATGCTCATAGCCCGTTTATTTTGTCTAAGGGGTGTGCTTTGAATTCCCATCATTTATGTTTATTTTTATTTTTATTTGATGAGAACCACATCATGCAAAGACTTATTCAACTTCCTTTTATTCGTCGACACAGAATAGTAAGAAATCCATGAAAACACACATGCACCCAGGAAAATAGAAAGGCAAAATGAATATTAAATCCCCTTAAAGTTACATCCTATTCAAACCTTTGAATCCTTTCCAATTTTAAAAACTACCAAAGTCACAAATTTGTTAAAGTTTTGTTAATGAAAAAGGGATTGCATGTTTCCAAAATAAGAAAAACCATAGAGTTTGTGAATGGGTGGATGTTGTGGAATCACTACTTATTGCATGAAAAATAAACCCTTTCCTAATCATCTATAACAAAATTCAAAACTAGAATCCAAACACCAACAATCAAATAACAAAATAGTACATACCACCACCAAGCAACGCATTACCACTGTGCCTAGCACTTATTAACAAAAAGTTAGAAAATCACATCAAAATAAAAGAAAATATGAAAGAAAGTGTATATTATTTAAGAAATAGAAAATGTACTAATGATGGTATAAAACAAAAATTAGAAAAGATTAATAACATGAAAACAAGAAGATCTAAAATAAAGAATGTGCAAAAGAAAAAATTGTAAAACAAAAAATGTGGAAAACAAAAAGTTGAAAAACTAAGGAGCCACTTATATGGTTAGCATGGATGGCCATCTCCCCCATGACTGTTGATGCGTAAATTTTGGACACGCCGCCAACACCTATGAAAACTCGTTTTAGGAGACAATTGCCTAGGGTGCCTCCCATATGGGTACGGAAACCCGGGAATAGTCTCAGCTGGAAAGGGCAATGTGACGGAACAATAATAACAATATTTTAAAACAAAATATCAAAACAAAAGCTTAGATTTGATTCAATATTTAAAGACTTCAATTTAATTTAATATTTTAGGAACTTAAAATAGTTTGTGCAATGTATAAAATAATAAATAATTGTC
>MNCI01006231.1:53591-125606 GCA_015680685.1 Gnetum montanum
TTTTTTTTTTTTTGGTGCTAAACTTAAGTCAAGGTCAAGGTCAAGGTCACAAGTTGTTGAAAGAGTACAGAGCTTGGATTGAATAGGAAGTGTTGGTAATTTTCCATACACAAGCTCATAGGGAGAATAGCCTATAGGAAGTTTCCATGTTGAGCAGTATGCCTAAAGGGCATTGTAGAGTTTTATGCTCTAGTCTTTCCTATATTTGCTAACAGTTCTTGTGAGAATCCTTGTGATTTCCCTATTAGTAACCTTAGCTTGACCATTAGCTTGGGGGTGGTAGGATGTTGTTAGTTTATGTTCAACCCCCAAACATTACATGAGCTTTTGAAAAATAGTGCCTATAAAGATAGTTCCATTATCAAAAATTAATGCACGTGGCATACCAAACCTATTTACAACATTTTGTTGTACAAACCAAGCAACAGTAGAAGATGTATAGTCAATGATGGCTGTTGCTTCTGCTTGTTTCATACAATAGTTAATAGCAACTATGATGTATGCCTTTTCATTTGACATGGGCGTGATGGGCCCCATGAAATCAATGCTCCATATGTTGAAGGGTTGCAGTAGTTGAATCCATTGGTGAGGTCCCTCCATTCAAGCAGTCATTCCACCATTGCGTTGGCATCATTCATTGGAGTGGACCTATGGTGAGCATCCCTAAAGATTGTTGGCCAATAGTACCCTAGCATCAGGATTTTAATGGCCATGAGTCTGCTAGCATAGTGTCCTCCACAAGGACCTTCATGAGCATCTTGGAGAATGCATAGTTGATCAGCATCAAGAACACACCAATGAACCATGCCATCGATGCACACCTTGTAGAGGTGTCTGTTGATCTCCATGAAGTGTTTTAACTAGTGAAGAAACTATTGTTTCTTCTGGTGGTCCAACCCTTGTGGCATCTCTTGGGTGAGAAGATAGGTGAAAATGCCATCATACCATTTAGGCTCATTGGGTAATTATTCAGTTATAGCCCTAGNGATCGAATTCCTACAAGATCACTAGCTACTGTATGTCATGGGGGCTTACCGTTGGCTTGTTCATCAGGAAGTAGATGACACTATGGTCCATGTGCACAAACACCTTGTACCCAAGCACATAATACCTAAACTTCTCTAGAGTAAATACCATCACCATCAATTTTTTTCTGTAGTAGTGTAGTTTAGTTGTGCACCCACAATGCTTTGGCTAACACAGTGGATGTAGTATGGGCATTTCTTGTTGTCCATCTACATAAGCACAGCTTCCAAGGTGTAGTTAGATGCATCTGTCATGATGTGGAAGGGTCTAAACCAATTAGGTACTTGTAGAATTGGAGTTTCCCCAAGTTTCTCTTTTAGTTGCTGGAATGCTCTTTCATATTCCGTGGTCCAAACAAGTAGAGCATCTTTCTTTGTCAACTCCACCAACGGCTTTGCGATCTTAGAAAAATTCTCTATGAATTGTCAGTCGTAGCTAGTATGTCCAAGGAATGATCAAACATCTTTGATAGTTTTGGGTTGGAGGGTTATTTCTTGGATGACCCTTATTTTCTCAAGGTCTACCTTAATTCTTGCTTGTGATATTTTGTGCCCCAATACAATGCATTCCTCGACCATTAGGTGACTTTTTTACCAATTGAGCCGCAAGTTGGTTTCAACACATCATTTTAGCACTTGCTCAAGGCGGTCTAGGGCTTGCTCAAATGTAGCTCCATAAGTGAAGAAGTCATCCATGAAAACTTTTACACCACTTCTGATTTCTATTGAAAAATGCTCAAAACCAAGCATTGAAATGTAGTAGGAGCATTGTATAGACCAAATGGCATCTTGCGATATGCAAAAGTCCCCCAATGACTCATGAATGATGTCTTTGCCTGGTCCTCTAGTGCAATTTGAATTTGGTTATAATTGCTATAACCATCTAGAAAACTGTAGTAGCAATGCCCAAATATTGTGTCTAACACTTGATCAACAAATGGAAACAGAAAATGATCCTTGAATGTTGCCATATTTGGTAGCCAAAAATCAATGTAGACCTACCACTTGCCACCTTTCTTTAGCACAATCATGAGTGGCTTAACCTATTCACTATTTGCAATGTGATAAATGAACCACACCTTGAGGAGTTGTTCAATTTCCTCTTTGATGATCTGCTTCAGTTTGAGGTTCAATGGTCTTTGTGGCTATCTCTTTGGCTTCATGGTTGGATCAGTGTAGATGTAATGCTGGCATATCCTAAGATCAATCCCTGTGAGCTTAGGATATGACCAAGTAAAAGCTACTAACCATTTTTCAACCACATTCAATAGCATCTTTTTCTGCTCTAGAGTAAGATTTGCATTGATTATGACCAGCTTCCAATTTTTTAAAAATACATATTCCATTATGACTAGTAGCGTTTTTAGTTTAAGGGGCCCTTGCTTAAAATTTTTAGGAATTTCCAACTCTCCCCAATAACTATCATCATTTTCATCACTAGAGAGTTGGTGATGAACTTGCTCTAGTTCATCCATGCTTGCTACATATGTACATGTCAAGCTTTCAATCAGTTCCACACAAAGTATGTTGCTCTCAAAATTAGCAATCAACCACTGGGTACTCTTCAGTTTTGTGGCTATTGTGTAAAAACACCTTTGAATTTTTACTTCTGGTGCACACTACTTGCATGCAGAGATAGATGCTTCTTTTACGGCCCATAGTTTCTACACACAATTGCACCTTGTATAGTGTATGCGATGCATAGAACATGCTTCTTCTTAATCTTTCCAAATGCATTTTCTTTAGATATTTCTAGGGAAAGATCTCTAATGCCCATTCTTACATCAACAGTGCTAAGCCATGCCCTTCCCATGATGATTGGGAAATCCCCTTTGCAATTCTCCACTTTGATCACTAGGAAATTGGCATGATAAGACCACCTACAGATAGTGGTCACAATGTCTTCTACTAGTCCCAATGGAACAGTGATGGACTAGTTTGCTAATTCTAATATGATATTGCTCTTCTTTAAAGGAGGAAGGTTCCATGCAATATACATCTCATGAGAGATCAGGTTGATATCAAAACCTGAGTCAAGAAGAGCTTTGCAGTAATCTACAAATAAAGCAAAGGACTTCCAAGATCTGCTAACTTCTTGGAAAGGTTTCCAGCACAAATCCAATCAAATACAATGTGAGTAAGCATTACAATATGGATCCTAGGTGGTGTTTGGTTTGAAGGTGACTCAAAGGATTTGATACAGAGGTATTTGAGGGCTTTGGTGGACTACGTGATCAGAAAAAAGATCTTTTCTTTGATTGAGTATCTGAACCACTTAGTTAATTAACCGGTTGTAGGTTAATGGCCCTAATAGCATTGCATTGTTACAGTTGAGTTGGTAGTTCACCCTGCATAAATGGAATAGGTGGTAGCTATGCGGTTGGAGGAGGAAGATGTGTAGGAACAGGAGGAGGATAAGGGTAAGAGGTGGTATCCCTCCTTACATGTGGAGAATGAGTTTGATAATAATTAGAAGGATGGTAGTGAGATTAGAAGGTAGAAACATGACTAGAGGAGTCACGTAGAGATAAGGGTTGCTAAACATAGTATCCATATGGATTAGGTTGTTTGCAAGGGTTCTGCCAGCTTGGTGGTGCCAATGCCCATGACTGTGGTTGCTACTACTGTTGATATTGCTCATATGGTTGCAATGGAATTCCACTTGGATAATACAATTGTTGCTGGTAGAATTACCTAGAATTACCTTGAGGATAAGGCAATCATCTAGATGTTTGCCTTTGTGTTAGTCGTGGATTTAAAGCATACATCCCAGACTCCTGTAAGTGTGACACTATGGGGTAACATCCCTTAGGATGTTCATACTAGTAAACATCGCATCCACCATCATCATTTGATTCACTTCCCATAACTTCTTCTATTACAGCAATCTTGCCCTTACCTTTTTGATAAGCACATTCAACTTCCTTGTGCCTCTCGCACTCACGATCACTACCTTGTTCTTTGGACTCTTCAACAATTTTTAAGATAGCTTGAAATTTGCTATCCATGGAGTCCCATAACTGATCAACCTTGGCTACAATTTTAGATTGAAAATTTTGGAGTGGCAAGGTTTTCCTATTCACCACCTCATCAAGTACAGATTCTTTCTCATTATCACAGAATTGAACCTCCCTCTTTTGTTGGGAAGGATCACGATTGTACTCTTCTGCACTTTCTCTTTTTCTTAATTCACCCTCCTCTTTAGCTACTTGCTCGATTAGTCTTTGTATCTAATGGGCACTTAATTCTAATAGTTGTCCTTAGGCATAGACACCAAGGGTTCTCATCATTTCTAATTAAAGCATGTCTACAATGTGGCGAAGTTGATCTAGTTGAGAATAACCATGACCAGGACATTTATGCATTAAGGAATAGTATTGGCTGATGGCGGCATCCAAGGGTTCATGTGTTCCATGTTTCCATCCTTAGATTTGCTTTCTCAAGTTGGACACTGATGAGTGGCGAGGTACCCCTACACTCAGCCATACGAATACGAGCGTTACACGCGTGATCTGGTCAAACTCCACAGATAGACTAGTTGTGGCATCTAGATAGTTAGCCTTAGGTCGCAGTTCGCTGTCTTCCCACCTGGACTAGTATTAACTTTGTCACGTATGGTTTAGTCCAAAGTGAGGTGTATGATGTGGTTTCTAACCTAATGCTACTCCTGAAGATGATGGAAGATAATATTAACTAAGCTAAGAGAGAAAAGGCGAGAGAGAATCTAGCTAGCCTAAGAGTGATGAGCATCCATTCCTTGATTATCCATACACATCTTGGACTTCGTGCATGACTACCACTGGGATTACCAAGCGCAGATCCTAGGTACACTACTGGGTTACTAAGTAATCACACTTAAATGCTCATAATCAAGTTGTACTCATTCTGCAAGAGTTTAAGGGTGAGAAGAGATTAACTAGGAAAGCAGTAAATAACAATTAAATAAATAATTAATCTAAGTGAATGCTGCAATGATGAAGTAATCTTGATCTTTATAGCCGGTCATGTGCGTGTCCAAGTACGTCACACTCGAATAAGGATGCCATACAATTACAATCACCACACTAGGAAATAATTCTAACTCTAAGAAGGAAAAACTGCAAGAGTTTGGGTAAGGAACTAAGAACTAATTACCTAGAACAAGGAAAGCCACCTCTTATTTATAGAAATTGAGGTAGGCCACGATATTGCGGCCCATGCGATATTGCGGCTGCTGTGATATCACAGCCAGCAAATTCATGACTCATTAGACACTCTAAAGTATGTTTGATATTTGTCATTGAACAATTCAAGCATGGTACTCCATCGTCTGATAGATTTTGGTTCTAAGGACCAGTACTAGTTTTCTACTTCTTTAATGAGTGTCTATGGGAACAACTTAAGTTTTTGCCACTCATTCTCTATGTTCTACAAGGCACATGCATCTTGAAAAGCTTGGAGATGGTTCTACAAATTAGATTTATATCCCCCTTTGAATCTAGGGATACTATTCATATCTAGCCTCTTGATCTGACTATCCTTCAAGTGCCTTATTGGAATTCATACTACCTTTGCAATGTTTAGCATACTTTGGGTAGTAAGCAAAGGCTCATCGAGGCCTTGATTTTGGTGCCTATGATGTTCTCTGCTACCCCTTCGTTCATGGTGATGTACCTCTCTTAAATGTCTGTGTCCTTGGTCTTGCCTTTCTTGACAGTCTTGTTAATCATTTCAGTTACCTCCATCATGGCCATGCCCACTATGGTTGCGATTAGAGCCAGAAGAAGAAGATGATGATGAAGGTAAAGAGGAAGGAAAACTTGCACCATCATGATGCCTGCTACCACCTGTTCGGTGATCGTGGCCACGATCACAATCTTGTTTCTTGTCCACATCCTTGCCTTGACTTGCCTCTTTGGATCCTTCTTTGTCATTGGATCCATTCTTACTAGAACCAAGATTGTAAATCATGGATTGCAAGTTCTGGTTTTGACCTCAATCATCGAAGTCAAAGAGAGGAATTTCACTGAATGGAAAACCCCCAGAGAAGGGTTCCCCACCATCGTTTTGGTACAATAGGAATAGGGAATCATTAAATCCTTTTCCCTTTGCAAATTCATGATGTTGTTCTAACTGGCAATCCTGGAGACGTTGTGCCTCAATGGGACGATAATCCTTGGCATCACTATCTTGCACAACATACTCAACATGACATTCCTAAAGACCTAGATGGATAAGTATTTAGTGAAGCATTGCAGGAATAAATCGATCAAGCAACAACACAATGTTGCCCTCCATGTCATGCCACCACAACTGTTCATCCTAATGTAGGATGAAGGTGAAATTGGGTACATGCTCATCAGGATGAGCATATACCATTCGATATTGTTGAGGCATTGGCTGATGAGCTCCATTAGACTTGGATGAAGAAGCACTCTTGTGAGAAGAAGACATTTTCAGTTAGATGATAAACATGCAATGTGCTTTTAAATTTTTGTTGTAGTAATTGTAAATATGATAGGACTCTAAGGTTCGTTCCAATGATTTTGAATGATTTCCACTAAATCCTAGATAGTGCATGAAACAACTAAAAGGTCCCCAACAACGACACCAATGATGAACAATAAGGTACCCCTACCCCCAACCATATGAATCACTAAGGCGTTTATGCATGATTTGGTCGAATTCTGTGGACCTATAGTTCTCCAGTGCACTAGTTTTTCTAGGAAGTGAAATGGACATTGAGAACATTTGTTGTCTTCTCAACTACACTTGTCAAGCTCAAAGATATGGTTTAAGTGTAATTGAGGTACATGATTTTTATCATTTTAGCTTTTATAAATTTAATCGCCTACAACAATAATGAAAGGTAGAGTAATTTAGGATCTAATTTATCTATTGCCTAACTAGCCTAACACAAGTACTTGTCGCACTTTCCTGGACACATCTTGAACATGGATAGCACTACTGGGCTACCAAACATTAAGTGTTCTTGGGTTACCAAGTGCTACACATATGCTTGAAGTGGTCGTGCTTGTGTTCATCAACAATTGAAAATTAATTACTTAATTAAAGTGCATTAAAGTAAAGTGCATGAAAGTAAAGTGCATTAAAGAAAACATTAATCTATTCTTAGTACTGCAAGGATTATCAAAAGAGTTCGTTTTGATTCTCGTCATGTTGCTGCGCTCAAGTGCATCAATGTTCTAACAAAGATCCATACACACTCAGACTCCTATTGCAAGCACTCGGAAAATATTCTAACTTTGGAGGAAACAAACTGCAAGAGCTTCTCTAACTATGACAAAAACTATCTCAAAATTGTGAGCCCAAGCGCTATATTTATAGGTTGGCGTATACCCCGTGATATCGGATACTTGACATCGAGGCTTCGACATTAGCTACTTGATGTTGAAGCATGCAAAAACATGATTCATCAAAGTGGATGTCCATGCCTTGAATGGGATGTCCTATATAGTCATTGTGCAAAATATGAAAGTGTTTCTTAGCTATTTTATTCACTCAAGTTGGACTTGAAGTGAGCTGGAAACTTTCTAGGCTAAACTTCTACTTAAGAGAATGCCTAGATCTCATTCAAATCATCCATGGTTACATGCATTAGGAATTGGCATAGATGTTGGTTCTTGGTTACAATTAGATTGATTGGACATTCACTTCAGATTACTTGGAATTGGCTTGGCCACTGCATTGGTTGTGGAATCATGGCTTGATTCAAAATATTGAATATTAGAAAGTTACACCACCAAAGCTATGCATGACTCCTTGGGTTTGGAATATGATTGATCTATTGTATGTTTCATCATTTGTACTTGTCATTCCATTTAGAGCTTTTTGTATTAATTGTTATTTTACCTTAGCCATTATGCTTCATTGGTGTAGATTAAATCATGTGAATATCTTACTACACTATCTTTCTATTGAATTAATTTTCATACTCTAAAGAGCCTAGATTCTTTTTGAGGGGAGATCGATTTTATAGCCTTGAGGGGTTTCCACTTAGTTGGCCAAGTGTTTATTGTTTTGCCTTTTGTCCCAAGGGGTTTTGTGGGTGTTCTATAAAGGCACCATACTTTGTACATAGTCATGCAAGGCCTTGCATGGCTACGTCTTGCAAGCTATCAAGCTTGGAGTTTTGATATCTCTAGCTATAGTTTAATTTGAGCTCTTTAAAAGTTGTGAGCATTATCATCCATATTGGTGAGTGTGCATTCCTTTTAGTATTTGATTTAATTGTTTCTTCACATGAAATCTAAATTTTACATTTTATTTTAAAACTCACTCATTCATTTCTTTTGAGTTTAATGACTTACCGAGCATAAGCTCCAGCGTAATTAATTTATTTACATAGGTTTATATCTAAAAAATACTAGGTTCAAAATCTAGCACCAAACACTCCCTATTTGTGATACACCCATGATTGCATCTTTACTGATCTAACACAAACCTAGCTAAAATCCAAACCCATCATTGTTGGCCAAAGAAAACGGAGAGTGACCGTAAGTGCCCGTGTTACTACAAAATAAGAAAAAGATGGCACTCAATTTACTTGGAGAGTAAGCAACCCACTTCAATTTTCCAAGAAACAACTTAAATAATAGTCAACAAAATTCAAGCAAAGACAAGGACAAAGGCTCCAGTTAACCCACGCACCCACCCCACTATTGTTAACCTTAACCCCTGTCTAACCAACCATGGTCAAGCACCGCGAATCTTATCTCCAGCGGCAACAACAAAAACACACCAACTCTACCTGCCCACCGTCGGATCCGGTGCCACGTCATGGATCCGCGCAGCGTCCCATCCAACGGCCCAGATCGGCCTCCGGAAAGGGAAAACCCAAACCGCTAGCGGTCTCGTCCGAAAACACACGACCTACAAAAATCGAAATGAAATGAAGCCAATTTAGAAGGTAAAAGATGCAACAGCGCTGAGAGAGGTTCGCATAAAGGAATTGCAGATCCCCTGTTACCAGCAGCATCAGCATCAGCATCGACGTTCTGGGCCGCTACCTTTGGATTTTGGATTTCCCTTCAGCTTCCCTCCGATTGTAGGATCCATAGATATCTGAAATTGGAAGCGAATTAGGGTTTCTAGGGTTTGTGGGGTTTCCGCAAATTTTGCAACCGCAAGAAGGCGGCCGACGCAGAGTCGGAGGTTTCTTCGCAGATTGTTTTTGTTCGTTGTTTCAGGTTCGTCTGATCCAGGACCGAACCTTCTCTTGAAAAGAATTGCAGCAGATTGGGGCTTTTAGGGTTTCTGCAACTCTTTTGAGTGATTTCGCCATGGATGAGCTCTGGGAGAAGGCGGTGGAAACGGCTCTGGAAGGCGAGAATGATGCCGCCTCTGCCAAAAGTTTGACTTTGGATGGAGCCGTGAAATGCATTCATGGCCGCCTGCCTCCCCCTGGTTTGCTCGAGAAATTTGGGCAGCTGAAGCAGCTTTCTATTGCGAATGTCGGCGTTTCTTCGCTTGCGGATTTCCCGCGGTTAAGGAACTTGGAGAAGTTGATTCTGAGCGACAATCGCATTGCTGGTGGCCTCGAGCATCTTGTGAGAGCAGGTCTGGAGAGCCTGCGGGATCTTGACTTGTCGAACAATAAGATTCAGTTTATCGAAGATTTGAGGCCCCTTGCGGAGTTGAAGCTTGTTTCGCTGGATTTGTATGAGTGTCCAGTGACCAGAGTGGAGGGATACAGAGCTAGGGTTTTCGGAATGATTGGGAGCTTGAAGTATTTGGATAAGACGGATGTTGAGGAGAATGAGAGGCCTGAAAGTGATGAGGATGAGGAAGATGAGGAGGAGGAGGAGGATGAAGAGGAGGAGAGTGATGAAGAGGAGGAGGATGCGAAGAATTCTGAAAGTGTGAAGGAGAATGGTGAATTAGGGCATTCGGCTTCAAGAAGTGAGAGAGATGAGGAGGAGGAAGAGGATGAAGATGAAGAGGATATTGAAGAAGAAGATGCTGAAGAGGATGAGGATGGAGAAGAAAATTTGAGCGACAAAGAGGATGAAGTTGTTGCGGTTAATAGGCAATCTGCTGCTTCAGCTCCATCTGTGGGTCAGAATGGAGTTGCAGTGGGAAATATCCAGGGAAATGGAGTTGGAGTTAATGTTGCAGGTGGGTTGCAGAATGGTGGAATTGAGGAAGACGAAGACGACGATGACGATGGTGAAGATATTTCTTGGGAATCCTCTTCCTCTGATGAAGATATTGAGTATGATGAAGATCAGGGAAATATGGGGAGAGCAGCTAATGGTAGAGTTGCAGAGGGTGATTGTCTGAACGTTTCTCAGTCTGATGATGACGATGATGATGGGGATTGCAGTGAAGATGAAGATCAGTCTCAGGCTTTTCAAATTAGACAGTTAGGTGGAGCTTTGGCCAGCACGTCTAATGGTGATGTTGTTTTTGTTGACAGTAGTTCTGATGAAGAGGATGTAGATGATGGAGATGAAAGTATTGATGAGGAGGAGGAGGATGTTGACGATGAAGAGGATATAGAGGAGGAAGATGAAGATGGCACAGTACAGGCTGGTTCAGGAGGAGTTCAGATCCAGATTTATGAAAATGGGAATGTTGCAGAGGAGGGTGACCAAGATTCTGATGAGGATTTAGATGATGTGGATGATGAGGTATGCTCTTTTTCTGTTTAATAACCGTTTTTGTTTTCAGAGGAGGGTGACCAAGAGTTGTACTTACTTTTTTGGGTGCTTTTAATTGTTTCTTGCTGATTTCTTTGTTGGGTACCTTTTAAAAGCATTGAAAGAAGTTTACTAAAAGTTTTTAGTAAATCTCAAGATTTTGTAAGCTTTAGTTATTCTGGATTTTCAATGATTCTTTTGGCGATTGACAGCGTTGGTAGCTTCTGTAGATTTTTGTTGGTTTTTAGTTTAGATGGCGATTTTAGAAAGTATATTAGTAAAATAGTTCCTAGGAGGGCATGCTTCTATTGGTACTTTTTTTTTTGTTATATATGTGGTGTTTCTTCAGGTTTGTAAGTTGAATGATTACAAGCTATTTGTAGTCGTAACTTTTTAACGGTGTAATTATTTTGACGAAGTCGGTTGGTGTGGGTTATTCCAAGGTTTGAGAGAGACTAACTGTCGTACAGGCTAAGCTTTGTTTCATTGTGGTGATTTTTTCCCTATTTTGTGTTTTGCCGATACTTAAGATCTCGTTTTTGTGGGGTTTCAACCTGATCCCTACAGTTTTGGTGTGTTTTTACTGTACTTTTTTGTAACCTACGAATACATTAATGGCTGGGTCTTAATACAATATTGGTATTGCCTTTTTGTCTTTTTGCTATTTTAAAATGGTTTCTTGATTCTTTGTTCGTTTTATTACTTCGGTGGGCACTGCTGTAGCTGTCTAAAAATGAAATTTTTAGGATTGATTAGTTTTGAATATTTTTCGTTTAATTTCCGTAAATTTAAGTGTTTATGCTGACTTGATTGATGTGCAAGGGCATTCTTTTCAAGCCTAAGCTTTAAAGTGAGTAAAACAAAATTTTAAAAGTTGTCTTTTAACGTTGGTACTTGTTAAGTATCAAGCCATGTATTACGTTGATTTTTTTAACGTCTGTTGTTTGTTAAGGGATTTAGGAATATTTCGGAACATAATGCTTTGTTTTCGTTACTTTGGGCTTCGGGATATATTATCTTAAAGGGATTTTTATGTCCATGGGCATATTTTACCAGTTATTTAGTATATTTTTATTGCTGTCAGAGGTTTAAGCTTAAAGTAATTCTAATTTTTCCAGGATGATGATTATGAAAATGCTTCCACATATCATGTTCAGCGTGTAGGGCCGTCCCAGCAAGCTGAATCTTCTCATGGAGAAGAGCACGCCGAAGATGAGGAAGACAATAGCATGGTCAATGACAGTGAAAGTGATACTGAGTCGGATGTAAACGGTGATGAAGAGGCAAGAGCTTCCAAGAGGAAAAAATCCCCCAAAAACGAGGAAGATGATAGCAGTGACAGTGATGAGGAAAGGCCACCCAAAAGGCGTTAATGCGTTCTTAGCACAACTATGGCCATTTTCAGTTTCATGGGCAGTTCTTTCGTCGGGATAGATATTCAAGTTTTTCTGTACACATGTAATAGAAAGTGCAGTCTGCAACTTAAGTTTAGAGTCATCTTTTTGGAAAGCTGTTTTTTTCCACAGGATCTTACTTTTTGAGCTGCCTCTAGAATGATAGCTTGAACGAGATCAGTTGTTCTTTTCATGATGCGGTATAATGTTATGGATGGTTGATAATTTTTTTCTGTAGGATCCTAGCTTTTTTTTTTTTTCTGAAAAATTATTTATCGAATTCTTTCGTCTTTGAGTGGTTGATTTGTTAGGTGTTAAGTTTTTTCCAAATATTTTAGGGTTCTTGTTCTCATCAGCGAATCTGATTTCTTGATATTGCTAAATATTGTTATTGCAGGTTCTTTTCCTGTTTGAAGATGCATGAATTTTCTTTTGTTTTGTTTTATGGTTCTTCTTTCTGGATTCCAACTTTTCATTTGCAATTTTCCGATGTGGCTATCCGACACATGAACAGAAGTTGACATTCTTTTGGTGGATATTTTCTGGTTTTGTCATTTTTCCTTCTATTAGGTCCACCGGTCATTGTAATTGTTTTTCTATCGTGCAAGTATCTTTTCCATTCCACTGGTTACAAGATGTTTGTTCGACGAAGTGAAATTTTTGTGAGGAAATTCTGAGATATGAATTTTCCTGCAGTTTTACGGTTTGAACATGATGTTTGGGAAGCAGCTTCATGGGCGATCCTGTTTTCAGGAATTGATTTTCCATAGCTTACAGGAAAAGAGTTTCTGTAAGGAATTGAAGATAACAGTGGTGGGCTGGTACGAGGAATTACCTGGTGCGCAGGCTTTTGCGAATTGGATTCAGGACAAGAACTCAAGCCCCCTGGTCCCATGGTTCTGTCCCTGCCAAGGGATCCATGACCAGGAGGGCTTGAGTTCATTTTTTTTAAGCTCCTCCCATATGACTGTGGGCTTATGCCAAAGAGAAACGGCTGGAGCAGAGAAGCAAAATCCATCCCCACAGTGAAAGTTGGGAGTTTCTACGGGTATCTATATCAAGTCATGTGACCGAGGGGCTATAAGGCTCTGCTTAGAAATGTTGCCCTCTCTTGTGGGGTTTCAAGATGAGAGATGGTGCACACAAAGATTGCATGTAGTAGGAAGGAATGAATCCTTGGGATGCCAATTGGGAGGTTTAGAGTGGGCAGAAATGCCATAATCATGACGTAACAATTGCATAAAACTGGCTGACCAAACCCCCGATATTAATGTCTTAAAAGATCACAACTCCTCATTTTAAATTTAGTTATATAAAGATAATTGCGTGCCACCAATGGAAATTTAAGTGCCTCCACGTCAGATGAGCCATCGGGTATTTTAGATGAGGCCAATTTCATTATATACGACCACCACAATGCATGTGCCTAGATTCATTGTTGGTGCATAACGGCCTGCCTGAGCACAAAGAAGAAGAGGATGATGAAGATGAAGAATCTGTTGTGTGCTGTGCCACAAAATGCTGCTTTTCTCTCTCTTGTTTTCACCTTCTTTAAGATTCCTGTGGGCAATTAAATTATGCCTGTTCCGACACGGTCAAACATGAGGGAGGAAACTGGCATATGGAAATTCCACCTTGAAATCAACACACACACCCCCCCAACATCAGAAAAAGGCAAATAGGCTGTCATTATAATTAGAGTGACAACAGCGACGTCCTTGCAGCCAAACCTAGTTTTTAGTCTGTTTCCCACTTTTTGGTTCAGGACAATCACCGCAGAAAAAAGTGTGAGCATGAGAACCCATGCAATAAAATATATCTGTGCTTGCTTGTCAGCCAAGCTTTTTAATGGCAATTGAGAAATCTCTTATACGGGCCATCACCATCCAAGTCAGAGAACATTTATCTGCCTAATGCCTTGCATTTTAAGAATCTAAAATGTTGTATTTGTCAGAGTGCCATCTGTTGAACATGAGACACTGATCTGGAGAATGAGATCAAATTGGAGGGCTCTGATCATTTGGGCCAAATGTTTGTTGCGGACCTGTTGTCGATCCAAACAAATTCAAAACAGTCAGGTCCTCTCTCAAGCTCAGCAGTTAGCAATATGACTGCTTGATTTGGGGACCGTTGTACATAATTCAACACCAATCACTGTAACCAGCCTGTTCTGCAGTTCAACTTGAGTTGTTTTGCACAGACAAAAAAAGGAAAAAAAAGGGGCAGGATTTTGACCTGGAAATTTCTTTTGTTATATTCTTGGAAAAACAGAAGCACAGTTCTTTGAGAGAAGATTAGTGGCAAGTATGGTTAACCCTTTTTCGATTCGACATTTTCATAACGGGTAAATGATAAAAAAGGTATTGATATACAGCAAATTTTATGGAAAATATAAAAATATCAAATTCAAAAGGTAAATTTAAAAATTGAAAGTTGCACTAATGAAATACATTGAAGCAAGAAAACTATTAATTTCGGTTAAATATGGTTTGTTTTTCCCTGATTCTTTTTTTCCTATTTTTACATGAATTTCGTTTTAATGTGTATAATAATCATTAAAAAACTTTATAAGCACTGTAGTAGCAAAAACTTTCTACCTTCAAAGCAATTAACCTCACCGGTTATGACAGGGTTCGCTGCAGTTGCTCACATCTTTTGTGTTAAAAGAAACCTCCTTTTGGCAAACTATTGACGAAGTAACTTCTGAAAAGATAATGAAACAGATAAATGAAACGTTTTTATCATAACAAAAATCAAATGAAATAAAATAGAAATATCACCTTTAGGCATCTTGGCTCTCAAGTAAGAATAACAACTAAAAATAAAATCTGTGCATCTCAGTTCCAGAAATAGTACCGGGACACAAAATGACAAGCAAAATGCTTCTTCTACGGCTGAAATTACTGTAAAAGCTGGAATTTTAGGAAGCTAAGCATTTTGAATATTCGAAAAGCTTGCAGGCCTTTCTTCAACCAAAAAGGCAACACTCAAGAGATTAAAAAAATAATGAAAATCATAACTGACCAAAAGGCAACACAACAGATTAAAAAAATAATGAAAATCATGATTGACCAAAAGGCAACACAAGAGATTAAAAAAATAATGAAAATCATAATTGACCAAAAGGCAAAAAAATAATGAAAATCATAATTGACCAAAAGGCAACACAAGAGATTAAAAAAATAATGAAAATCATAATTGACCAAAAGGCGACACTAGAGATAAAAAAAATAATGAAAATCATAATTGACCAAAAGGCAACATTGGAAAAATCTCGTACCTACTGTAATATCGAAACTGAAACAGAATGTGGGTTTCGGGTTGGGGTTAAAATAAAATTATATGAAAAATAAAAAACAGAGTGCATCATAAAAAGAATCAGCATATTCTTTCGATAACAAAACGCTCTAAAATTATAAATAGTGCCCATGTCTGTGAAAACACTCAGAAGCAGCTGTCAATTTTATTCCTCCCCTGCAACAAAATTCATGGTATTATTTGAAAATCACCGCTGCTGTTTATTTCAGTAATTTTCCCGGCTCAAGCATTTACGATTCGGTTTCAGAGGATGTACATCGCAGGATTGAAATCATGCCCGGATAGGAAATTAAAAACAATCAAGTTCACCAACTGTCAGATAGGAAACTAAACGCAACCAAGTTCACCAACCATTGCATTGTTTCTCTTACGAAAATGAAACCGAAGTTTTTGGGCCGTGTACGGAAGAGAGAGGGCACGTAAAAAAAACAAAAGGACAAAGACACAACTGGTGAGTACAAGCTAGCTAATAGCATCTTTACTTAAAGGCTTATTGTTCATTTTGCTAAGGTGGGGTTTGACAGGGTTGGTGGATAAGCCGAAGGTTAACCTTTTTGTTATGCTCATGTTTGACCTAGGGGTACCACTTGAGAAATAAACATCTCACTATCACTTCAAATGGTAGTATGTTTGCTAACTTATTGTAAATTTTAACTTACTAACAAAGAAATTATTTTATGAAATATATGGAGAGCTTAATTCAAAAGTTCATCATCATTTACTATACAATCAAAATATCAAGCGTAGTGGTGGCCCCTTAACCACAAGCTGGATAACTTATTGTAAATTTTAACTTATAGTAAATACATTATTTTATGAATTATGTGGACACCTTAATTCAAAAGTTAACATCTTTTATTCTTCATCATCTCTCGAAACAATCAATATATTGAAGAATAACATATTTCCCCATATTTTTGTTTAATGTCCTACATGGTTATTACTCTATGTTTTTCTTTAATGCCCTGTATATGAGCATGTAGTACATAGGGATTGCTTCAAAAGTTACCTAAAACATGATTAATAATGTTTTTTGAATTTTTTAAACTTGCATTCATTGTCTATTAAGACCCCTTAGCTCCATTGTACTAGTTTTAGAATTCCTTTTAAGTAATTTTTTCATTTTTGATTTATAACTCAATGCTACTTAGTAGAATTGAACTTGTGACTTGAGGTTCCTAGGCAAAGACCCTTACCATTAGGCTAACACTTAATTATTATAAATTTGGATGTTGAACCCCAAAAAATATTTATATTAAAAAAAAAAATTCAAAGTATAAAAGCAAAGGAGTACTATAAAGAGAAGAAACTTCAAATGAACAAAAAGGAAAGGCCTAATGGTTTTGAGGATGCCTTTTCAAGTCTTCATCTTTATAACCAATCCTAAAAAACTTCTCCTTTGGGATAAGAAATCATACATTCCATGAAAAGATTAACATTGGGTGGAGGGGATGGAGGCCCTCATCATGCTAATAGAATCAACATTATCAAAAGATATTATCTCCATATTTTGACCAATAGTTGTAAATGAATTATTAGTAGTTAAAATATTTTGAATATGTTGTTCGTTTGGAAGATTTGACATGTAATCACCTATGGATAGACTTCTTAGATGTTTTTTATTAGGAAGAACCATTTGGAAACCATCTAAATCAACAATAGGTTTTTGTGAGATCTTAGGAATATATATTTGTTTTTACTTAGTCATTAAAGAATTTTTTGAAATTGATTTGATTAGAATCTTCCTTAAAGATACATTTGGTTGAATAGAAGTAAAAGAAAAGGGTGGGCTAATTATTGAAACATCAGTAGAGGAAATCGTTGTAAGATCTGCAACATATGTAGAAAAAACTTGAGTAGGGTTTGTACTAGCCTAGTGTGACGCACTTGTATAACCTTTTTTTGCAACATAAAAGGACATGAATCAAATATATGACCGTCTCAATGACAATAGTGACATGACTTTGGAAGATTGTAATAAACAACTTTCTACACAATCAATTTTGCTACTGCGCAAAAGAATTTTTGGCTTAAGCAAATCAAGATTCACCTCAATCATATATCAAATTCTATGAAAACCACTAACTATAGCTAGGTGATGAGCAGCAAGTAATTCCTCTGCTCAACCATACAAATCACAAGCGTTCACCAACAATCTAGTCGAATTCTATGGACTTAGCCCCTAAGTGTACCAATGGGCAAAGATAGTATCATGAGAGTTATGATCGTTGTCTTCTTGGCTTCAACTATGTAAGTTCAGTTGTATGGTTAAGTGTTAGCCAAGGCACATGATTTTTATTTTTATTTTATATTTTATTTTATTTAATCTAAGTGTGAAATAAAGAGAAATAATTAAAGATTAACTATTTAACTATCTAATGCCTTAGTCTAACTAGCTTGAGATGAACATCTAGGCCCACTTTCTGTTTGCATCCTAAACTCACTCTAACATCACTAGGCTACCAAGTGTCTATTGCTGGGTGTACCAAATAGCCATTGCTAGGATTACCAAGCATTATGTAGTATGTTCGAAGTGGTCATACTTATGTATTATTATTAAGTTCATTAATTAACTAATAACATGAATGTAAAGTGCATGAAGATAAACATTAATCTAGTCTTAAGTGTTGCATGGAGTTCCAAGGATCTCGTCTTTATTACCATCACATCAAAGTGTTTAGGTACATTGATGTTCAAATAAGGATATGTACAATCGTTGAAGTCCTATTGAGGGCACTCAAAAAATATTCTAACCTTGGACTAGGAAAACTGCAAGAGTTTAGCTAGGCTATTGACTTAATGTGCCATAAATATGATGGATATGTGCATTTATATAGGCAAAACTAGACACTGTGTCGATGCATCTACATCAATGCGTCAAACCATGCATCAACGAGGTTGCATTGACGAGGCTACATTGATGTGACTCATCATGCCCCCACCATTGAGTGAAAACTCGTCACCGAGTGAACAAAAGTAGGATTGAGCTTCTTACAAAATTGGGAAGGTATGAGATTATTGACTAACTAACTCTAACTGACTAACTCTAAGTGTCAAATTGTACGAAATTACAAAAATGGATGTCTTGGACAACAAAATTGAACACCCTTATAAAAATGGATAGTAGGAATCCTATGGTTACCGAAGACAAAGTGGAGATCAAATAGTGCCAAGAGGTTGAGGCTCTTGGGGTGCTGAAGGACCTTCATCAGGCTCTAGCACTCATGGAAATGGTGGTGGATGAGGCTGAGGCTATCCTGCTACAATTGATACTTCTAGTGGAAGATGAAAAGCATCCAGTTATGCTTTCATCTTCTTCTTCTTACTCCATGGGTCATACACAATCCATGCAGCTTTGCCAATATGGGCTAGTATGGGGATGTTCGACGAACAGTGCATTGTAGGGAACAACTTCTCGACGTGACAAACCATGCTACGAATTGTTTATGTTTGACATTAAACATCTTAACTAAGTTCTGTAGTTCGTCATAGTTGTTCATTCTTCTGGCTAGGTTTACAATAATCACTCATTGATTTGTGAAACGGCTCTTGAGAACTTCAAGCTTGGTGTTAGTTGTCTCCAACTTTTGCTTACTATCTTCATGATGCATGAACTTGGCCTCATAAAGGAAATATGAGCTGGTCACCTACTTCTCTAGTTTAGACCTTGGTCTTCTTATTATCACCATTGCCAAGTTTGCATATTAGAGGTTGGTGAGCTCCATGTATTTAATAATTTCCTCTATTTACAACTCCTTCAGGAAAATCTCCAATTTGCTGTATGCATTCAAGTTGTCAATGATTAGTTGCCATAAATCATCTCTTTGTTTGAGGGCCTTATTCATCTTCACTTTAGCCAATTAAATTTCTTTCTCATTCACCTCCTCAAGGAGCCCCACTTGATCCTTGTAATTATATTTAACTCTTTTGAATTTCAAGGTCTTAGTTTTTTAGGCAACTACCTTGATGATTGTTTTTTGGTAAAGTGCTAAGACTTCCTCCATAGATAGATTTTTATTCTTGGATGGCAACCTCCTTAGATCTAAGTTTACATTGGCGAGCTAGTCCTACTACTGTCTCACAAATTTGACCATCTAGTCTTTTTGCTCCTTGACATTACGTAGGTGATGGATGTCCTTTGTAAGGACTAAGTTCTCCTTGTGGACTTGCGCCAAGTTCTTATCAATGTTGATAGCAAGAGCTTTCGATAAGGATGTATTGAAGACCATCATCTCCTTGGCATTCTTAGTCTTCTTAAGTTTGTTTTGAACCTATAGGAAAGCTTCATCTCTTGCGATGGCTTGGCTAAGAATGGTGGGATTAGCAAGATGGGCTCTCAATTTTGTAACCTCAGTAGCTTGTTGATGATTTTTGATGGTGGCTACCTTAAGTTGGACATTGGAGATGATAAGCTTGCCCTTAGTCTCCAACAACTTTGATTGGGTTGTAGTGATTACTTCCAAGAGATCAAAGATCTCCAGAAGCAGTTGTTTGGTTTCCACCAAGTCGATCCAACACTCATGTTGGGCTATGTTAAGCCTTTCACTTCCCAATCTTGCAGAGGCCTACACATCTCAAAGTGTAGCTATTTCAAGCATGGTCACTACGAGAGTGTTGACTACTTTCACCACTCAGTCAATCACTACTTCCACTACTATTTACTGCCCGTGGTGCTACATCACCAAGATAGTATTCCCCTTGCCTTCCTCCAGGTGCACTAAGAAAGCTACAACATACTTAGAGATTTTTTAGAACTATTTTTTTCTAGGGATGAACATCGTAACTTCTTAGGTGCTTGGATTCATTCTTACGGTTGCCCACATGCGTTGAGTCCAAAACAACATGGTGGCCTCCTCTAGCTAGCTTATTGTTCTAGTTACTTTGTTGAGATGGCTCAACACTAGCTGGTAGATTGATGGTTTTTCACCACCTACCTTTTCTTATTATTGTTGCAATAGTTATCTATAAAGTTTTCTCATGCATCCCATAGTTGTGCCAACCTTTGGTGTTGTCTCTTCGACAAGTGATGGTGGTGGTTGCTCCTTCTCTAGCAGCTTGATAGCTACCTTATCCTTCATCATCTCCTACCAAGATGCAACAGTAGCATGATGGAGTGTGTCATTGGCGTATCGAGCTATGCCTCCTCTTCTGCAAAGTTTATGAATCAGGCATAGGAAGGGAAGTGTCTTCCTCCCTTGCTCATTTTCTTTGAAGTGCTTCTCAATTTTGAGGAAGATGAGTTGAGGGAGGTTGACAGGAAACTTACCACTTAGAGTAGTGCATGCACAGGTGAAAAGGGTAGTGACCTTGCTAGGCCTCACCATTAGGGTTAGGTGATAGGCCATGATTTTAAAGTAGGCTCTCTCTGCCTTGGTGAGTGCATCGTACTCCATACGGTCCACCACATAGCACTGTTAGATTCATTTCTTTTCAGCATTGGGATTTGCTTATGTGAATATTTCTACCAACATTGCTTTTATGTTGGGCAAGCTGAGGACCTCTATAATGCCCTTAGTCAAGTAGGAGATGTTTATGTTCTTTATCTTCACTGTGACGTCTTCCTACCAGTTGTTCTGGAAGAGATAGGTTTCTTCCATGTACCATTCTCCACTAGAAGAGAGAATGGACCACATGGGAGGCCCTTGTAGTTGTGTGCAAACTTCCTTTGGCACCAACTCTAATAAGGGATGAAAGTTAAGTTCTTGAAGAACTAAAATTTGAACCTCCTTGAAACAAATTCATTCAAGACAAGCTTTGGTTAGTGTAACCTCCAAGTTAGGCCTGGGCCTTGGTGCCTCATCTTGTCGTGATTGGCCAATCTTTCTTGTGGGAATCTAGTGGACAGATTCCACTTCAAGCTCCTCCTGGAGTTGTCCCATTGCATTTGCATGTGTTTCTATTTCTTGCTCTTGGGGCTATTATGGCTGTTGGTCGCTTCCCCCTCTTGGCTGCTAGGTTGGGATGGTCCTTCTCCTTGCAGTCCCCTCTTTGGTGTCATTTATGATTACAAACATAAACCAAGGGTTAGTGTTTTAAGTGTAACTCTTAGTACTCTTGATACCTTCCTTCTTTTGGGCAAGTTACACTTAGGCTAGTTGTGATCATGGTAGATTGATTATTTTATTCATTTAGCTACCCAAGTTTGTTGATGAGGTTTAACTTAGTGTAGATTAGTGATTTTTAATATTATTTTACTAGTTAAACGTTTAGGAGTTAGAAAAATTCCAAAACATTTTCCATCAGAAACCATGGGTTTGTGGCCCCCATGATGTAAATCTCACCTCTAGTAGCTTGAGGGTTGAAGAACGAGGTGATTTAAAAAGTAGTTTGCAAGTTATGGTGCTTGGAAGATTCTCTAGGCTTAGAAAAATGCAAAAACTCCCTTATTGTTGTGATGAAAATATACAAAAGTGGCTAAGTTTTGATGCATATTTATAAAATTTTTATATTGCGTTGACAGGGATGCATTGACGTAACCTATCAAAGAAATTTTTCACATTCAAATACTAAGTATGGAAAAAGAATTTGATAATGAACTTGGAGTCCAAAGGAATCCAAAAAAGCCTAGAATAAGGAAAAATCATTGAAGAGGGCTTGGAATTTAGTGGGAAAAGGAGATTTGGATGGAGTTTAACTTCCAAAGAGTGCAAAAATTGAATGTTCCAAAGTGGAAAACAATGATTTTGAAAGCAAAATGACTAAGGGATAGGAAATTTAACTAACTAGATCAAAGAGTATGTAAGTGGGTCTTACTCATAGTAGGCTCATGCCTTTAATGCCCTTGCATGCCCTCATACCAAGGAGTTTGTAGGTCCCAAGGATGATTAATGGCCATGGATAGTTAAAAATCGAATCACGTAAGAAACCACGAAAGAATTAAGATATATCAAAATAGACAGATTGATTAACCATGATAGGAGGCAGTGAGGTGCTAGATGGATAGAATTGATGATGAGAAAGAGAGGATGGAATGGAGTTCCTCATTCCTATCACATGAAGTTCTTTGTGGAGTTTATGATTATGAAGACCTGATGTTATCCCATCCTTAGTTGGAATTAAGGCCATCCACTTCCAGTGACTCTGCATTAATACATTGAGATTGTTCAACCTCCTAGAGCTCATGAGCATCCTCAAAAATCACCTACCATTCCCAATAGAGAAGAAAAGAGAAGCGAAAAGTGAAGAAGGCCTTAGTTAGAGGGGTGCCTTTAGGCATGGGTAACCTGTCTTTCTAGCCCCATAACTAGTAGTTGTAGCCCATTATTTCATTTAAGGGATGTACTTTGAATTCTCATGTTTTTTTCATGGGAATTACACCATGCAAAGACATTACTTCTTATTATTAGTCAACATTAGGAATGGTGAGGAATCGATGATAATACCCATAAAACTCTAGATAGTTGATGAGTGCGGTTACTCTAATAACTAGAGTGGTTATTATTAGAGCAGTTACTCTAATTATTAGAGCGGTTACTCTAATTATTAGAGTGGTTATTATTAGAGAAGTTACTCTAATTATTAGAGTGGTTATTCTAATTATTAGAGTGGTTATTATTAGAGCGATTATTCCGAGGTTACTCCTGGGCCTATAAATACAGTGCCCAGGCACACAATAGGGAGTAATTCAGAAGAAGGAGTCAAGAAGGAGTCTTGTAGCAGTCAAGTAGCGAAACTCTTGTAGAGTATTTTCCAAGTGCCCGCAGCAAGAGGTTAAAGTGTGGACGAATCTTTATTCAAGCATTGTGTACCTAAGCACACCTTGTGTATAGTAATAAAGACGAGCTCTTTGATTCATCCTTGTAGCACTTGAGATTTGTTTTCTTACCCATTTCTTTTATTTTATTTTCTTATGCATTTATTTTATTTTATGCACTTTACATTTTTGTTATTAGCACACACCAGTACGATCACTTCGAGCATGCGTGTAACACTTGGTAACCCAATAACGATTAGCATTTGGTAATCCTAGTAGTGTTGCACTGGTTCAGAATGTGTACGGCAAGTGAGAATGGATACTGGTGTTAGGATTAGTTTAAAGATTAGTTAATTAGTAGTTAAGTTAAATTAGTCGCTTAGTTATCTCTCTCTCCTCCCTTATTAGCATAGGACATAAAAACATAAAAGTTATAAAAATCATATGTCTCAAGCTTACTTAACCATACAAGTAAGTTTGGGAAGACAATAATCAATCAACCCGTCCTTGTTCCACAAGGGCGGATAAGTACTTAGTCCTTGGAATTTGACTGGATCATGCATGAAATGCTCGTATTTGTATGGTTGAGCATAGGGGTACCTCACCACTCATCATTGGTGCCGTTGCTAGGGACTTAGTTGTTTGTGCACTAATTAGAACTTAGGAAATCATTCACATCATTGGAATGAACCCTTAGGGTTGATTGAGGAAATAATAAACAAGAGTACATTGCACACTGAACAGACAAATATGTCTCTTTCTTTGTACGAAAGCACCTCATTGCCTAGGTCTAAAACAGGAAATAATCAGAGGCGTAGTACACATGATAATCTGCTAGTCCCTTAAGAATTTCATGTGGTATATGTTCATCCCAATGAATATGTACCAAACTTTACCTTTATCCTCCACCAGGATGAACAACTGCATTGGCAAGACTTAGAAGGTAACATAGTGTTACCTCCCGATCGTTCAGTCCCGAGTATGCTTCTTCGTGCTTTCACACGAATTAGCATGCCGCACTTATATGTAGAATATGTTGTGCAAGACCATGAATCGAGAGAATACCGTCCCATGGAGGCACAATGTGAAAGGAACTTGCAATAGGAGAGACATCATAAGTCTTTGAAGGGTAAGTGGTCCCAGGATGCCCCACATGTCTTAAGCAAAAATGAGGGTGGTGAACCTACCTTAGGCAATTGCCCACACAACGATGTTCCTCCCCTTGACTTTGGCCAAGGGGTTGTGTATCAGGACCTTCATTCCATTATTCATAACTCAGGTTTTGGTACCCATGGGCACAAAGGATCCAAAAAAGGGACACGAACTCGTGATAAAGGTGAACATTCCGATCGCAATTGCGATCGGGGCCAAGACCGTAGAAGAGAAGGTAGTAGACATTGTCATGATGAAGGTTCTCCTTCTTCTTTACCTTCGTCATCTCCTTCACCCTCTCCTTCAATATCTGGACATGGTCATAAAGAAAAAGATCATGGGGATAAAGGTAGGCAAAGTGAAAGTCATAGATGAAACAACCAGGAAAGGGGACGAGGGCACTCTAAAGAGTCACGACATAGAAGAAGGGAGAGTAGGGAACAATGTAGGCATCATAGATGCCGTGGATGAGATGATCATGATGAACCCCTACTCACTACTCGAAGTATGTTAGACATAATTGAGGCTGTTAGAATTCCAACAAGGCACCAGAAAGATAGTAGGATCAAGAGATTAGATATGAACAATATCCCACGATTTGAAGGGGGATACAATGTTGATCCTTAGAATCACTTACAAACATTTCATGATGTGTGTGCCTTACAAAACATAGAGAACGTATGGAAAAAAATTAAGTTGTTTCCACAAACACTAGTTAAAGAAGTAGAAAGCTGGTACCAGTCTTTAAAACCAAAATCCATTCATAGGTGGAGTACTATGTTAGAACTATTTAATGATAAGTACCAAACATACTCTTGAGTGTCTAACTTGCGAAGACAAATTGGAAACAAGGAGGACATGAACCCTTGGATGTTGCCATGGGTCGATATTATGCACTATTACATCATTGTCCTAGCCATGGTTATTCACAAAGGGATCAACTGCACCATCTCATGTATGGGCTTAGGCATGAAACGAGACTATCTGAGCTTTGGTCCCATCAAATTCAAAGACTATTGGAGCAAGTTGCTTAGGAAGAAGGTGAGCTATGGAAGAGAGAAAGTGTAGAGTATAATCGAGATCCTTCCCTCTGGAAGAGGGGAGTAAGATTTTGTGAGGATGAAGAAGAGTCACCACTTGAAGAGATGGTGAATAGGAAAAATTTTCCTATTTAAAAGATAACATCAGAAGTTTCGACAAAGGTAGACCAAATGTGGAATTCCCTAGATAATAGATTTCAAATTTTTCTTAAAATAGTAGAGGAGTCTAGAGATCAAGGTAGTGAGAAAAGAAAAAAGAAAGAGGCTAAACATGCACATAGCAAGGGTAAGGGCAAAGTTGCCATCATTGAAGACGTTGTGGATTCGGAAACAGACAACGATAGTGGATGTGAGATATTTCAATATGACCATCCTAAGGGATGTTTCCCTATAATCTCACATCTACAGGAGTTTAGGGTGTATGCACTCAACCCATGATTAAACAAAAGGCAAACACCCTGAAGGTTATCTTATCCTTAAGGTAACCCAAGACAGTTCCACCAACCCTTAACATATTATCCCAGTGGAACTCCACCAAAATCGATTGAGCAATATCAATAGTGGCAGCACCGCCCACGAGTATTATGGGACTCCCTCTTCTAGAGGCGATATTTCACAAGCATATCATCCTTCTCATCCGGTCACATCTCTTCCACTAATAGCTCCACTACCACCTTCTCCCGTGATGCAAGGTGAAATCCCTATTCAGTCGCAACAATGGAACACCACGAGGGCTATTAACTCTCAACCTATTGTTGGTTCCAACAACCACATGAAGAAAAGACCTTTCTTTAGAACCAATAGACCAACCAAGCTCTTGCAATCACAAGCAACTGATTCCTTAGATTCCTTAGTATCAATCAAAACTTTGGATCCCCCTTCAACCCAATCACCGCACTTAATGCATACAGTCATGCTAACACATGTTGTCACCGATTAGATCAAAGCTGGCCTCCTTCCCAGGAAATTATCTGATCTTGGGAGTCCTCTGATATACTTAAAAATTACTGGGAATGCATCGTGCAAGGCTCTTTTAGATTCAGGTTTCGGTGTCAACTTGATTTCTCAAGAAATGTACAAGGCCTGGAACCTGCCTCCATTGAAAAAGAGAAACATCCATCTAGAGTTGGCCGACCAGTCCATCACTGTCCCATTGGGATTGGTGGAAGACATTGTTACCACTATTTGTGGGTGGTCGTACCCAACTAACTTCCTAGTGATTCAGGTGAACAATGGTAAGGGGGACTTCCCAATCATAATGGGAAGAGCATAGCTAAGCACCATTGACGCACGCCTAGGAATCTGTGATCTTTCCCTAGAAATATCAAAGGAAAATACATTAAGAAAGATTGAGAAGAAGAAAGTTCCATGCATCACATACAGTGACACAAGGTGTAATTGCGTGCAGAGGTCATGGTTTGTGCAAAGTTTAGCATTGCCTACATGCAATCAGTGTGCACAAGTGATTAACATAAAAAGATGCCTGTATGTAGCAGTCACACGACAAGAAGACACCTAGTAGCTGATAGCTGATCAAGAAAGTAGTTCACTCATATGCATGGAACCAAACCAGGGTTTGACTTGTTCTTACATTGATAGCATAGACGCATTAGAGCAAGTCCACCGCCAACTTCCAAGTCTTAACCTTGAAAATGTCAACTAGGGGAGGTTGGAAATCCTTGAGAAATTGAAGCAAGAGCCCCTCAAGTTGAAACCATTGCCCACTGGTATGGAATACACGCTCCTTAAAAATGGAAAATTGATAATTATCAATGCTAAGCTTGCTCCTCAACAGAAAGAAGAACTGCTGCAGGTAATCAATAGATGGTCAAAAGCCTTCACTTGGTCATATCCCGAATTAACCAGAATAGATCCTAGGATATGCCAACATAGGATTTACACCAACCCCTCCATGAAGCCTTGAAGACAACCTCAGAGGCATTTGAACCCAAAGCTGAAGCAAGTAGTCAAGGAAGTAATCGCACAGCTTCTCAAGGCTGGGTTCATAGACCCCATTGTTGATAGCGAATGGGGTAGCCCCTTAATTATTGTGCCTAAAAAGGGAGGCAAATGGAGGGTGTGCATAGATTTCAGGCTACTGAATATGGCAACATTCAAAGATCACTTTTCGTTGTCATTTGTTGACCAAGTCTTAGACACCATCGCAGGGCATTGCTACTACAGTTTTCTGGATCGATATAGTGAATATAATCAAATACAAATAGCCCCAGAAGACCAAGCCAAGACTACATTCACCAATCCTCAGGGAACATTTGCATACAAAAAGATGTTGTTTGGCTTATGCAATGCCCCTGCAACATTTCAACAACTAGTTCTAAGCATCTTCCAACAGCAGATAGGAAATGGTGTGGAGGTCTTTATGGACGAATTCTCCACTTATGGAGAAAACTTTAATCAAGCCTTAAACAGGTTGGAGTAAGTGTTAAAAAGATGTGTAGAAACCAATTTGAGGCTCAACGGGTAGAAAATTCATTTGATGGTCCAAGAAGGCATAGTACTAGGACACAAAATCTCATACACAAGGATAGAGGTAGACCCCAAGAAAATCAAAGTTACCAAAGGAATTACCCATCAACCAAAAACTATCAAAGATATTCGATCATTCCTTGGACAAACTGGCTACTATAGGAGCCTGTCATCTAACGAGTTGCACAAGGCATTCAATAAACAACGTCATGACCTAAGGATTAGGAAAGTTAAATATCAGCTAGGAGATAAGGTTCTCTACTAGAATCCCACACATGTGCCACAATGTACTAAATTTCAAACATTGTGGGAAGGACCTTATATTATTTATGCAACTTTTCCTTCAGGGGCCATGACAATATACAAACCTGAGAGCCTAGACAAGAAACTGTTGGTCAACGTGCAACAAACCAAACCATTTCATGAGCTTAGGATAGCTTGTACACATGCTACCTCTCTTGATGGACAATCCTGCTCACTATTTTGGATCTCTTCCTTCCAACTTAGTCATGGGGGAGATGGCCACCTATGCTAACCATTCTAGGCCCTCAGTTCTTTTTGAATTTTTGTTTTACACATTCTTTCAACTTTTCTTATTTTTTTTTACACCATCATTCATATTTTTACTATTTCTTTGTTTGCTTGATTGCTTTTATTCATCATCCAATAAGTGCTCATGATGGTGGATTGAATTATATCATATTAATTGCTAATGTTTGGTTTTTACCTTTGAATTATGATGCTGATATTAAGGTATGGTTCTTTTGGTAAAATAGGTAATGAGTCCATGCCATCCACTCATCCATATAACTCTATGGTCTCCTTTGGCTTGGAACTATACAATCTCTCTTTTTCTAAGTAAACTTTTAATGAATTGGTGGTTGGGTATTTTTCAAACCAAGGAAAGACTCAAAGGATGAAAAGGGTGTGACTTCAAGGGGATTTGATGCATCTGTGCTAACCATTCTCTTGGGTGCTTGTAGGCTTTTTCTTAAGTTTTTCACCATTCTAACATTGTTCTAAAATTAGGAAGCTGAGTGAAAAAAAAATGCATGGGTCTTTGCATGGTGTGGTTCCCATTCAAAAAAAAAAACATGGGAATTCAAAGCACATCCTTTAGACTAAATAAAAGGGCTACAAGCACTGGTTATGGAACTAAAAAGATATGTTACCCATGCCTGAAGGTTCCCTCTAACTAAGGCCCTTTCTCACTTTCTACTTCTCCATCTTGCTCTCCTCGGAATGGTGGTGACTCTTTGTGGAAGCATTGTTGTTACTTCAAGTGGATGGATTGGTCAAGTGTGTTGATGCGAGGTCACTAGATGTGGTTTGTTTGAGTCTGGATTGAGGATGAGTTCTACTCAGTCACATTAACCATAAAATACACAAGGGGGCTTTACACAATCTTGTTCTTGGGATTCCATTCCATTCACTCCTCTCCATATTTCTCCTCATTTTCCACCTCATTGTCAGTTTTATCATTAGTTTGTTCTAGGTTGATGCATTATTTTTCTTTGGTGAATTCTTGTGGGTAAGTTTTTAACTCTTGCTTCAGAATGACATTCCTAGAGCCTACGAACTCTTTAGTTTGTGGGTTTGTTAGGGCATAAAGGGCATGAGCCTGCTTTGGGGAGGACCCACTTACATTCCTTTTTGGTGCAATTGTTAACTTCTTTCCCTTAAAAATTTCCTGTAATCAATCATTTCTTACTTCATCCCCATCCATGACATCCATTTTATTGGCATTGCCATTGTTATTTTTTCCCATCTTTCTTGTTCCTCATATTTTTCCATCTTATAGCTTCCGCAGGTTTGCTCTTAGTCGTGGGGGCCCTGGCTCAAATTTTTCAATTTTTTCTATTTTACTAATTTCCTAACCCCTACATCTTGGGTAGTCACCTATGATAAATCTTTGAACCAGTTTCTGCCATAACCACAACTCAGCCAATGCACTTCATATCAAGGCAAGGTATCAACTACATTGTGGTTTATCTATCCTTACTCATTTGTGATTGTGTTGTGTGTGTAGATGGTGATCATACAAACAATGGATTGGGCTTAGAGGAAGCACTCAAGATGGACCAGAACTGGAGTATTTACAAAAGGAGCAAGTCTGGTGGTGTGGCTATGGATAAACAATGGAAGGTGCAATATTAGCATTGGCGGCAACACAATTCATTTTCTTTCTCTCTCTTTCTCTACAAGCTACCAAATAAAGGCTTGGATGTCATTCATGTACGAGTGTTCACCACAATGTTGTAATATGCTTATTGATCCATTCACTGGGCACATGGAGTCTATCATCCCATTCCACCGTCAGTTGTTAATTAGTCAATAATCCCATACCTTCGCAATATTTTGTAAGGAACTTGAGGACGAGTTTTCATTCAGTCGTGGGGGTATAATGAGTGCAGTTACTCTAATAATTAGATTGGTTATTATTAGAGGCGTTACTCTAATTATTAGAGTGGTTATTATTATAGTAGTTACTCTAATTATTAGAGCGGTTATTCTAATTATTAGAGTGGTTATTATTAGAGTAGTTATTCCTAGGTTACTCTTGGGCCTATAAATACAGTGCCCAGGCACACAATAGGGAGTAATTCAGAAGAAGGAGTCAAGAAGGAGTCTTGTAGTAGCCAAGTAGCGAAACTCTTGTAGAGTATTTTCTAGGTGCCCGCAGCAGGAGGTCGAAGTGTGGACAGATCTTTATTCGAGCATTATGTACCTAAGCACACCTTGTGTACGACAATAAAGACAAGCTCTTTGATTCATCCTTGTAGCACTTGAGATTTGTTTTCTTACCCATTTCTTTTATTTTATTTTCTTATGCATTTATTTTATTTTATGCACTTTACATTTTTTTATTAGCACACACAGCATGATCACTTCGAGCATGCGTGTAACACTTGGTAACCCAGTAACGATTAGCGTTTGGTAATCCTAGTAGTGTTGCGTTGGTTCAGGATGTGTACGACAAGTGAGAATGGATACTGGTGTTAGGATTAGTTTAAAGCTTAGTTAATCAGTAGTTAAGTTAAATTAGTCACTTAGTTATCTCTCTCTCCTCCCTTATTAGCACAAGACATAAAAACTTAAAAGCTATAAAAATCATATACCTCAAGCTTACTTAATCATACAATCGTGACATACAAGTAAGTTTGGGAAGACAACGATCAATCAACCCGTCCTTGTTCCACAAGGGCGCATAAGCACTTAGTCCTTGAAATTCGAATGGATTGTGTATGAAATGCTTCGTATTCATATGGTTGAGCATAGGGGTACATTGCCACTCATTAATGGTAGATAGGTACAAAAAGTGATAAGTCCCCTTGAAACCACACCCTTGTCAATTCCACTTGATTCGTTCCAATTTTGGAAAGTTCCAAGATTACAAGTTCTTTAAAAGTTGTTATTAAGAAAGGACCTTATGCTTCCAAGATGAGAGAACATCATGGACGTAGTGGAATGGGTGGATGATGTGAGCTCACTACCTGATATCATGAGAAAACCAACATCCCATTAATCAATGCTAAAATTCAATGATGAAATCCAATCATTAAGTAACTAATTTAAATTAGATAATTCAATTAACCACCATCAATCAGTAGTGGTGTTTAGCACCAAAGTCCAGATGGCAATAAAGATGAAAAATACATGAAAGAAAATCCAAATAAAGTAAAATATAAAAGAAATTGCAAAATATTCAAGAAAATGGGAAATGTATGAAAAATGATGTAAAACAAAAAAGTTGAAAAACTAAGGAGCCACTTATAGGATGTTAACATGGATGGCCATCTCCCCCAACATTGAGTTGGAAGGGAGAGATTTGAAAGATTGAGCATGCTCAATCATCAGTTGAGACATTATTCCCATCGATTGTTCTTATCTCCAAGAAAGGTTTAAGTTGTTGCATGGTGACCAATAACCTCTTGTTTGGGCTAGCAAGATGGTCAATCATCATGGCCCCAGATGGGATAGTTTCATGTATAATGTAAGGGTTCTTCCATTGTGTTTAAAATTTTGTATGTTGAGGTACATGGATGGGGTTCCAATAGAACATCTTATCTCCTAGTTGAAACTTTGCTTTCCTTATTCTAGGATCATGACATTGCTTGATGTATGCTTTGTGAGCTTCATTCAATGATAGGGCCACTAATCTATTCTCATCTAGCATGTTGAGATTTATTAGTCTTTCTCTTTAGGCTAGACTTAGGTCTAGGTCAATGTCATAAGCCATTGAAAGTGTACGGAGCTCGGTTTGGGTGGGAAGAGTTTGAAGTTTTCCATACACTAACTCATAAGGAGAATACTCAATAGGAAATTTTCATGTTGAAGAATAAGCCTAAAGAGCATCATTTAGTTTACTACTCCAATCCTTCTTATATTTTCTAATTGTATGTGTTAGTATTTTTGTAAATTCCTATTGGTGACCTCAACTTGACCATTGGCTTGGGGGTGATATGAAGTTGTTATGTTAGGTTCAACCCCCAAGTGTTGCATGAGCTTTCGAAAAATGCCACCAGTAAAGTGTGGTCAATTATTTGAAATTAGTGCCTATGGCACACCAAACTTATTTACAACATTTTGTTGTACAAACCATGCCACTGTAGAAGATGAATAGTTAGTGACAACATCAACTTTAGTTCATTTGGTGTCATAATCAACCACCACAATGATGTATGCCTTTCCATTTTACATGGGATCAATGGGTTCCATGAAGTTAATGCCCTAAAGATCAAAAGGCTCTAGTTATTGGATCCATTGTTGAGGCCCTTCCATTCATGTGATCATCCCTCTATCATGTTGGCACCTATCACAAGAATGAAATAAGTGATGTGCATTCTTGAAGATCATGGACCAATAATACCTCGCAATGAGGATCTTAATGGTCATCCTCCTCCTAGCATAGTGGCCCCCACAAGGGCCTTTGTGTGCATCCTAGAGAACTCTACGTTGATCTGCATCGGGGACACACCATCATACTAGGTCATCTGTGCAACTCTTGTAGAGGTTGCCTTTGATTTCCATGAAGTACTTGGCTTGATGAAGAAACTAATGTTTCTTCTTATTGTCCCACTCCTGTGGCATCTTCTATGTGAGTAGATAGGAGAGGACGTGATTGTATCAATTTATTTCCCTGGAATTTTTATCATTAATAGCACCAACAATGACGAGTTCATCATGAAATTGATCAGATAGTGGACCCTCATCCTCTTTGTTATCCCATCTTAATTAGGACAAGTGGTTAGCCACCACATTCTTGATCCTCTTTTAGTCAATCATTATTAAATCAAACTCTTGTAGGATCACCAACCACCATATGACATAGGGACTCACCATTGGCTTGTTCATAAAAAACTAGATGTCACTATGGTCAATGTGCATAAAAAAATTGTATCCAAGCACATAGTGCATGAATTTCTTTAACGCTATTTTGTATCTAAGCATAGAGTGCATGAATTTCTCTAATGCATACACCACTATGATAAGATCCTTTTTAGTGGTGGTGTAGTTTAGTTGTGCACCCACAATGCTTCTACTTGCACAGTGGATGTAGTATGGACGTTTATGATCATCCATCTATTTAAGCATGGCTCCCAAGGCATAATCTAATGCAACTGTCATGATGTGGAATGACCTAGACTAGTCTGGTACTTGTAGAATTGGAGTTTCTTCTTCAACTATTGGAATGCATTCTCACATTCCTTGGTCTAGATGAATGGTGAATCTTTATTTGTAAGTTTCACCAATAGTTTTGAAATCCTTGAGAATTTTTCAATGAAGTGCCTATAGTAACTAGTGTGGATAAGGAATGACCTCACATATTTTACTATCTTTGGCTATTAGATTATTTCTTGGATGACCCTTACTTTTTCTTATTTCATCTTGATCCCTTTGCTTGAAATTCGATGTCCCATGATAATGCCATCTTGGACCATTAGGTGGCTTTTTTGCCAATTGAGCCTGAGGTTTGTCTTCACACATTGTTGAAGAACTTGCTTAAGTTAGTTCAAGGCTTGCTCAAAGGTAGCCTTGTAGGTGGAGAAGTCATCCACAAAGACTTCTACCCTACTACCGATTTGTTGTTGAAAAATGCTTAGAACTAACTGTTGGAATGTAGTAGGAGCATTGCCTAGGCCAAAAGACATCTTCTTGTATGATGAAGTCCCCTAGGGACTTGTGAATGTTGTTTTCACCTAGTCCTCTAGTGTTATCTAGATTTGGTTATAGCCACTAAAACCATCTAAAAAGCTATAGCAATAATGCCTTGCAATGGTGTCCAACACCTAGTCCACAAATGGTAATGGAAAATGATCTTTGTAGGTTGCCATGATCTACAACCAAAAGTCTATATAGACTCTTCACTTTTCTCCTTTCTTTGGTACAATAAAAAGTGGGCTAACCCACTTGCTATCCATAATGGGGTAAATGAATCTAGCCTTGAGGAGTTATTCAATCTCCTCCTTGATGATTTGCTTGAGTTTTGGAGTCAAGCATCTTTGTGGCTCCCTCTTTGGCTTGATGGAGGAGTTTGTATAGATTCTGTGCTAGCATATCCAAGGATTAGTCCCTGTTAGCTTATGATATGGCCAGGAAAAGGTTGTTGGCCATTTGTTCACAACTTCCAACAATTTATTTTTCTATTTTCGAGAAAGTGTAGCATTGATAATTACTGACTTGCCATTGTTCAAAAATGTATGTTCCATTCCTACCTATAGAGCCTTTAATTCAAGAGGCTCTTGCTTGAAAGTTCAAAAATCTCCAACTTTCCCCAATCGATATTACTTTGTACATCATGGAGTTACTCTAATTTTTCTATGCTTTCAACATATGAGCTAGTGAGGCTCTTAGCTAGTTCCATGCATATTGTTGATCTAGCCTCATTCTCTATTATCAACTAGTGGGCACCCTTCTATTTAGTGGTTGTTGCATACAGACACCTTTCAATTTCTATCATCTCTACATATTGGTTGCACGCTTAAAATGATTTTCCTTTGATGATCCATAGTCTATGCACACAATGGCATCATGTTTCACTATACATGATGCATGGAACTCTGTTCTTATCGATCTTGCCAAATTTATTTTCCTTGGTAATCTTCAAGGAAAAGTCTGGAATCCCCAACCTTGCATCGATGGTGCTAAGCCATGCTCTTCCCATGATAATAGGGAAGTCCCCTTTGTAGTTTCCCACATGGATCATAAGAAAATCGCTAGGATATGACCACCTATAAATGATGGTCATGATGTCCTCCACTAATCCTAAGGGAATAGTGATGGATTGGTCTACGAGCTCCAATACGATGTTGCTATTTTTCAAGGGAGGCATGTTCTAGGCTTTGTACATTTCTTATCAAATTAAGTTAACTTTAGAACTTGAATCCAAAAGAGCCTTACATGGTTTAGTTCCCAAAATCTGCAAGTAAATAGAGGACTCCCAGGATTAGATCTTTTCCTAGGAATATGGCTAACCTTGGTCTAATATGTGACCACATGGGTCAACATGATAGTATGCAATTGGGGAGCATTTTGGTTTGAAGGCTACTTAATAGGAATTTTAGAGGTTAAAGTAGTAGGGTTGGTAGCCACAAGGGCTTCATGAGGCTGTTGGTTTTGAAGAATGACCTCTTGTAAGGCTTGGGTTCATGACCACTCAGCTAAGGAGCTAGATGCAAATTTACTACCCTCATGGCATTTCTTTATTATGGCTTGGTAGGTATTTTACCTTGCATGGATAGAGTAGGTGGTCAAGGTGTTGATGGTGGTGGTGTAGGAGTAGATGGGTATTGAGAAGAATAGAACGAAAATGGAGACTCCCCTCTTGATGAAGGCACCCTGTAGTACTCCTGAGGGTAGTAGCGGTATGAAAAGGAAGCATGTCTAGAAGAGTCAGATGGGAAGATTGGCTACTAAACATAATAACCATATGGGTCAAGTTGGCGATAAGGGTACTACTACCTTAGAGGTGGCATCCCTCATGAATGTGGGTGTTTCCATTATTAGTATTACTCTTGAGGTTAAGGCAACACTCCACTCATATAATATGCTTTTTGGTGGAACTGTTGTCGATAGTTACCTTGTGGTAAGGCAACCTCATAGGTGCTTGTCATTTTGCCAATTTAGGATTTAAAGTGTACACCCTAGATTCTTGTAGGTGTGAAAATATGGGACAACATCCCTTGGGATGTTTATATTCATAGATGTTACAATCATCATCATTAGTTTTTGAATTTGCAACCTCCTATATTGTTGCAGCTTTACCCTTATCCTTGCGATATTCTAATTCAGCATTGTTATTCTTCCTTCATTCATGACCACTACCTCCTTGATGTATGTGTTTCTATACAATATTCAGAGTAGATTGGAACTTCTCATCCAAGGAGTCCCACATCTTATCTACCTTAGTCAATATTTTAGTAATAGATTTTTCGATCAACAAGGTTTTTCTTTGCACCACTTCATCAAGCGGTGCCTCCTCCTCATTCTCATATAAACAAACCTCCCTCTTGTATATGGAGGGATCTCTTTTATACTCTTCTACACTTTTCCATTTCTTTTAAGTCTCCTTTCTCTTTAGGCACTATTTCTATAAGCCTTTGGATTTGATGGACCTTTAGATCAAAAAGTCTCCCTTGGGCATAGACTACAAGGATTCTCCTTATTTTATGATATGGCATAGTTGATTTTTTTGGGAGTATTCGTGGCCTAGGCATCAGTGTAACAAAGAGTAGTACCTACTCATGGTTGCATCCAAGGACTCATGAGTGCCTTGTTTCTAGCCTTGGGTTTGCCTTCGTGGATTAGACACTTTGGAGTATGTTTGATACTTATCATTGAATAGCTCCAACATCGTACTTCATTGTGAAATAGATTCTGGTTACAATGACTAGTACTAGTTTTTTCCTTATTTTATGAGTATCCTTGGGAATATTTTTAGCTTTTGCTATTTGTTTTCCACATTTTACAAGGTGCAGGCATCATGGAAGGCCTGTAAATGATTTTGTGGATTTGAATTATAATTCCCCTCAAATTTGGGGATATTGTTCATATCTAGCTATTTGATGCAGCTATCCTTTAAATGCCTAGTAGGAATTCTAATAGCCTTTGAAATATTCAACATATTTCTTATAGTTAGCAAAGGCTCATCGTAGTCATAATGGTCTTAGTGGTCCTTGTCATGGCCATGATGCCTATGATGAATTTTGTTGTGCCTTCTGCCTCTGCGACATTCAATCCCTTGCTATTGTTCATGTGCATACTCTCTATTGTCTTATCAAGATCTATGATCATCCCTATCCCATGGCTCATCTCCATCATGATCTATATTGCTATTTCGATACTCCTAGCCTCTGCTTCTCTTATTGAAGTTGGAGGAGGAGGATGATGAAGGTAAAGAGGAAGAAGAGCCAACACTAGGATGATGCCTAGTACCTTCTCTTCTTCGGCCTATACCTTGATCACCATGTTTATCTTTCTCCTAATACTTGTCATTCTTTCGCCCACCTAGATTGTCCATAGTTGAAAGAAACCTTTGGTTGAGGGTATTCCCTTCAAAGAAAGGGGGAGAATTAGTGTAGTGGGACTGGCCCAAAAAGAAGTCCTCGCCATATTTGTGTGATTGCAAGAACAAGTGGGTAGGAAACCTTTTTCCCTTTGAAGACTCATATTGAGCTTCCATTTGCTAAACTTTCTTTCATTGTATCTTAGTGGGATTATAATCCCAAGAGATGTGGTTTTAGACCTCATACTTTGAGTTAGGTCTAGCGATGCCCAACCTAATTAGATTGTTTAGCAACATTGCAAGAACAAATTGGTTAAAAGGTAACACAATGTTACCTTCCATGTCCCTTCATTGCATATACTCGTCCTGATGTAGGATGAAGGTGAAATATAGAGTGTAAGGACCTAGAAGGATGCACACAACTCGACATCATTGGGGCACTTGTGTCCTTTTGCCCTCTTGCCATTGATTGGATTCTCCTGTAAATGACGATGGAGATTCTTCCTTGTAAGAAGAAGCCATATTAGTAATTTCTAATTGACAGTGTGCTTTTGTTGTTATATTATTAATGATTTAGCATTAATTATTCTTTATAACATCTTTAAAATATTTTACTATGTTTCCTATGTAGTGCACTTAGTTAGACTAAATCCTTGATAATAGTGCAAATGATGAGCAACATGTAATTCCTCCACTCAACCATACAAGTGTTTACCAACGATCTAGTCGAATACCCTTAAGCATACTAATGGGCAAAGATAGTGTTATGAGAGTTATGATCGTTGTCTTGTTGGCTTCACTTGTGTAAGTTCAGTTGGATAGTTAAGTGTAAGTCAAGGCACACGATTTATATTTTATATTTTATTTAATCTAAGTGTGAAATAAAGAGAAATAATTGAAGATTAACTATTTAATTATCTAATGCCTTAGTCTAACTAGCCTAACATAAGCATCAGAGTCCACTTTTCGTTCGCATCCTAAAGTCACTATAACACCACTAGATTACTAAGTATCTATTGTTGGGCATACCAAATAGTCACTACTAGGATTTCCAAGCATTAGATAGTATGTTTGAAGTGGTCGTACTTTGTGTTATTATTAAGTTCATTAATTAACTAATAACATGAATGTAAAGTGCATGAATGATAAAGTGCATAAAGATAAACATTTATCTAGTCTTTATTGCCATCACATCAAAGTGTTTAGGTACATTAATGTTAAAATAAGGATTCGTACAATCATTGAAGTCCTACTATGGGCACTCATTACTAGGAAAACTACAAGAGTTTAGCTAGGCTGCTAACTTAATGTGCCATAAATGTAGTGGGTATGTGTATTTATATAGGCCAGACTAGACATTGCATTAATGCATTTGTGTTGATGCATCAAACCATGCATCAACGAGGCTACATTAATGCATGCCCGTTGATGTAGCCAATTAAACGATTCATCACTAGGGCTTTAAAATGCTTGATTGGCCCAATTTGAGATATACTATGCCTTTTAAATTTTTGAAAAATTAATGAAATATTTGAAAATTTAACAAATTAATAAACCCTTCAAATATTAGGATATTTTAAATTAAATAGCAACAAAGGTTGAAAACTTTCCATCCTTGAGTAATAGTTGAAATTATAATCTCTTATAGGTTTCACATAATAATGTTTTTAAATTTTGTATGTTTAGGAAATTGGTGTTTAGGTGAGGAAGTTGGGAAGGGAGTGTATAACTAGAACTAGATGATTATTAGCTAATTAATAAATCCAAAAATTTTGAGCCAACAATATCGTAGTTACGATATCATATCTACAATGTCGTAGATACATTATCGTATAAACAATATCATGAGGTGTGTGTTAGTCTATATAAGAAACACTTGGGCACACAAATCCATAGTGGATTTGATAGCCTAGTAATAGAACTCTTTTAGTTTATTTTCTTGAATTCTGTACTTAACAGTATGTGTCCATAGTGTAATGTTTTGTAATTGAATGAAATATTTATTTGCGTGTGATGTACTTGGATGCATTGCATGACCAGCAATAAAGATAGAGATTACTCTAGTTTAATGTAGTAATAAAGATAAAGTTTACTATTTACCATTTTCATAGTTAATGTTTACCATTCCTCGCAAATTACTTTTAATGTCATTAAGCGAAATGAGTACAACTGATCTCGAGCACCTAAGTGTAACTCCTTGGTAACCTAGTCATACTATCACTTGGTATGCCTAATAGTGTAGTACTTGGTAGTTCTAGTAGTAGTTGCATGAAGTCCAAGGTGTGACGAGAAGATCGGGACCAGCTACTCATCGTATAGGCTAGTTTAGATTTGTTTTACTATCACTTAAATTTAGAAACCCTTACTTTCACTTCATGTTTACTAGGAGTTTAATGCCAATACAATATCAATATCATATACCTCATTATGAGTTAAACAATATGCACTAATTTTACTAGCTCACGTGGGAAGACAACAATCACGAACACTAACTAATTACTAGTACAATCATAATGCCTTATAGGTGGAGTTGGACCAGTATTGTGCATGAACACTTGTATCTCGTATGGTTGGGTGTTGGATTCTCCATCGCTCATCATTGGAGTCATTGCTAGGGATAAGTTAATGTTATACTAAGTAATTAGTTTTGCAAAGTTCGTTGTATTAGAACCTAACTCTAATTCTTACAACCTTAATATAAAGCATACTTAACATAAGGTGTTAGAAAATGATAACATGGCTTTACATAATGATCAATTACCACCTACCAAGGAAACAAGGAGTAGTGACAGAATTGCTAATGAAAAAGACTGGGGAATGCCAATGTAGACACATATTACTTATGCTCACACTGATCCATACCATCTAGACTTCACCTTCATATTTCATCAGGATAGACAAATGAGGTGGAGAGATATGCAAGGCAACATAGTCTTGACTTTTGAATGTGTAGCACTAAACATGCTACAAATTGCTCTAAGAGGAATCCACTTTGACCAAATTCAAGAAGGGTACCATGTGACTCAACACATGACCAAACCTTATGAACCTACAAGGGAGTAGATAAAAAGAGATGTTGCTATAGAAATTAAACATGCTCATATCAAAGGAAAACAAACCAATACATCTGTTGTCATAGAAGAGCTTGATGTTGATCAATTTATTTTGGAACAACTCCACTAGAACCATGACGAGCCATTAAAGATACCTATCATTAGACTAGAAGAACTTGTTAAAGCCCAACTTCACTGTACTTTGGGGGGAGACTACTGACTCAAGATACAAGGGGGACTCTAGGCCAAGGGATCTTGCTAAGTCCTACAAGAAAACTCACAAGAGTCATGAAAGGAGAACAAGCCAACACCATTCTCCTGCTACCTTCTTTACTTCATCACGATTATCAAAGGACTATGATTGAAGACAACACAAGTACTGAGACATTGATAGGGAAAAGCAAAGAGCTCATGGTGATCATGATTGATACTCAAGGTATTCTAATTTAGAAAATGAGGAGTATGAAAGAAGAAGGCACAGAAATAGTAGAGAGGATCAAGAAAGGCATGAGCATAGAAGGGGTCACTGCTACCATAGAGCCTATGAACCTGATCATGATGATGAAGCACTTATGGTAACCCAGAACATGATCAACAATTAGGAAGCATTTTACATACCAACTAGGCACATGCGAGATAGCTGAATTAAATAGCTAGATATGAATAACATGCCCAAATTTGAAGGAGTTTACAACATTAATCGTCAACATCACCTTTAAGCATTCCATGATGTCTATGCCCTTCAAAATATAGAAATTGATTAGAAAATATTGAAGCTATTTCCTAGAATACTTGTGAAGGAAGCAAAAAGTTGGTACAATTCATAGGAACTTGAATCCATCAAATGCCAGAGTACCATGCTTGAAATTTTTAATGAAAAATATTAGACATATTTACTAGTGTTAAACTTAAGAAAGCAAATCTAGAACTAGAAACAAGGGACTCATGAGACGCTTGAAGTAGTAATGGGTAGATATCATTCACTATTACACAAATGTTTAGGCCATGGATTTTCATCAAAGGAACAATTAAGGTGCATCATAGATGGGCTAAGAAGTAAAACAAGAGAGAACCTTAGGGTTTATGCCTATGGAAGACTATTAGAATTAATTTTCCATCAGATTCAAAGACTCATCTATCAAGTGGAAAAAGAAGAAGGAGAACTCAGAAAAAGGGAATCAACTGAAGAATACAATAGGGATCCATCAATTCGAAAAAGAGATGCACAGGTATGTGATACCCAAGAGGAAGAAACCTTGGATCAAGTCATTAGGAAAGAGACACTACTGATTCAAAAATTGTTTGTCGATGTAATGACACAAGTAGTGAAAATGTGGGATTTAGTAGATGAACGATGTACAACAGCGCTAAAGATTATGGAGGAAAAAGAGGAACAAGCACTCAACAGAGATAGAGACAAAAATAAGAATAAGGAATATGAACAAAAGAGCAAAGTTTCTTTAGTAGTTGGATACTCAGAGACTAGCTCCATAGATGATGAAGGTTGCACCATGTGTCAATATAAACATCCTAAGAGATGTTATCCAGTCATGGTACATTTGTAAGAAACTAGGGCATATGCACCTAACCCACAATTTTTTCAAAAGAAAATGCCAAAATGGTTACCTTATCCTCAAGGTAACTATAGATGACAACCTCAACCAATGTAGTATCCTAGTGGAACCTTGCTATAGCTGCATGAGCGCTATCATCAATAGTGGTAGTAGCTGTAATCATGGGTCATGCCATTACCATGCCAATAGTATCCATACCAACAACCTAATCTTTATGGATGCTATGTCTAGTGTTCTATCTTACCAACAAATGCCATTATTCAGTATTCACAATATCATCTACTAGAATGCTACCAACTAATGCCACCAAGGACTAATCCAAACTTGCATATGCATCCACAAGTAGTTGATCTCTCAAATCCAAATCCAAACCCCTTGCCACCAATGCCACCACCTGTAATGTAGGGTGAACTACCATAATAGTTGTTGTAGAAGAAGGCTGCAAGGGTAGTAAATGTATGAATAGAAGATCTCAACAGCAATGCTAAGGACCAAATAAAGAAACATCCTTTCTTTAGAACGATTTTAGAGAAAGCTAGCAGAATAGGAGCTTTATCAAGATCATCTTCTCCTAAAACAAATCTTCTCACTCTTGACAAGCTTCCATCATCCTCAAGACTAGAAATACAAACTATTATGCTCACTGCAATTGTTACTGATTGGATCAAGGCAGGATCGCTCCCATATAAGTGAATTGACCTAGGAGTTCCTTTGATCTATCTATAGGTAGCTAAGAATCTATTGTGCAAAGATTTACTAGACTTAGGTTCTGGAGTTAATTTAATCACCTACAACACATATAAAAAATGAAACCTACTACTATTCAAGGAATGAAACATCATGTTGGAGCTTGCAGATAAGTCTGTTGCCATCCCTTTGGGATAGATTGATGATGTAGTGATCACTGTTAATGGGTTGTCCTATCTAGCAGACTTCTTGGTGATCGATGTGAAGGATATTGATAAGGAATGTCTAATCATTATGGGGAGGAAATGGCTTAGCATCATTGATGCAAACCTAAAAATGAGAGATTTATCCATGGAGATCTCAAAATAGGACAAAAATGAAGCCATCCATACACAAAGAATTCCATGCATAACTACTAAAAGAGAAGGGTGCAATAGTGGATAGAACATTCAAAGTACTAACACAGACACCATATTAGTCCATAGCAATAATGAAAGACAAATGTATGTAGAAAGAAGAGCAAAAACTACAAAACCAAAAAATACCCTATGGCCATTAACTGAGAACTTTAATTTGTCAAATATATGCATGGATACACATGACCCACTTACTAATTCCTATCCAAAGAAAATGATTCCAACTAAGGACTTGGAAACGTAAATATTAACTCATGAACACATACTAGTGGAAAGGGAAACAAGAACTTAGATGATCAAAACTCAACTACCATCAAGATCACATGGGATAATCATAACAAAGTTAAAACCCTAAAGATGGTAAGAGAACCACCCAAAGTGTATGATTGAGGAGATCTAAGGAGCATTTTCCAAACACTTGCCCAAGAGTTTAGTTGTGGGGGAGCCACCCTATCATGACTTAGGAATTAATAAGTGATTTTCTAAGTTTTTTTACAATTTTTTTCATTTTTCACATTGTTTTACATTTCTCTCATTCTTTTATACTTTCTCATTTCTTCAATTTTTCACATTTTTAATATTTTTCAATTCTTTAATATTTTTCACTCTTTATACTTTTTCATAATTTTTACCATCTTTCCCATTTCTTTTATACTTTGTTTCAAACCCTTTGTAAATAATTTTTGATTATTAATAAAATACATTTAAATAAAGGCAAGATGTAGCCTAATAAGGTTAAAACTTCCCTATGTTATCAAGTCATAAGAGACTGATTATTTGCACAGTGAGCCCACATCATCCATCCATCCATTCCAATAATAAGAGGTTCTGACCATGGCCATAATGATACCCTTTTTCATCATACAACTAAGAATAAACTTATGATCATTATGCCTAGACAGAAAAGTGAAGAACCAAGTGGAATGAAAAGGGTGTGACATCAAGGGGACTTGTGGATTCTTTTTGGATTATTATTGTCACTTCTATCATGTTACTAAGGTTGTATTATATTCTTGTAGATATAATGAAAAATAGAAGTAAGAGTACAATAAGTGCTACCTTAAAAGGGTTGACACAAATAACAAATCAAAGAGCACAAAATAAGTTTCTGGGGTCCCCCTGGAAAGACATGTCACCCATACCTAAAGGTAGGCGGCTTCTCAAAAATGTAAAAAATAAAAATAAAGTGCCATGAATAAACTCCTCCATTGGACAATATGCCAAGTGATAATACTTCTTGTAACATTGATAGTCATATGATTATAATTTCAAGAGATGAAACAATGTGATGTCATTGGAATGAGGTTTGGACTTCATTTGAATCTTGGACAGAAAGGTTAATGATTACCTTAATCACTAATAAAACACAAGAGTTCATTATGCCTATGGTAGGACACCTCATGTCTTGATTTCTGCAATCCCTTTTAAAACCATTTCATCTCACTATTTAAATAATCATAACTTATGATTTTTTGTAACATGGAGTTATTTTTCCAATTTAGTGGTACTAATATGTGTGTTTTGCTAAACAAGTATGTATTACATTAAACTCCTTAAGTGCCTAAGGACACTTTTAGGTGTGGTCATACAAGGGCATTAAGGATTGGAGCCTGCTTTGGGGAGGACCCACTTGTATAATTGTTATCTCTTATACCTACCAAGCAATTCCACATCATCTTGAGCCTTCCAATTCCAATAAATAACAATAAATACTTTCCATATCATTCATACTATCCATTCTAATAACACAAAAATGTTGTCTTTCTCATTCATTCCATCACTACCTCATATACTTTCATCGCCCAAGATTCCTTAATGATAGACTTTCAAAGCTTATCAATTATCAATCAGATCTGACACAAATGCTAGGAAGTTGTGGTTATAGTGGGTGTATGGCAAGGAAGATAAAGAATACAATGAATTAACTATAAAAGAAAAGATCTATTTTAAACTTGGCACTTATCACCTATTTCCTACCAAAAGACTGGATCGAATCTCTACATATGTGGCCAAAGGAAGTGCAATATTAATGGAAAAACATCACTCACCTCTACTTCATGAAAATCCAAAGGTGGTTTGAGGAGAAGAAGACAAGGAAGTTAACACTTCCATTCCCTTGCCTTATCTGGAAGTTATGTAAACGAGCTGGTATCCAAGGGTATACAAATGATGCATTGAGAAAGGCATATAATGGTTCCTATGTTGAAATGCTTAAGCTAGTGCCTTCCAAAAAGGACTAACTAGAAGAACAACTAGGCACTAAGGAGACTACCTAACCCACAGGACAACAGTAGCAACAACCACGAGTTCCACCACCGTCGTTGTAAGATTACTGACCTTCAATGAGTCATTTGTAGAAAATTACAAATATTATCAGTTGGGGAAGCAAAGAAGAGACTAATTTATTTAAATTTATTAATGATTTAGTTAGGCCAACCATCTTAACAAATCCTACCAATGAACAGATATCCTTGCATTTAGGAGGAACAACCTAGTGGTCACAATAGATTTTTAGGAATGCCTTATCATTCCAAGTGGTGCTTGAATTTAGAGAAGGAGCCACAATTGTGGCCATATAGTACCATGATGTAGCAGGAGTTGCATAAATGATCATAAATCATGTTAAAGAATCTTTTAATGTGCTTGTTGGGCCATTAACTGATATTTCTGGAACCAAAGATGCTTAAATACTCGTTGGTACCTCTATGACTCTTGCAGAACATGAAGATGTGTTTATGACAAATCTATTTGATATTCCTAATGATATCATTGTAACACAATTTGAATTAATTACTATAAAAGGAAAATTAATCATGGCCAAAACTAGGGCAAAACATGTTGAAAATGAGCTTTGCATATTACAAGAAGAGCATGTAGCCCTAAGAGCAAAAAGGAGAGATCCAACTCAGTTCATAGTACTAGATCAGATAGCAAAATTCATAACTAAGTAGATCAATTTTCTTCTTAAGGAAAACAAAGATATAGCAGATTAGAAAGATAAGGTAGTATGGAATGCTTTAGTAGCCAAATGCCAATCATATACTTGTTCCAAAGCACTTCTTGCCTTAAGAAAAGAAAATAAATAACTCGTTACAAATAACATGAGGTTGACCACAGTAGAAAAGCAAAAAAACACTCTAGAGGAAAGTATCCATCAGTTGAGAGAGTAACTAATAAGGGCCAACCAAGATATGAGTAGCCTCACAAGAGAAAACAGAGCCCTCTTTATGGAGGAGATATGCATCATTTGACAAAAATTAGCTATCAAAATCAACTCATGGCAAAATGAGGCCAAGAAACATGAAAGGCTAAAAGAACACTTCTGAGACCAAGTGGGTATGTGTAAAAAGATAAATGAGAAAGAGATCTAGATGGCAAAGGCTAAATCAGTTCTATTATAGCACCAAATCCTAATTTGCAACCCATCTTGGATAGCATGGCCCAAGCCTATTAAGCAAAAGTGAAAAATAAAGACTTGCAGATGGAAGACTTAAAAAAATACATGGCATTAGCAAACCTCAAATATGCTAATTTGGCCATGTTAATAGTAGGTAGGCCCAGAAATAAACTAGAATAGAAAATAACAGCCACTTATGCTTTAGATGAGAAGGAGTTTGCAGATAGAAAAGATGCTCTACAAAAAATTCAAGTAGCAACCTCAGAACTAGAAGAAGTTAAGTTTGGATACCATGGGCAAAAGGATGTAGTAGTGAATTTGGCTAGAAGAGTAATGAACTATCATGAAATTAGAGAAAATGCCAAAGATTTTGAAGAAGAGAGACAACGGTTTGCAGCGTGGTACATTAAAGCCAATTAGATGTTTTTGCAACTATCATGTTCTTGGAACATGTTTAATCCATCTAGCATTGGTTCATCAGCATGGATGGTCCATGATCCAATAACAGAAGAAGAGAAGTTGTAGGTGCTCTTGAACAAGTACCAATTTAAAAAGCTTGACAACAAGGGGAAGAAACCTAAGGAAGAGAGACCTCCACTTGGAACAACATAAAACTACATTTAACTTTGCTGGATTTTGTTTTTCATTCTTTGTCAAAATTGACATGTCATGTGTTCATTTTTGTAAACTCCACTGTAGCACTAAGGAGTCATGTATATAAAAGTCAATGTCATGTAGATCTACCTCCCAATTTTGTAAGGAACTCCATCCTCATTTTGTTTTAACTCGAGGATGAGTTTTCAGTCAGTTGTGGGGGTCTAATAAATCTAAAAACTTTGAGCCAGCAATATCATAGTTACAATATCGTATCTACAATGTCATAGATACATTATGGTATTTCACCATATGTTATCGTATAAATGATATCGTGGGGTGTGTGCTAGCCTATATAAGCAACACTTGGGCACATGGATTCACAGTAGATTTGATAGTCTAGTAACATAACTTTTTCAGTTTCTTTTCTTGAATTTAGTACTTAGCAGTGTGTGGCCACAGTGTGATGTTTTGTAATTGAATGGAATCTTTATTCAACTTTGATGTACTTGGAATCATTGCATGATCGACAATAAACATAGAGACTACTCTACATCATTGTAACAACACTTAGGTTTATTTTTGTTTTTAATTAGTTTATTGTTTACTATTTTCATAGTTAATGTTTACCATTCCTTGCAATTTACTTTTAATGTCATTAAGTGGAATGAGTACGATTGATCTTGAGCACGTAAGTGTAACTACTTGGTAACCTAGTAGTACTATCACTTAGTACCCCTAGTAGTGTAGTGCTTAGTAATCCTAGTAGTAGTTGCATGAAGTCTAAGGTGTGACTGAAAGATCAAGATCAACTATTCATTACATAGGCTAGTGACAAGTAATGAAGGGTACCCCTATGCCCAACCATACGAATCATGAAGTGTTCACACGTGATTCGATTAAATCCCACAGACTCTATGTCTTTCGACATACTAGTCTTCTAGGAAGTGAACTTTGCCCTAATAGTCATTCGTTGTCTTCTCAATTACACTTGTGATGCACAAAGGTATTGTTAAGTGTAATCAAGGCATATGATTTTTATTATTTTATGTTTTATGCTCATGGTGCTTAAAATAGAGAAATGAGGTAACTTAATAACTAATTTAATTTAACTAAGTAACTAATCTCTAGCTAGTCCTAACATAAGCATCTGGTCTTACTTTCTATACATATCCTGAACCCATGTATCCAGTACTGAGGTTACTAAGCGCTACGCTACTAGGCGAACCAAGCAATAATGTTGCTAGGATTACCAAGCGAATACATGTTTACACTCAAAGTGGTCGTACTTATGTGTTTAATTTATTTAGCTTAATTACTTAACTAATCACTTGAAGTCTAACTTGGCTTAATTAATTACATAATTAATGAAAATAATAAATACATAAATAAATTATTAATCTAATCCAAGTGTTGCAAGGTTTGATCAAAAGGCTCATCTCTATTACCATTCAGATTAGTGTGTTTAGGTGCAATAGTGCTTGAATAAAGATTTGTACACTTTTCTTAGTCCTGCAATAGGCACTCAGAGAAATATTTTAACTTTCAAATGGACAAACCACAAGAGCTTTGCTACAACTATCACGAGACTTTTGTTTAATAGTTTTGCATTTTATTTAGGAGCACATTTGGCATTGAGTATGAAAAACTTGTCATTTTTTAAGAATGCATATTCTAGGCCGATAGGTAAAGTTTTCAGCTCTAGGGGCTCATGTTTAAAATTCTTAGGGATATCCAACTCTCCCCAATTAGTATCAACATTTTCATCATTAGAGAGTTGGTGATGAACTTGCTCTAGTTCATCCATGCCTATGACATAGGTGCATGTCAGGCTCTCAGCAGGTTCAATGCACATTGTGCTATTGTCAAAATTAGTGGTCAACCACTGGGTAGCCTCTTGTTTTGTGGCTATTGCATATAGACACCTTTGAATATCTACTTCATGTGCACACTGCTTGCATGCAAAGATAGATGCTCGTTTTAGGAACTAGAGCTTTTGCATGCAATTGCACCTTGTATCACTATATGCGATACATGGAACTCATATCTTCTTGATCTTTTTGAATGTATTTTTCTTTAATATCTCCAATGAAAGATCTCTAATGCCCATTCTTGCATCAACAATGCTTAACAATTCCCTTCCCATAATGATTGGGAAATCCCCCTTACAATTTTTAATCTTGATTACTAGGAAATTAGTAGGATAAGACCATCCACAAATAGTGGTCACAATGTCTTTGACCAATCTTAATGAAATAGTGATGGATTGGTCTGCTAATTCTAATATGATATTGCTCTTCTTAAGAGGCGATAGGTTCCAAGAAATGTACATTTCATAAGAAATTAAGTTCACATCGGAACTGGAATCAAGAAGAGCTTTACATGATTCATTCCTAGCAAGTTGTAGATAGATAAGAGGGCTTCTAGGATCAGCTAATTTCCTAGGAAGGTTGCTAGCTTAGATCCAATCAGATACAACATGGGTGAGCATAATAGATGGATTTTGGATGACATTTGGTATGAAGGGGACCCAATGGAATGATTTGTAAAGGATGAAGCAAGAGTAGGATGATCAGCTGCCTGACTTTGTGAGGGCTTAGTAGGGCTGTTGGATTGGAAAAATAGTCTTTTGCTAGCATGAGGTTCCAAACCTCTCGATTGATGAACCAGTTGTAGATTGATGGCCTTGGTAGCATTACGTTACTGTAGCTGAGTTGGAAGTTCACCCTGCATGGATGAAGGAGAGGGTAGTTGCATTTAGGGTGGAGGAACATGTGCAGAAAATATAAGGGGGTTAAGGGTAGCATTCCTTCTAGAATGTGGAGAGTGAACTCTATAGTATTCAGGAGGATGGTAGTGATGTTGGAAAGGAGAATCGTGACTAGAAGAGTCATGTGAAGATAGGGATTGCTAAACATAATATTCATGGGTTTGGTTGCCTATAAGGGTACTACTGCCTTGGTGGTGGCATTCCCCAAGACTCTAGTTGGTGCCATTGTTGATATTGTTCATTTGGTTATGGTGGAGTTTCACTTAGATATTATTGTTGTTGCTAATGGAACTGCCTAGGATTTCCTTGAGGATAAGGCAACCTTCTAGGTGCTTGCCTTCTTACTAGTCATGGATTTAGAGCATACACCCTAGATTCCTGTAAGTGTGACATAATGGGGCAACATCCCTTAGGATGTTTGTATTAGTAGATGTCACACCCACCATCATCATTTGACTCGATTTTCACAACTTCATCTACTACAACAATTTTTCCCTTACCCCTTTGGTAGGCATGTTTAGCTTTTTTTGCCTCATATATTTGTGATCACTACTCTACTCTCTTGATTCTTCAATAATTTTCAGAGAAAAATTGGAATTTTTCATCCAAAAAATCCCACATTTTATCTACCATAGCTAAAATTTCAAACATAGACTTTTGGATCGGTAAGGTCTTTCTATTTACCACCTCATCGAGTGGTGATTCCTTCTCACTGTCACAAAATCAAACTTCCCTCTTACAAATGGAAGGATCCCTATTGTACTCCTTTGCACTTTCACATTTTCTTAGCTCTCCTTCTTCTTTTGCTACCTACTCAATTAGCCTTTGAATCTAATGGGCTCTAAGTTCTAATAGTCTCTGTCGGGCATAGACACCAAGAGTTCTCCTCATTTTTGATCTAAGTCCATCTATGATATAGCAAAGTTGCTCTCGCTGAGAATAACCGTGGTTAAGGCATTGGTGTATGAGAGAATGGTATCTGCCCATGGTGGCATCCAAGGGTTCATGGTTTCCTTGCTTCCATCCTTGGATCTACTTTCTTAGATTAAATACTTTGAAGTATGTTTAATACTTATCCTTAAATAGCTCGAGCATTGTACTCCACTTGCGGATGGATCATGGCACCAAGGACTGGTACCAACTTTCTGCTTCCTTGATGAGTTTCCTGGGAAATATCTTGAGTTTTTGCTAACTATTTTTGATATTTTTTAAGGCACAAACATCATGACAAGCTTGAAGATGTGTCTGTGGACTAGAATTATACCCCCTTCAAATCTAGGAATATTATTCATACCAAGTTGTCTAATTTGACTATCTTTCACATGCATTGTTGGAATTTTCATAGCCTCTACAATATTTAACATGCTTCGAGTTGCCAACAAAGGCTCATCATCATCATTATTTTGTTGTTGTTGATGATGTCCTTTGTTACGCCTTTGATCATTGTGGGCCTGGCGATCATCATTATTGTCCCACTGTTCACCTTCATCATGGTTGTTCTTTCTATGACATCTGTCAGAACCAGAAGAGGAAGAAGAAGATGCAGATGAAGAGGAGGAAGAGGGAGGAGGACTACTACCACATATCTACAAACTCCCCTTCGATTGTCATGGCTATGTTTGTCAGTTTTCATATCATCTTGATGCTTGTCCAAGCCCCTACCTTGATTGCCATCTTTACTTGAACCTGGGTTGTTGATAGTGAAGCATATATTCAGGATCGCACCTCTATCACTAGTAACAAGGGGTGGAGAATTTTCATGTTGAGAGCCCCCAGAGAGAGGGTCCTCATTATCATCTTGGTTAAGCAGGAATAAGGGATTAGTGAACCATTTCCCCTCACAAACTCATTGTGCTTCTCATTGTGTCGATATCTTTTGTGTTGTGTTTCAATGGGACGGTAGTCTTGGTAGTTGTAATCACGCATAATGTACTTTTCTTGAAGATCTTGGATGCCTAACTTCTTAAGAGTTTGAATTAGCATCATGGGCACAGATCGATTGGGAGGCATTATAACGTTGCTTTCCATATTACACCATCGCAGTTGTTCATCCTGATGCAGAATGAAGGTGAAGTCAGGCACATACTCATCTGGATGAGTATATACCACACATTTTTGAGGGATCAGCAATTTAGCATCATCACACCTATGAGAAGAAGACATTTTGCAATACAAATAAAATATCAAAGTGCTTATGTAATTATATTTATGATGAAAATGATGTTGACCTTAGGGTTCGTCCAACGATATTAATGATATTCACTAATCCTAGATAGCGCATGTTTCAAATAAAGAGAGTCCCTAGTAATGATGCCAATGATGAGCGGTGAAGGATACCCCTATGCCCAACTGTACAAATCATGAAATGTTCACGTGTGATCTGGTCAAATTTTGCGAACTCCATGTCTTCTAGCACACTAGTCTTCTAGGAAGTGAACTTTGCCCTAATAGTCATTCGTTGTCTTCTCAATTACACTTGTGATGCATAAAGGTATGGTTAAGTGTAATTGAGACATATTGTTTTATGTTTTATGCTCTTGATGCTTAGAATAGAGAAATGAAGTAACTTAATAACTAATTTAATTTAACTAATTAACTAATCTCTAACTAGTTCTAACATAAGCATCTGGTCCCACTTTACATACACATCCTAAACCCACATATCCACTATTGGGGTTACCAAGCACTATGCTACTAGGCGAACCAAGCAATAACACTGCTAGGATTACCAAGCAAATACGTGTTTACACTCAAAGTAGTCATACTTATGTGTTTAATCTATTTAGCTTAATCACTTACTTGATCACTTGAAGTCTAAATTAGCTTAATTAATTGCATAATTAATGAAAACACTAAATGCATAAATAAATTATTAATCTAATCCAAGTGTTGCAAGGTTTGATCAAAAGGCTTGTCTTTATTGTTGCTTACACTGGTGTGTTTAGGTACAATAGTGCTTGAATAAAGATGCATACACTTTCTGACTCTTGCTGCGGGCACTCAGAGAAATATTCTAACTTTCAAATGAAGAAACTGCAAGAGCTCTACTACAACTATCACCAGACTTCCCATAAACATGACTAGTGAACACGTATTTATAGTTTTATTATAGAGCTACATTAACGGGCCCCATAGATGCAGCAACCACTATGTCGATGTGGCCTCGTTGATGGGGCAACACCACGTAGACAGGGCCACGTCAATGCAACACAACGATGATTCATCAACTATTTAGATTTGTTTTACTATCACTTAAATTTAGAAACCCTTACTTTCACTTCATATTTACTAGGAGCTTAATGGCCAATAAAACATCAATATCATATACCTCATCATGAGTTGAACCATATGCACTGATTTTACTATCTCACATGGGAAGACAATAATTGTGAATGCTAACTAATTACTAGTATAATCACATTGCCTTATCTACGGAGTTTGACATGCCATTACGCATGAACACTCGTATCTGGTATGGTTGGGTGTTGGATACTCCATTGCTCATCACTAATCATGTGTCAAATTAGCATATTTGGCACACGCATGTGGGGGTAGGGGTTGTTGAAAGCCAAAATAATTTGATTATAGGCACACCCCTAAAACATATAGCAACATAATACATGAGAAGAAGTTAAAAGTCGAAATGATCCTTATTAGAAAATAAGCTAATGACTTGAGCAATTGCTTACTAGCTTAGCATACATGTTAGAATCAAACTTGTAACTTGCAAAATTAAAGTTGCATGCTTTAACAAGTGGCTAATGCCTTGTGTATGTGAGAGAGAACATTTACTTTCATCTAGCATGCTCACATAATTGTTCTAGTTTGTACATAATTGTTCTAGTTTGTTCTAGTTTGTACAAGTGAAAATAAATAAGTATATCTATGATTGATGCACTTTAATAACATAATTAATTAGTTAAGTACTTCCTTGTAACAAGATTTTATTTCCTAAATGGTACAAGGAATCTTATTTACGATTTAACTTTTTATTTTAAAGCAAAGGAAACTCTTGCGTATTTAGTTACAAGAGGTTTTGACATTGCATGTGTGGATTCTGCTTTATATTAATTTACGTGAGTCTTACTATACACTTCTTTTAAATTAAGATTAATGTTCAATTTTGTGTGGTTTTATGATAAAACTTAAAATGGAATTCTTTTACGTCCATGAAAACGTCACTTTTGTTAATCTTTGGGTTCTCTCTAGATTTGCACTGCACTTGTAAGATATAATCGGCAATGAATCTTAGATCTTTAAATTCAATGATAGCGAGCAAACATACCGTAGCTGTGGTCAATGACATGCATCCTGAACGTGTAAACAAGTTCCATGTAAATAAAAAAAAATAAATTTTTTTTTAAAAGAACACAATGCTCATGCCTAAATTTTCAACCTCCAAACGAGCCAGAAATTTAGAAATTCGTATCTGAAAATCGGACGCGCTGAACCAGCATGACGACGACGTCGACGACGATGAATATATTTTTTCTCTACGCGATTAAAAACGTTTCTGTGCGAAGGGTTTAAGGTTTTAGCAAACTGAAAAACAGCACAGCAGGGCAGGGCAGGGCTGAGCTGAAGTGAGCTCGCGAAAGGCGTCAATGGCGTGGCCGACATTGCAGCAGATTACAAGAGCTGCTTCAAAATCGTTGATCCAGCGCTACTACACAACAAAAGCTTATGCTTCTTCTTCTTCTTCTTCTTCTTCTTCTGCTTTTTCTCACGCTTATGGTCAAGCTAGAAATTTCTCCGCCGCTTCTCGGCCACAAATGGTCCAGCGGAATCTGCCGCCCAAGTATCGCCTTACCTGGGTAACACGATTGATCTCCAGAAATCATGCAAAAGTTTTCCTTGATTGTTGTTGTCGTTGGTTGCTTTTACGTATAAGCTGCAGATGTAGTTTATCGTTTATGAAAATTTGATTGAAGTTTCCGGTTTTCAAGTTTTGGTCTTCCTTGCCGTGGGATCTACGGCCGATTTATTGATTGTTGCAGAGCTTTTTAGAAGTAGGTTGTGGAGTTGGTTGTTTTTTATTTCAATTGAAATTTTGTTTTGGATTTTTTATGCAGAGAAGGCTCATAACTGGCACGTTTTTGGCAGCTGGGATAGGTTGCGGAGCTTATGTGAGTACTGTTGATGAAGCTACATTCAGGCATGTGAATGAATCATTTCCATGCGGTTTTTATTTGAAAATTTTTATTGGCTTGGTTTTTATGGCTGCTTTATTTTTTTCGAGTTTGTTTGAGCATGAGAGAAACTCAGCAGGGGATTAGTTTGACGAAATGATTTGCCGGAGATGGAATATAACCTTTACCACATTGTAGATGCAAATCACAGCTCTAGGTGAATTGGTTTAATGAATTGGAACTAAACCTTGTAGGATGCAAATCGCCAAACTAACATTACTGATGCTGTTGTTCGTTAATTGAAATGTGGTCGGTATGAAGCAGTAGTTGAATCTTTAATTGGAAGTTTGGGCTCTTAATTTTTAACTTCAGCTTTTATACATACCGGTAGAATGGACTTGTATTTACGTTTATCAGTATCCTAAATATTTGTGCAGTGGATGGTTATTTGAAGCAACAAAGCTTGTGAATCCCTTTTTTGCCCTTCTCGATCCTGAAGATGCACATCGGTTAGGTATTAAAGCAGCGTCTTTAGGTTTGGTTCCAAGAGAGAAACGACCAGACCCTCCCATTTTGGAAGTTGAAGTTTGGGGACGAAAGCTTTCTAATCCAATAGGCTTGGCAGCGGGTTTCGACAAAAATGCTGAGGCAGTGGAGGGATTATTAGGATTAGGGTTTGGATTCATGGAAGTTGGGTCAGTAACACCTATACCGCAAGATGGGAATCCAAAGCCACGTATATTTAGATTGCGAGAGCAGGGGTAAGTATGCATGATTTTTTGGAACATTCTTTTCATGTCTTTATTTTTTCCATCTTGTGCCCTACTTTTTTTATCTGATTTGATTTCATGATGAAAGCTATTAACCATTAAATAGTGTTTTGCATTTTTAACAAGTGAATATGGTTTTGCCTGTATTTATGTTTTTTGACTTTGCGCGTTTTTGTGCTTGAATACTCTGGGCAATAGAGCTGTAATCAACCGCTGTGGATTTAATAGTGAGGGTATAGTTGCTGTTGCAAAACGATTAGGTGCACAACATGGGAAAAGAAAACTTGCAGAAACATCAAGCACTGAAGTGCCTTCATCAGTAGAACAAAAGCCTGGAGGCAAGGCTGGTCCTGGCTTTGTTGGAGTTAATCTTGGTAAGAATAAGATCAGTGAAGATGCAGCTGCTGACTATGTTCAAGGTGTTCATACATTGTCTCAGTATGCTGATTATCTGGTGTGTTTTCACTTACAGCTAACACTTACTTTTTATCACAAGTTTTGATGTATTGCTTTTGTTGCTTTTAAGTGGATTGCATTTATTCTTTTAGCAGAAGTCATTAATGTTTTTTCTTATCTTCTTCCCAATTACTCTAGCAGTTATCTCGTGAACTGCATTGTCATTGATTGTTGTATTCCACCTCCTTCGATTTCCAATTTTTTTAATTACACGTCTATTGTTTGTACACTGCAAAATAAAGAATACAAATGATCAACACAAATCCAAAGAAACAAAAATTTGTATTGAATTTCAAAATATATTGTCTATTGGAGGTTATTATGCCTTCCTAACTTAATACTGCTCTACATATTCATGCTTGCAAAAGTCATTCTTTAAGTTACATCACTCTTAGTGCTCAGAAACCCGACCCTTGACAGATTTGTAACATATTTGACATTAATATTTGTTTCTCACTATTGTTTTACTGCAATTGTGCTTATGTGATCATTTATTTTGGCATGAATACCATATATTTTATTGAATTTCAAAAGGGAAATATCTTTGACATATAGGCCATTTTTGTTTGCCATAATGGGATACATTTGCCATAGTATATGTGATGATGCATTTTTGTTGTGTAGGTCCAAATTTCATGCATCTTTTTCATATCATATAATTTTTTGTACACAGGTTATTAATATCTCCTCTCCGAATACTCCTGGACTAAGAAAACTTCAAGGAAGGAAACAACTCAGTATTTTAGTGAAGAAGGTTAGATATATGATGATCTCTTTTTTTCCACTGAAAAAAATGAGTCTCCTTAATATTTGTAAAATATTTTTAATCATATTTTTTGTTTTGATTGTTTCTTGGCTACTTCAACACTATATCTTTGACATTTATTGCAGAATTCTATTTGCTTAAATTTTAGGTTCTTGCAGCACTCGATGAAATGCAGTGGGGTCAAGATGGTCCACCACCATTGCTTGTTAAAATTGCTCCCGACTTGTCTAAACAAGACCTTGCTGACATTGCAGCCGTATGCAAACTTTTATTAATTTTCTTTCTGTAACAATTTTTATAACAAAAAGCCCACACAAATGACAATTGTGTGTATTTTGCAGGTGGCACTCAGTCATCATCTAGATGGACTGGTAAGCATTCTGAATGACATACTGTATATCTTCACTACCCCTTGGAAAATTGTGTCCGACTTTATGCCTTCCTGGACTTTTGTTGTTTCTGTTAATTTTTCTCATGAGAACCTTGATGAAAAAATAGTTAGTCAAGCTTCATCATGCGATACTGGTAAAATTAAATTTGCATTTAGATTTCTTTTTGGAAAGAATATAGTGACAGTATGATTCTTAAATCACTTAAATGGCTAATGACTTTTTTTAATAAAAAATTCTCTACTGTTTCTTTTCTTTTATTGGAGCGTAAAATTTTAGGAAAACCAGCTGTAGTGTAGAAGAAGACAGCAATGTGCTTTCTATAGTCAATCATTTAGCCTTCGTTAATCTTTGTTCACAAAAGAAATGAAAGAAAAAGCAACGCCAATATGTTTTAGGAAGATAATACTTACTGTTTATTTTTTGCAGATAATTTCCAATACAACTATTTCAAGGCCTGAAAGTGTTGCTGGCTTGCCACATGCTAAGGAAGAAGGTGGTCTGAGTGGAAAGCCCCTGTTTGAATTGTCTACTGATATTTTAAGAGAAATGTACCAACTTACTCAAGTATGTTTTAAACATCTTTTTACCGGAGAGATTCTATACATATTCTGATAATTTAGTTTATCTGTTACGTTGAATGTCATTCTAAAGTTGTCCTTGTAATTGTTGAGTGAGGTACAGGGAAAAATCACACTTATAGGTTGTGGTGGAATTAGCAGGTATGCAACTTGTATTATTTTCCATGCATAACATTCTGTTCTGATGTTTTTATCTAAACAACTAACAACATTTATTGTTGGTTTTCTAGTGGTGAAGATGCATACAAAAAGATACGAGCTGGAGCAAGTCTTATTCAGCTGTATACTGCTTTTGCATATGAGGGACCTGCATTGATTCCCCGAATAAAGGTATGCATAGATGATCTTATGCAGAATCAAATCATTGCATCATTCAGAATCGTTATAGTGGTGCATTATTCCATTAGTTATTTTAAATCATACGTGGATACTTGTTTTGTAAAATGAACCATATTTAAAGAGTACTCTCCACATTTAGTGATTTTGAAGGAGAAAAGGAAAGATACAATGTAATGTGAAAAAAAAAAAACAAAAACAAAAACAAAAACAAAAATGGAAGTCTTGGAATTTGAGATGCAGTGCAATCAGAATCACTTCAAAGATCATTAGTTGACATGATATGTAAAAACATTTCTCTCTGATTCCTGCACTTTCTGGAGAACATGGCATCTGGGATTTCAATTACATCCAGAAATTTCTTGCGATCCAGGAGATAATCTCATATCCATTTCAGAAAGCTTCCAATTTCAATGCAATGACAGTAATAATACATAAAACAAAATAATTAGCTTATTGTACCAACCGATTTATCATAAAGCATTTACAGTTAATTCCGCCAGTGTCAGTAATTATTACAGTTAATCTCATTCTATGGGTTACATTCTTGTTCCAAACTTTTACTGCCAACCATGCTACACACTTGTTCGTTCTTAGCCCTCTTAAAAATTTAGTGATTTCTTTCCTCACGAAGCTCAAAGATCACATGTGCTGGATAAGCAAATCATTGTTTTTTCTTATGATTTGTTCATGTCTGTGAGATTTATCTGTAAAACATGGTAACTCAGTGTTTTGAAATTTCATAGGAGATTGGCCATTTGTTAGATTACATTTAATATATCCAAGAACGTTGCAGATCAGGGGTTTGCTAACGAGCTTATGGTTGGTTTGAATAATTTGGATGTGATCTAGCCTTTTGCATTAGGTCATTGATGGTGTCACAGTTAGGTCTGATGACATTTAATGTCATTTTCACATGGTATTACCCAATGGATATTTTATTAGCTAAGAGGTGAGAGGAATAAGGTCGTTGATGATGGCCTAGTGTTTACATGATGGCTTTACCTTTGTATTTGATGATGAATCTTTTTATAGACATACAATATAATAGATCTTCAAAATCACCTCTTGTAGAACACATAGAAAATGATAAATCTAGAAATCAAAAGTGGTTAATAGATAATAGTGAAGTTCTTTGCGTAATGGATAACTTTGTAGATAGAAAAATTATAGAAGCCTTTGAAATTAGAATTCATTCTAATAATGTTAATCAAGATCAAGGCCATTTTACCCCTTTAGCGTGGTGGTTTATTTTAATGAAAATTAAGCAATCTGGAAATCTGCTTAAAAATCCTACTTAATTTAAATTTTTTTGCACTAAACTTTTTTCTTTTTCTTTTCAAATGGTTTATAGTATATTCTATGCTTATTTACAAACAAATTGCCTTATATGTTAGAAGTTGTGAGTTCAATAATGATTGCCTCGTGGACCTCTTATATTTTTTTAACTAATTCTTTTGAATTTTCATTTTGTTTTAATGATGTGTTTGTTTTTGTTTTTTTTTTAATTTTTTTAAAATAGTAGTTTTACCTTTTCAAAAAAGCACCACTCCCTTATACCTACTAAACTAACAACCCCTGTATCCCTTACTTTCCCTACCCTTTTATTCGTACTACTTTTGTCTTACAACTAGCCGTTTTTATTTAACTGTTATATCTCTGAAAAAGCCTTTCTTTCCTCTTTTTTTTTTTGACAATTTCGTTTTTCCTAGAATGAGCTACTTTTTCTAAAACTAACCATTACCTGCTACATCTCAACTAGCAGTTAACTGTAGTGCTATTTATATTCTCTCTCTAACCCTTGAGAAATCAATCTCAACTAGCTGTTAACTGTAGTGCTATTTATATTCTCTCTCTAACCCTTGAGAAATCAATTGCAACTGATGATAAATTTAGTATGGTTCAAAACATCTTGCAAAAAATAAAGATGCAAGCTATGGATGATACAATTTTTATAGAAGTCATGGATGTGCTGTCAGTTGTTTTTATAGAAGTCATGGATGTGCTGTCAGTTAAGGAAGAACTTGGCAATTGATCTAGTGTCCAAGTTACTAGATTTTGGATTTTGGATCTCTTGATTGCAAGTTATCCGTATCAAATCACCTGGCTTAGAGTAAGATAATTAACATAATACCAACCGAACATTTCTATGAATCAATTGTGCACGCAGTACTTTATTTGCCTGTCTACCAGTGCTTCATTGTTACGGCCTTTTGATTTCCCTGAATCTCATGTGCAACTCTTTTAAAGTAGAGACTGAAGTCTGCACGGTACTCTGAAAGTAACGGCAGGTTTAATCTCTGAGATAATAGTTAGTATTTATTGATGGTATGGAAGATGGTACATCAAATAAATTTATGTATGTATAATAATATTTTGTGTGCAATAATTTGAAATGTCTAGTGGAACATTGGGTATCATTTGTTACGAGAAAGATGATTCCTTGTGACTCATAAAGCTAGAATGACTAGTTACATGGCTAGTTTTAATCTTGTTTCTGTTTATAAGGGATCCTGGACACCCTTTGACATCATTATCCAACGAGGCATATTGGCAACCAGAGGACTTAGAAAATGCTTGGCTTATTTCCCGTTTGATGTGAACAACTTTAGACATGTTTCTGTAGGATAACTCAAATGACGTTGTGTGCCAGCTATAAGTATTTGACAACATATGCATTCTTTGTTTTTAACACCATCCAAGCTATCCTTTAATCTTGTAGAGCCTGCTTTTAGAACAGTACAACAATGCAGTTCGAGGGTAATGAAGATCACTGGTATTATCTCTAAAGTAAATATTAATCTACTATTCTGTACCAATATGAGAAATTTATTTCATTTGTGTATTTATCCTCAATTATTAATAGTAATTTCTGGAGAAAGGGATTTTTAAATATCCATTCATTTTCCTGATACATGTTCTTTGAAATTTAATTTAACCAATCTTTTTCATTGGGTTGAATATGCTAGTAGCTGGAATGACATGAAACTCTTATGTTGAGGTTTAACATGTTTCTCTCAATGTTGTTTGTCCAGGCTGAGCTGGCCACATGTTTAGAAAGGGATGGTTTCAAATCTGTGCAGGAAGCTGTTGGTGCTGATTTTAGATAATTATTTTGTTTCAGGAGGAGGTCATCTAAATTAATTTTCTAATATATGGCTGATAGCATGTGAAATCATTTGCTTTTATGAGTTGTGTCAAGCTATCAATGTAATATTCCAACGGCCTGTATTCATTGGCAGCAAGGTAAAGCATTTTTGGAATTGAAGTGCTGGAGCATTTCAAGACCATTGCCGTGCTTTCAAAGATGAAGTTCTGAAAGCAAGAGCATGTTTCATGGCCTTGCTAGACACATTTCAACCCAAAATTTTGACTGTTTTACGCGTTGTGCAATTTATTTCTATTGCTGTAGGGAGATTACAGCGAAAAACAGAATAAATCAACCAAATTGCATATGAAGAATAAAGTTTTTTTCACATTTCATAATGAGTTATATTTATTTTTGAGTTGCAATGGCTGTGATCAAATTATAGGTAGCCTAAAAATCTATGTTCATATGGAATTGTGTTTTTGTATTAGGTAATACATGTAAAGTTGTACCTGAAATATCTGATTTCTCACTTAAATATAAAAAAGTAATTAACTAAATTGAAAGACATTTCAACTGAGTAGGTTAGGAGTGTATCAATGGTTCCTTGAATATTGAATGCATTCAATAATTATGTACATAGTTGCATTGATGTTCCACTACATAATATATGCAAATTTGTATTTGCATATAAACATATGATAAATTGAATTGCATATAATATTTTCAAGTTACATGAATATTGGATTCCTTTGTTGTAGGTTTTATTGTTAGAGCACGTAGATTCTTTGGATATAATATTTCAAAATATCAATAGGAAAATTGAAAATATTTTAATTTAATAGGTTATAGTTTACATTTGAATATTTTTCATTATTTATATGTTTATGGGCATCAACAAGGAGGCTTCCTGGACTGAACTGAGATAGCATATCCGGTTAATTACTGCTAATTATCATCTAGATAAGATGGAGGATATGCCTGAGAGATTGTTAGCAAGTGGAATGGGATTTTGTTGAATTCCAACAGGTGATTAATTTTGTTGCCTCCAAGTATCTATAGGCAATTCTGGACCGGGTCCACTTCAAAGTGACCTGCAGGTGCTCGTGTTGATCTCTCCCACATTACATGTAGGGGGTTCTCTTGTCTCGTCTCTGTTTCATGGTTATGGGCTTGGCCTGTGTTGGGTCTGGCTATGTTTGGGTTGATTTTCCGCCTTGGTTTTGCTCTGTTGATATGGGGTATATGGTTTGGGGGGTTTTCTGAACAGGCTTGGTAGGGATGCTTGTTATGGGGGAAGTTCTCTCCTTGGTTTTTTGGATGGGATGAGGTAATCTTTGTACATACGTTGATTGTACTTTTGCTGTTTTAATGGAATTTACTTGACCTTTTTCCATAACTTTTTTTAAAAAATTTGCAATCAAGTTAATGTTTGCATGCCAAGTTGTATTTGCATATAAAAATATAAGTTGTATTTGCATTTAAAAATATGATAAATTGAATTCAAATACATCCAAATACATGTTCAAGTTACATGAATATCTTGAACATGAATATTAGATCCACCTACTGTAAGATTTGTTGTTTAAGATGTATTTTGCACATAAATCCATTGGATATAATATTTCAAAATATTAATAGAAGAATTGCAAATATTTCAATTTAATAAGTTATAGTTCACATTTGATCATTTTTCCATCATTTAATTTTAATTTTAGTTTTGCGATCAAGTTAATGCATAAGTAATCTTAATGAACATGTAAATACTCACTTGTTCACCGCTCTTAGATCTTTTGGTATTCTTCTATGTTAATATTCACTTGTTCGTGAAACTTACAGCTCTTATATCTTTTGCGATTCTCCTATTAAATGCACATGCGGGATTGTATGATACAAGAAGATTACACTTAAAAAAATGCAATTCATTAATTAGTGAATAGAGTTATTAGCTAAAAGCAACAGATTTTAATTATGAGCAGGTCGTTATCTTTGCCACATACGTCAACTGGGAAGAAACATGTAAATAATTCCTCGGCTGAGCTTAAAACTTTATTCATTACGCTAAAATCATTATTCGCTGATACAACTTTTGGGGAGCGATCTCTGTTTTTTTTTCCTGTGATCTTTGATATTTTTTAACTGGCTATGCCAGGTGTACTGGCTTAAAAAAGCCTAATTATGTGCCCAAAACACTTTTAGAATTCCGTGTTCACTTGCTTCAACTTGTTTGGTCGTTAATTTTCCTATGTAATCTCTCAGATTTGTCTCAGGCGTAAAATATTTTCATTCTTATCTTAATATCTGCTTCCATAAAAGCAAAATGTACAATGCTTTTTTTTCAACATTAAGGTTATTTTAATTTTCTAAGTTCCCATTTATGGCATGCACCTTATATATCTATGCCTTTAGGGAAAGATGTGTATACTTGTGCAAAAATAAGATGGTTATTATACAGGTACGGTGGGTAGGCAGCATTATTTTTGCAACGATAACAAACTTGCCTAATGCTGTCATGATTTTCATTTCTAAATATTCAACAGTAAACTTTAATGATAATTTAAGTTTCAATCTATTCAACTATTCAATTTAAGTTCCATTGAATACATCACCCCTGTTCAAATTAAACCTATAATTTCCAGAAAGAGGCGATGAATGTTACCAACAAACTACACGTACGGCTCAACAATAGCACTTGCTAAATGCTCCTCTCAAGTCTTAACCCACCAACAACGAAATGGGTTTGACTTTTATCAAAGCATTAAATTTTTTCATATATTTTCATGTTTACGGGTGACCTGAGAGCACTGAAATTATTATTGCCACTCAAGCAAGCAGGACACAACCAATGAAAAAACCCTGCAATAAAGAAGCCGCCTGCACTTCTTCCATTCACAGATATATGTCCCAAAATGTCTTCAGTGAAAAAGAATATCGTTTCCCGAAGTTTTCATCGACGAAGAAAAAGGCCGAAGTTTTTAAAGGCTGAAGACTGAAGAATTAAGATTGGGAATAACACATAAATGACAAAAAAGAGAACCCATTAATGGCTGCCAACAACCCAACATTTGAAGACTTTAAGGTTTCTCATGACGTGTTGGCTCCGTGCGCTTATTCACAGGGCATAAATTAAAGGTGGACGCTAAGACAACAAAGACCCAGAAATATTGGCTTGCACAATCAAAAGCCCACCAAGATTTTGGTGTGGAAGAGGCTCAAGAATCGGCTGGAATGGCCTGTGGACTAGGGAATTGCAAGAAGTGGTTTCTGGTTTTGGGAATGTTGATGCTGTTTTGCATGAGACAGGCATCGGCACTGACAAATACCAGTGCAAATGCAGATGGTCTGGTGCTGAATTTTTACGAGAAAACTTGCCCTTCTGCAGAGATGATAGCAAGAAATACTCTTCAGTCTGCTATCAGAAGAGATCCCACTGATGCTGCTGCTCTGCTCAGAGTGTCCTTCCATGACTGTCAAGTTGATGTACACTACTAGTTGAACAAATTTAAAAATTTATACCAATATACTGCAATATTTTGGTTTCAGAACTCCAAACAAAAACCTTGAATTCTTAAGATTTATTTGTAACACCATGACCATCTTACTTCCATGTTTGCAGTGCTATTTTATTTGTATCTATAATGGAAAATCCTTGTGCCAGACACTTAAGAGGTATATACTGTTAGCATTCTGTGAAATTAGTAAGGAATAAGTTTTTGGGCGCAGGGGTGTGATGCATCGGTGTTGCTGAGATCTTCTCCTGCACAAGGGATTGTGGAAGAAGGTGTTTCTGACAGGAACTTTGGGTTGAGGAGGCTAGAAGTGTTGGATGATATCAAAGCTGCTCTTGAGCAAGTCTGCCCTCTCACTGTTTCTTGTGCTGATATCATACAAATGGCAGCCAGAGATGCAGTTTTCTTGGTAAATTAATGTAAAAACTTTTTAGATTTCTTTGCAACAAAGAAAAATCTTGATACGATAATCTGCTGGTTCATCTTTCCTTTCTTTTTTAAATTTTTTAATTATTTTAGGCAAAACAGCCGAATACTTCCAAGTTCCTGTAGATGATTTGTTGGGTACAGATGCAGACACTAGGCCGGTCATTGACATGCAGCTTGTTAGTAGCAATTGTGATTTCATCTTACCAGACAAATTTTGCAATCCCAATGCAGGATTGTAGGTTACATTGAGAGATTAACATCCATAACCCACTTGCCAACCATCAACATTGTCCTGGTTTCTGGGTTCTATGAAATTTCTGAACTTATTACAGGGTAGAAGTTTAGATTTTGCAACTATCATATCGACATGTTCTGGTTCAGGTCTACTATTCAACCTTTTTTTTTTTCATTTTTTGGAATACTTAGAATCCAACTTCGACCTTCTTCAGCTTTTGCACTTCTTGTGCAAACGATAATTCTGTCGGTACATGCAGAAAGACTGACTGCCACCCGGATGGTGTTTAGGATTCCTCATCGTCCTTTTCACCTGCTCAGAAAAAAAACATTATCTGCTGCAGTGCAGACTGTACAGTCGCGTCTCTGCAGGATAATTCATTACATTACCCTTCTATTACTGTCACTTTGATTTTGACCGGCTAATGTGTCATCATTCTTGTTGATGTACATGTGTTGGAGTGGCTTTTTGGTACTTCTGGAACAATGTATTTATTTTTCATGCATATTGTCAGGTTCATGCATATGCCAGATTATCAGCTTTTCCACCTTTTTGATGTTGTGCAGTTTTTTCTGGATTCAGTGAGTTTGTTTGGTTTTGTTGCAGTCAGGAGGGCCTTTCATACCAATTTTGACAGGCAGGCGAGACGGCATAACTGCAAACAACATCAGAGCAGATAAGCAGCTACCATCTCCCGACATTTCTGTGGATGACATGATTTCCATGTTTTCTCAAATGAAAATATCCCTTCAAGATTCTGTGGCATTGCTTGGTATGTTTTCTTCCCATTTGATCAAGGATATGCATAAAGTTGTAACTAATTTTTGATCGTCTCATGTAAGAAATCGCCTTATCAGGTTGCTTTTACCAATGTTAACCAAGTATCCCCTCTAGAAAATCACCATTTTCTCAAATTCTTACAGTATTATGTAGAGAACGAGACAGAACATGCCATTATTTCGTAGGAATGGACCACCATCAAAAGTAGGAATCAACTTCGTTGCGTTTTTTGGTTGAAACACCCAATAATCACTACTCTTCATTTTATTTACTTTTTATTATGATTGGTAAATTAATGATTTTCAAGCACATGCAACAGCCGCAGCTCGAACTTGCTACTAAACTATAGTCTTTGTAACCGGTTAGTTCACAAGTAATAAGTTCCTACTGAGATATACTAGGATAGATTAGTGGTATAATCAAATAAGTATCTTAATTTGCAAAGTAATTAGATAATATTTGCACATTGTCTTGGATCCTCGTGGCTGTATTTTGAACTTTATTTTATTAATAAAATTTTCTTTGACATGTTTAAGAAAATATGTTTTTTCGTTATACAAATAGAAACATTAACATTTGCTAAATCATTTTGTCATGGCCACGGTCATCAGTCACGGTCATCAGTCTTTGCTTGAGCTTTATTCAATCTCTTGGAAGTTGCTATTGCCTGTCTCACTGTTTCAGCCTATACAAAATACCCTTTTGAGAACTTCAGCCATCTCCCTAGATTTCTTTTATTAACCTTTTAATGTGATCATGCATGATGTTGCAGCTCATTTAAATCCTTGTTTATTAACTCGACTGCAACTCATTGACTTGTGAACCGACAGGTTGCAAGTACAAGTTTGTTTAGAGATGTGTAAATCATGTGTGGGTACTTTTGCATGCAGGAGCACACACACTGGGAATAGGGCACTGCACAAACTTTAAAAGCAGACTGACAGCTGAAGAGAGAATACCCATGTCCCCAGTGCTGAGGACAGTCCTGAAAATGGTGTGTGGGGTGCCTGCACCTTTGGAAAAACTGGCATTTGCTCCCAATGATCTCACAAACTTTGTGTTTGACAATCAGTACTTCAATGACATTCTTCAGCACAGAGGACTGCTTTTCATTGATGCTGCTCTGGCCACAGACCCAAGAACTGTCCCAATTGTACAGAATTTTTCCAAGGATGCACTGCTCTTCTTTCAGAGGTTCACTGTTGGCTTCCTGCAAATGAGTCAGTTCCACGTTCTCACCGGTAATCAGGGCCAAATTCGCAAGGACTGCAAGCTTGTCAACACTTGACCTACTCACTCCTCTGCATTTGTGCACTTTTTACCTTGATTTTTACAAAGAATGAAGCTTATCGTGCTGTGGATGATTCCCAGGACAATATTTGAAACAGCAGATTTTACATTATATGCATAGTTTTCTGTATGTTTGCAACTGACAACATATCAGTCAGGATTATATATGTCATGCCATTCTAATTGTTTTGATATGCTTAAGAGTACCGATAAGATATAAGAGGAAACCAAAGCCAACAAGGGTGTAGTGTTTGACGTATTAGAAGAAGGATCTTTAAATTTTGATGGAACAGCTAGCTTCATGTCATTGATGAAAATGTAACCAATAAGTAACTTGCATGATTATTAGTGTTTTGGACTTAAAATATTCCCCTTAAATAAATGGTGCCATGTATAATTTTAACACTAGTTTCGATGTGCAAATGGCCGAATTATGATGATTATTAGTGTTTTGGATTTAAAATATTCCCCTTAAATAAATGGTGCCATGTATAATTTTAACACTAAGTTTCAATGTGCAAATGGCCGACTTATGGTAAGAAGGGGTGCATTTTTTAACAAGGATACCATTGTCATTAGAGTGCTTTTATAACATGGGATAAGCAATTATAGAATTAGGAGTTGGTAAAGGGATGAATTATAGAATTAGGAGTTATTAAGGCTATTGGTAATGGTGTTATTAAGGTTAAGTATGGCTAACATGTAAGTTGTTAAGGTTGGGTTAATATGTAAGGTAGATTGATAAATTAGACCATCATTTTAGCAAGCATGTAGAGTTGGAAACCAAGGGATTGAGCTTGATGCTTTTGCTTTGGAATGTTTATTTATTTAGAAAAAGAAATAAATGTTTAACAATGGATACAATTTTCATCGATGCCATTACGGGAGTTCAGTGGTTATGAAAGCTATTTCAAACGAATTGCTAATGAAAGAAAGATTGATTAAATGATAGGTTCCTAAAGCTTTACCCTCCAAATATTGATTTAATGCCCATTTTATCTTGTCTTTAAATTTAGTAGAGACTTAAAAAGTCACACTTTCTCAATAAATGCGAATTTCAAGAAAAGACTGAAAATGTCACGCTCATGCATGACTAAAGGAAAGAAAAAAATCATGATAAAAGGAAAGAAAAAAATCATGATAGTTATGTTCATGTAGATTGCTGCTAATGGGTTTTCCAGAAAACGCCAGAGACTTCCGTGTAAACTGTATCGACATAATAAAAACGTGTCCGATATTAAGAACTGAAAGGACAAACGGGTTCACTACTGATCTCCTGGATTCCCTCCCTAAAAATCAACCCTAAAAATCAAGATTCCAGATTGCTTGCTGGGCAAGAAATCAGACTTTTCAACATCACAAACGAATTCACGCTGAACTTTTTTGACTAGGTAGGAATTCACGCGCTGAACTTTTTTGACTAGGTAGGAATTCACGCTGAACTTATTCGACTAGGTAGGGATCCAAATTACTTGCAGGCTAAGAAATCAGGCCTAAAAATCAAGATTCCAGATTGCTTGCTGGGCAAGAATTCACGCTTAACTTATTTGACTAGGTAGGGATCCAAATTACTTGCAGGCTAAGAAATCAGGCCATTCGACAGCTTAATTGCTTAGAAACTTTCTGAAATATCCCTATATATACATTTACAGATTCAGCTCAGTGTCTCAGAATCATCAGGCACACACAGTTTCATCATTTATCTGCAGCAACAAAGGTAGCAAAGCGAAGAAGGAGAATTATTATTATTATTGTTATTCAAGATGTTTGGATCTTGTTTTGGCATGTCTTCCTCTTCTGCTGCTGCTTCTGCTTCCCAAAGGAAAGTGAGCCCCAGTTCTCCATCGCAGAAGGAGGAGAATTGCAAGTCAGTGAAGGCACCGGCAAAAGCCAAGAGCAACAAATCAGCCCCAATTCCTATGTCTTACTTCCCGTTAGGCTCCAACTTCTCCAGGCTCTGAATCAGTGAATTGCACAATCAATCATCTGTGGTCAGTTTCTGGCCCCCAAGTTTAATGGCCTTAACCAGATCCATGGAAGGTTTAGCCTAATTCTTTGAAGCGATTTTTTCTCTTGTTCAGCTGTTCTTCGTATATGGTTCAGTATGTTATATGAAGAAACAAACTGCACACCTGAAGCTCTGTTATGATTTGCTTAGCAACTGATGAAGATTATTTGCTTAGTAACTGATGCTCATGTAAATGCTTGAAGAGCGTAACTGACATGCTGGAATTTCAGTCTGCTGATTTGGCTGAAACCTAAAATTTATTGTTACTCGCGAAGCAAATAGCAGAATTTGATATACCTTTGTTATATTTTTGTTGGATAATGCTACACTAAAGTCTTTGCTGTATGCGATCAATTTGTGGGAGGGTAATTAATTATGATTATGTAGTTCCGATTACATTTCGGGCTGCATTCCATTTTTTAATACGTGTTAACAACGCATACAATGTAAAGCAGTAATCTAATTTATATTAAATTCTGAGTGGATGCGCAAAAAGTTTATTACGCAATTTACGGATAAGAAAGTCATTCTATCAAATGGTTAGAGATTTGAATATCTCGATTGCATTTTTTTTTCATGTTTAATCATCATCGTGGTAACCCATTTAAGTACATGACGGAGGTGAGACTCGGCATGGTGTATTTAGTTTTATTTTGCCGATGTACCACCGAACAAGTGAAATCCTTTAGTTCATTGGATAAGCATAACTATTTTTCAGTGTGATGAGTAGTGGTATCTCCTACTTCCAACTATACCTATCATAAGCACGGACCAACAATTCAGTTAAATTCGTAGACCTAATTCCTAAGTTCACCCATAGTCCTAGACACTAAATCAAAGGATTGTATGATCGTAGTCTTCTTAATTAACACTTGTGTTTGTGTTTACGGTACATATGGTTAAATGTGAGTTAAAGCTTATGATGTCTATTTTTGCAAACATATTATATATATTTTCTTATCCTAAGGGCTAGGTGAATAAATGAAGGTTTAACAAGTAATTATCTAACTACTTAATTACTCTAATGACTAACTATCCTAATATAAGTAGTCTTTCTCACCTACCATAGACATCTCGAATTGGTATCAACACTACTGGGTTACCAACTGGTGATTACTGGGCATACCAAATGACCATTGTTGGGATTACCAAGTGCAATACGTATGTTCAAAATGGTTGTATTTATGTTTTAATGATTAAGTATTTCAACTAATTAAAACCATGAAAGTAAAGTGTAAGTAAAAAAGATTAAACTAATCCAAGTGCTGCAATGAATATTAGAAATCTCATCTTTATTATCGTTCACGCCAATGTACTCAGGTACATGATGTTTAAATAAAGATTTGTACAATCTCCTTAATTCACACTGCAGGTACTCAAAGAGAAAATATTCTAGCTATAAGGAAATCAAACTACAAAAGCTTCACTATGCTATGGACTTATGATGCCATAAATGCAATTGGTGCACACATTTATATAGGCTTCACCTATGTCAGTGTCGATGCATTTGCATCCACTATGCGTTAGTGGGGCTACATCAATAGGGCTCCATTGATAAATACTCATTGACGTAGCCTATTTATGATAATCCATCATACCCCCATGATTGAGTGAAAACTCGTCTTTGAGTGAACAAAAGTAGGATTGAGCTTTTTATAAAATTTGGGGAAGTATGGAATTTATTAACTTAAAAACAAACAAATAGATTGACTGATTGACTCTAAGTGCCAAATTGTATATAATTACAAAATTGGTGTTTATCACAACAAAATTGGACACTTTATAAAATCTTTAGTAGGTAATACTGTGTGTTGCTGAAGATAGGGTGAATTCTCAAATAGTGCTTGGAGGTGGAGGCTCCTATGGTGTTGAATGTCCTTTGCCAAGTTTTGGTGCTTGTGGTGATGGAGGTGGTTGAGGCTAACCTGTTGTTGCTACTGGAGAAAGCTTGAAAGCATCTAGTAATGCTTTCATCTTCTCCTCATTTCCATGTGGGTTGTATGTAGTTCACACAACTTCATCAATGTGGATTGGCACAAGGATATTCCATGAGCACGACATCACAGAGAATAGTTCCTTAGTGTTGATAAACCATGCTACGAATTGTTTACATTCAATGTCGAACATCTTTACGATGTTTTGCAGCTCATGGTAGTCAATTATCCTTCTAGCCAGGTTCTTAACAATAGATTATTGGTTAGTGAATCTGCTCCTAAGAACTTCAAGCTCAATATTAGCTCTCTCCAACTGTTGCTTGGTCTCCTTGTGATACTTGAATTCTGCCTTGTACAAGAGGTACGAATTGGCCACTTGTTTCTTCAATTCAGTTCTTGGCCTCCCTACTGTCAACATAGTCAAGTTTTCATAATGGAAGTTGGCAAACTCCATGTACTCCATCATCTTCTCGATTTGGAACTTCTTGAGGTAGATTTCTGCTTTGTTGTACGCGTTTAACTTATCAAAGATGGTGATGAGACGTGAATTGCACAGGCCGCGATATCGC